>CM060242.1:32564740-32700986 GCA_030555515.1 Acutogordius australiensis | reverse complement strand
TAGACCAAATTTTAATTACTAATTTTGTTTATTATATATTTAAGAAAAAAGTCACAAAAATTGGACCATAATATATAATATTTTTATAGAAAATTAAAATTCAAGATGTGCTGGGGTCCATATGGACCCCACAGTGCTAATTGCGGGTTAATGTTTACTGCAACATAGGCTTGCTGGGCCAAGTAAAATATGAAAATAAGAGTGACCAATTATTTTCTTGCATGGTGATTTTCATATTGCATCCATTCGTTAACGAACCGGTCTAAGTTTCGCTTCTTCATGCAAGAAGATTTTGCTCTAATATCCCTATTAATATTTTTTGAACCGTATAAGGATTTATATGCTTCCCAACTTGTATAAATACGGCCGCATCAAGGCTCACCAAAATTTTCCCGATTGAAAGTTTATTATTTTAACATTTTTTTGTATCCAATACTCAATGAAAAGCAGATTTTTAACACGGTAATTTTAGCACCCCACATTAATTTGCAATTCAAACGGCTATTTAAGCTATCTAGAGCATTTGACAATATTTCTAACACCTAAATTTGTTAATATATTTTGAAAATGTTGCAAATATCCATAACCTGTAGAGGGATTAGGGGCAGGGCTGTCTATTAAACAAATGCTATATAACTAAATTTTAAGTTTAGCCAAGCCCTATTTTTGGGATTTTTGCAATAAATATAATGTTAACGTTCCCTAAAAGTTGGGACGAATGAAATTTAGCCATTGTCGTACAATAGTAAAATTTTTAATATTTTAAAGTATATTTGTAAAAAATAAGATGCAGAAAACTCATCATACTTTGCTTTGCTATCTCATTGCCTAAATTAAGGACGTTTCCTTAAAAATTATAATCATTAACATCCGCACAAACTTAATGTTGTAACTTAAAAACAATTTATTTGTTCATATCACAAGAATTTAAAAATGAAGTTATTTTATAAATTCGACAAAAATAAGATAAAAAAATTTATTGATTCAAATGTAACTTTGAAACTGTGACCTTTAAATGAAAAAGGATTAAGCTGCATTTTTTTGTAATATTTCAGCTGAGATTGAAATCATTATATTTTATCCATCCTATTTATATATATAAAAAGATCGGCCTCAGCAATTGCCCTGACTGACGTGACAACAGCTTTCCTAGCCACTGATGATTTTGAGCGCTTGTTGGGCACGTGCAAGGAGATTCTGATGCGCAATACCACACAATACGACGAGAACATGAAAAAGGCATTGGCCCGACCTGGAGCTTAATTCATTTGGATATTAATACTCTTATATATTTTGTTATTTTAATTTTGATTTCGATTTAACTCCAAGTCTAAAAAAATTGAATACAATAGATTAACTTTAGGTTATTCCGATGTGTTGAATTTTTTTCATACAAATTTTTTTTTATGCCATAGCCTAATTTACATTTATTTTAATGTTTTCATTCCACAGATATTGAAATCTTTGTATATGTTTCATTTATGCATACAATCATAAACGCATAATAGTTTTACTAATAATGTATCGTTGTGAAACCACAATTCAAATTGTCGGAAAGAATTGTATTTTTCTTAACCATGGGCTCAAATATAATATGCCCAAAATAAAGTGATAACCTTTTGTGCAAATAATTTTCTAATTTATATAATATATTTTTTAATTTTGAGTTTTGATTCAATAAAAGTTTTAATTATAATTTTATAAATAATTAAACGCAAAAAAATTATTTTGGCCTGACTTTTAATTCTTATAAAATACATTTTTATTTTTAAGCCTGATAATTTTTTAAACTCTGATAAAGTTATTTAAAATTTAAAAAATGAACGTAATTTAAAAAAAATCCGTAGCCAGGATTAATATCAAAAGGACTTAATTAAAGTTCAAGGCAATATATAAAAATAAAAAAAGCGTTTATACTCGCTTCAGTAATAGATCAGTATAAGTTAAATTTCAAAAAAAAATATTAAAATGCAGTTAAATTTTAAATAGGGTTATGGCTATTCAATTTTGCTAGATTCAAACCCGGAATTCCTCCCAGAAAAGTCACAAAAACCTAAAAAATAACAAAAAACCTAAAAAATAACAAATAACTTTGTTAAATGTGCAAATTACGAAATTGCTATTTAATAATGAAAATACTTAAAAGGCGTTTAGTAATGACAAAAGAAGCGATAATTAATTTTAAAATTTGTGTTATCTAAAACCCTCAATATTATACGATGTTGATTTTTAATTATAAAATTGTTTTTTATTATTCACGAAACTATTTTTTATAAATAACGAATTTTCATTTTACCAAAAAACAAAAAATTATTCTCTCTTGAAATTTAGTGAACGCCTTTAAATTTTTGCATACAAGCTATAAAATTAAAATTTTCCTACCGATCAAATTAAAATAAAAAATATTATATTGTTGAATATTAAGTTCAATAAATTTATCTGTTAAAATTTTTGCGCCCATATATATTATACAAATTTCACAATGTAATGTTTTATTTGATATATGTCTTTAAATATTACCTACCAATTTACCGTTCTCATCAAATTCCGTTATATTTTGCGTTTAAGTTTTAGATGGTAAAAAATGCTTTTAAGAATGCTCGTCCATCCTAAACTTGAATAAGAATTTTTTTCTTAAAATATGTGCAATATGTTCCAGATTTTATGGTGCAAGTCGTGATTTTAACTCTATCCATCTAGTTTTGACAAAAAATAACAATGATAACCTTTAGAACTAGGAAATAAAAAATATCACAATTTAGTCTAAAATATATTTGAAAATGTCAAGACAACATAGGGGGCCAAAAACATCCAAAAAAATGTAAATTTGTGACCTTTTCAAAACGTTTATGAGTTTGGCCAATTTTTAACTATAAACGTTAATTCATAACATAGGTCAACAAATTTTTGAGAGTTATGAGCTAACTACGAAGATCAAACCTGTCATCTTAGGGATTCAAATCCGTTTACCGTTCTAAATCAAACTTAGATAGTCAGCTATGAACATTAAAAATTTTAGAAAAAATGCCAAAAAACACAAAAGATTCCATTTATAAGTTAAAAACTGCTAAACTGTTAAATTCAAACTTCAAATAAAACCTTTCAAAAACCGATAATATATCATGTCGTATTTAAGTTTATACGCGAAATATTTTGTTATCTAAATGCTGATGTAAGAGCTTGATATACTAATAAACTTTATTTCTCATTATTTGAGATGATAAATATAAGTAACAAGGGATTTACATATGAAAAAACAAATCTTAAATTTTATCTTTTTAGGGTATTCTTGATCTGTCAATTTGGTCAAAAAAGGCCATTTTTTCGATATGGACGGATGTAAGGAGCCGAAGCCGGAAGAAACTAAGAAAAACGAAATATATATATGAGATAAGGCCATCATGGGGATGAATTCTTTTATGTTTTTTATAAAATTCACGGTTGTGCCATTGAAATTTGTTGAACTGTTTAATAAAATCTGGAAGTGTTTGAAAAAAGTGCAAAAAAATTTTAAGGAAGGGCACGTCTCTGCAAAATCATATAAATAGTCTATCCCGAGCGGAAGTTAAAAATTGTTGATTTAAGAAGTGGTACTTTGCTTGGTTTAAAAATGGAATTAAGTGATGATTAAAGATTAAACTTATTTTTTCGGGTCAGGCAACTTAAGTTAAGTTTTGCCCTGTATAATCTGGCAAATAAACACAGTTAAAATTAGAGGAGTTCAGCCTAAGGCATCTTAAATATATTTCCAAATTTTATGCTTCCCCCCTTTATTATTTTATTATGGCTCATCCCAGGTCCGTTAAACTTTTCAGCCTTGGCTCACTAAAACTGGTAAAACGCTAAAATTTGACTTGTATGGTACATTTCGAATGATTAGGAATTATTGCCAAATGTTAGAAACAATATTTAATAAAACATTAAATTATAACTTTGATCCTAAAATAAAAATTGTCATTATCGTCATAGGTATACGTAGTCTATTACATTATGTATATCAAAATTTAATATTATTATTGAACAAATCATCTTAAATACAAAGATTTAATGTTTATTTCTATGAACAAAAATGTGCAAATAATCCGTTATTCGAAATTTCTAATAAAAAATGTGATAAGTTTCTTGTTCTACGTCCACCTGTATTCAGCAATAGGCTTGGCAGATCAAAAATATTCTCAGCCAACTAGATTCGCGCTCAATAGAAAAGCCATAAATGTTAAAATTTTTCAACTTCAAACACCATTTGATAATGTTCGGAATGTCGGTAGATTAGCAAATCAAACAACCATTTTATCGGGAATTAAATATCAAATTAATAATTTTGGTTATAATAATAGTCGCTCTTTCATTGGTAATAATAGCGAAATAAAAAGGAAAGGACCATTTTTAGGGGCCCGTCATCTTAATTTGTTCAAGCTTATGAATGAAGAGGATATCTCGTTTAGCCAATTATCCGGGAACAAGACTCCTAACCATTCAAATGCCTCAAACGCAGCAGAGAATAGGTTGATTTACGAATATAAAAAATATCGGAAAGATTTGATGTCAGTGATCAATGAACGGCGCTTGAACCAGAGTTTACGATTGGGGTCTGCTGGCTCAATCAAAGCATTTATAAATGGCAATTCACCCAACTTACCCAATTCCATCAACGAAGATTATAAAGTTTACCAAAATGAGTACACATCTAAGGAGGGGACTAGCCGTAATGTCCTATATGCCTACTTCGAACTCGGTAATATTGTGATTTTGTGTTTGGTCTTGATATATAAATCCTGTAGAGAAGGGCATAAGCACGTATTTTTGTTGCTAAACACTAAAACATATTTCAGTTTATTTTTAAAAGAGACTTGAAAGTTTGATTTACAAAGTAATGTTGCGTTCCCTTTCCAAATCCGATTTTTTACAAAATATTATTCAGAAATTCATAATTAAAAATTCGTAAAAGCTTAAAAACATTTATCGTTAGATAAAATTTTTTAAATAATGTTGCTTTCTAAACTGTTTAATAGTCCGACCTTTGTATGGAATTCGGCTATACTTATTTAAGTAATTTTTGTAAAAATGTAAATTACAAAATTTTATATTTTTCATATTGCACAGGTCAACAAATTTCAATGACTTAACCGTGAACTTTATAAAAACATAAAAAAATTTATCTCCATGATGGCCTTATCTCATATATATATTTCGTTCTTAGTTTCTTCCGGCTTCGGCTCATTACATCCATCCATATCGAAAAAATGGCCTTTTTTGACCAAATTGAGAGATTGGGAATACCCTAAAAAGAAAAAATTTAAAAATTATTTTTTCTATAAATATTCCTTGTAACTTATATTTATCATCTCAAATAATGAGAAATATTGTTTTTTAGTATATCAAGCTCTTACATCAGCATTTGGATAATACAAAATATTTCGCGTCCAAACTTTAATACGACACGATATATCATCAGTTTTAAATAAAAGTTTTATTTAAAGTTTGAATAACAGTTTAGCCGTTGTAAATATGCGAGAAAAAAAATATTTATTTTTGTTTTTGAATCTTTTTTGTTTTTTGGCATTTGTTATAAAATTTTTAATGTTTATAGCTGACTAACGAAGTTTGATTAGAAAAAACGGTAAACGGATTTGAAAATTTTCAAGATGGTAGGTTTGATCGGTTTAGTTAGCTCATAGCTCTCAAAAATTTGTTGACCTGTGTTGTATTAGGGCGTTTTTCGCATACAATTTGGTTTTCTAACTCTTATGCGAAGTTAAAAAAGACAAAAACGTAAAATTTTTTAACTTTTTTTAGGTTTTGAAAAATTTATTTAATAAAAATAATATATAATAGTTTATGAGCATTTAAATAAGGGTACTTAACTCCGACAATAAAAATCGCGTACCAACAATAACATAATTCAGCCTTAGTCAAGCGGCTACTGAATTACGTTATTTCGCACAAATGTCCCAGCTGTAATAAAAATTTGAAAATAAAGATTAAAAAAAAATAAGAAACAAAATTGCAGCTAACATTATTTCGCTCAAGCCCATAAATGCAGATTATCACATTTATATTTAACTAAGTATGTTTTTTTTAATTGAAAAAATGAGTAGAAAAAAAAATTTGACTTAGAACATGCCCTAAATAAAATTAAAACATATTTTTTAAAGTCTTGATTATTTCATAGCAGAGATGAAATAAGAAGACTTTACAGTATGGAAACACCATGATAAACTAACTTTTGTATTTTTATATCAGCTATATGCGCATACGAAATTTATTTTTTGCAGTTAAGGATAAACGGACGGGAGAGATGATAGCAAAAATGGTAGAAAAGCTGTATAAAAATGATGGCAATGGTGTTCTCAAAGCGGAATTTATCGAAGATATACCTAGCAAAGGCATACATCGACATAAAAAAATTGTAATTATCTATAATTAAACAAATTTATTTAAAATGTCTGTCGGCTAAGTAGAATAAACATTTTTGTCCTGCACGCGAGAGATTTTTTTAAGTCCTTGCATAGACGGCTTTTCATCTCAGAAATCAGCAAACATGTGCAAACACTCTAAACTTAGGCAGTAGGCCCTATCTCAAAGTGTGAACCGGCTGAAAACCTTGATCGCAGGGGTGCAAGAATGTCTCTCTAATTGACTCGACGACAATATAAATTGCTGGATTATAAGAATCAAAGCCCTAAACTGACATAGCAACCAAGGGAGAAGGGTAAGGAAGAGGGGGGGGGGGGCAAATCCAATCATAGTGTCAATTTTTAAATGATTATTATTGAGGTTTCTGCCACACCCCTAAATAATGGCTACCTAAGGGTTAATTGCTTACACGTTTTTAAGACAAAAAACAGGAAAAGGCATTTGCCAATACCGCAGTCAATCACTTTTGATTTTAGAATTATTGAAATTATAAAAAAAAAATGTTTTTATTTTGTCGAATTATATTAAAAATAACCAAACTAACTGAATATCTAAATTTGTAAAATAAAATAATTTTGCTTTTAAGACATCCAGTTTGAAAAGAACATATTTTCGAAAATATAAACAGACTTTGTACGATTTTTTGTCTTTGCACTTGAATAACATTGGAGAATTTAACTTGATTTGCAAGCTTGCCCAAATACAAAAAAAATCCCACTTCTTTTTAAGGTAAGATTTAAAAAGTGACTAGAAATTGATTTATATAATTGAGAATGAGCTAAGATCAGATAAAATTAAGGAAAATTGCTGAACCAAGATCATAGATTTTGTTATATCTGCTTTAAAAATGTAGAATAATGATGAACTCTTTCCTGCGTTAAAAAACTCAAAATTCGGGGGGAGCAATGACACATTAAATAAAACTCAAATTAGCCCAATGTTAAAAGAGGTTCGCACACCTAACCCTATAGCAATGAAACATACTCGACAAACGACAACCCTAATGCTATCTGATATATTAAGTAGCAATTTTAAATGTAACTTTTTGTCAAGCTTCCATATAAATTTTGTTATTAGTTAATCATACATAAAAAACATTCTTAATAAAACCTTAAATAGGTGTATATTTAATTTTCCAGTGATAATTTTGGAAGAGTTGGAGCTTAAAAAAGTAATCATGGAGATTGCTGAGAGCTCCCGTTTTGGGTCCATATCATTTTTATTCAAATTGTTTATTTTTTTACAGTTATATACAAAAAATTCTTCCATAATCCTTAATCTTTTTTTACTAATCTAATAACCTCCTTAGATCTATCTCATATATATTAAAAATTGAATTAAATCACTTTATCTGATATTAGGAAATTACGTTGACACATATGTAAAAAGTCGAGAAACTCAAGGGGGGTCATCACTTGACAGTATGGTCGGACGAGGCGAATATTTTCGTAGAATTCTACAGGTATTTAAGAAAATTATTATAATATAGAAAAGTTTAAAATAATCTTTTTAAATATCCTAGATATTTGCATTTCAGGAATAGTCATTATTAATTAATGAAAAGAAAACACCTACTACATGCTGCTATTGATTTGTATAGATTAAAAAATCAATGTCGAAGGTACCAAATCTGCCTGGAAAGATTTCAAAACTATCGTTGAAACAAGGTGAGAGGGCTCTTTTACTGCAAAGATTCTTGGCCATGTTAACCCAAAGGGTCGATTCTTATACCTACAAAATAACGCCGACACCTAGGCCACAAAAACTTAAGATCAAGCTGGCCACAATCAAAAAACCTTGTCGTCAGCCACCCAAAACTGACCGAAAGGTTAAAGCAGGTATCGGACCTAAAAAATTATGTCGATATCCTAAACGAATTGGTAAAACGACCCAACGTACATTCATTCAATCTAACATAACAAACGTGACCATAAAAAGGATGGTGAATAATACTTTGCCCTCAGGCCTAGGGTTAAGTTCCTCAACAACTGGTTTAACAAATACACCGAATATTATCACCACCCAATCAAATGAATCGCCTTCAAATCTTTCAAACCAATCACTCAATGGGAATAATACTACGTTTAAGGGACTCACCTCAAGGACGAAAACCTATCAAAAATTAGTCAAACTCTATACAAGTAATTTTGTTTATATAAAAACAAAGAACATATAATGACGTAATTAATAATTTTGCTAATATATTTAGAGGCCAGGAAATGTAAGAATCGATTGAAAACAACTAAACCGACTGCTGCCAAAACATTTGATCCATGTATAATAATGCGAGAAGAAAGTGGTAAATTAATTAGTTATTATTTTACGTTATGTCGTAACAAAATATAAGTTGCCCTAAAAGTTTAAAATTATTTTATATTCAAAATTTTGATTAATTCGTTTAATTTGAATTTTATTTTAATTCGTATATAATTTATAAAGGAAATGGTGATATACTAAATAATATTGAGTCATACTCAAACATATACACGAACTCGTTTGAAGCTGACACAGACCCCACAACCATTTCAAAAACGGTAATACTGAACCCGATGACCGATGTTAGCGATTTTGAAAATGAAAAAAGTAATATTTAAGCAACAATTTGTTATATACATTAACAAGTTGTGGAATTTAGGACAATCAGATATGCTATTAACATTAATTATTTTAACCCGTGAGAGGTAGGGAACGTGTGGTACGACCCCAATTTTAAACTCTATGACTTTAAGTATAAACTTTGTTTTTATAATTTTAAAGAATAGGAGAGCGGGGAGAGATGGTTGTTTTTTCAATTATTGGTCATAACTTTTTTTAAATGATCTATTCAATCATGGTATATCTCAAAAGATAGGTATTTTAAAATTGTATTTAAATTATATACTACTTTAGATATTTCAAGTCTAAAAATCATTTTTTTCTGCCATTTCGCTTCAACCACGGGGTGAAGTGGTGTATAAAGGGGGCGTGATAGTTGGTTAAAAAATTAGTTCCTAACGGGTTATTAGACATTTTTATTACATAAGATAATTAAAACATATATTATGATAAATATTCATTTAAAATATTTTTAAATGTTTGAGTTTCCCCTATTCTTAGGCTTGTTAACAATAGGTTGGAGTAATTACAAACTCATCCTTTTTAATTTTGTTTCAAGTTATGTATCCTACCTGTTTAGCACCTCTAAAGGCTAATTTATCTTGGACATTGAACTGTGGTCAGTCTAGTTCATTAGTATTCCAGATATTTTTAGAATTAATTTGTTTTTCTTCTGTGATTTCAATAAGATTTTCAAAAAATTTTGCAAGCTCAGGCCAGACTTGTGGCTTCAGGAAGCCTTAAAAAACTTCCTTGTTTCTTTTGAAAAACAGGGTAAACCAATCTTTACTCATCCTTTATCCAATTATTAGGAATTTTTTTTATTTTAATTTACAGCATAAGAGTTAGCAAGCTTAGTTATGTAATTTACAACACTTTATAAAATAAACATGAAAATATCTTTTGGGCTTAATCCATGGTACAATCTTGCAGCTTCTAGTATATATTCAGCTAAACCCTTTTCTTCTTTAGGAAAAAAAAATATCATAGTCCATATTAGCAACAGCCTTAATTTTCTTCTTAATAGATTACTTTTTAGATATTTGGGCAATATTTGTATTATTGCCGGTTTTTAATTACTTTAAAGCTAATTGTACAGCATTTTTCGTTTGGTAATCACGTATTTCGCTTGTAATTTCTCATAATAATAAACAGCTGATAAAAAAAACCACCTCACCCCCAACCATATCGCCCCACACCCTCTTTGATATACAGAATCAATATATTACAAATAATTTGGCGTTTTTAGGAGGCTTAACATATAAAATAGTTAAATAACACTTTTTTTTTAATAGAAAAAACCTATTTTAGTTATTTATTTCATTGATATTTTGACCAAGCGTAGAAACAAATAAAAGTTTTTTCGATGAAAAGTGCCCAAAAAACAGATTATTTACCCTATATTTTAAAAAGAGGTTTTTTAGAATTTTTTTTCTCATATTCATGTTATGCTTATCAAAATATATTTTAGAACCCAATTTCAACCAATTTAATTTTACAGTGCCCAAAATATTTAAAAAAATCACTTCGCCCCATTCGCCACCTCGCCCCGCTCTCCCCTACGTGTATTTTTTTATTTTTTAACATAAGTTATTAATGCAATTTGTATATTTCATTTGACACAAAGCATAATTTAATCTAAATGATATTTTTTATTACAATAAATAATAAACATTTTTACCTTAATTTTGTTTTTAGATCTAGTACCTATGTAAGATTTGTGAAAAAAATGTAAATGAATAATCAGCAATGTAATCACCCTAAAATTTAGAGGTTTTATAATATTTTGTGGGGGGAAAAATCAGCATTTTCTATATCTATAAAGTAAAAGAATAAATAAACATTTAAAAAGGTTGTAATTCTTCCAAATTCACTTTTAAACTATAACTATATCATGCTTTGTAAATTGAAGTTGGCCATGTGGGGTTTATTAAGACGCCAATAGAATTTATATAAACGAATTATGCTATTAGAAAGAAAATATCAATTTTTAGTATGAAACGAAAAAATATACTGCATTTTTTTTATACATATATTCAAAGTTTAAGTTGTGCTGGGTTCTGTATGGACCATACAACGCGGATTAATATAATAAAACAACTAATTTGGGGTTTTTCTAAAATTAGGAGTTATGTCAAAAATAATAACACCAAAATTTTATTATATTAGACGCCGCCGACGTTTACATTGAGCCTCATAAAATCGTGAAATCGGTTCCACTAAAGATAAACGGTAATTTCTCTTTTTTTAATACTGTTTCAGGTTAGTGTTTATTAACCTGTTTCCTAGGCCCTCCCAACTTACTTGTTTAAACGAAAAAATTACTTCTTTACCTTTATGTCTTTTAGCGACATAACGAAATTTTTTGTGCTAACATCCTTTTTCACCCTAATAGTTTTTGAATATTACAAATTGGGTATTACCCTGTAAAATCAGCGAAAGTTTGGCATAAACGTTAGTAAACAAAATTTCAGAAAAATTATAAAATATTGGGTTTAGGAAAATAACTTTTATTTTTAATATATCTATATATGATAACCATTATAAAATAATATAAATTAATACTTTTTTTAACATAACAATTTTTAAAATAAAATGCACATGCTCAAAAATAGCCTTTTTTAAGATTTTTGCGTTTTTTGTCAAAATATATGATTAATTAAATGTTTAAATCATGTTGTTTTTGCCTAAAATTGCTCAAAGATTTACACGCAATCTAGTAAAAACCTCTCCCCGAAGATGAACTAATTTTAGCCGACCGCTTTTTGACCTATTCATTCAATTTCGACACATCTGTATTTATTATAATTAATGAGATAGTTATACTAATGTTTTAATTTTCCACTGGTTATTTAGTAAAAATATCCTACCGAAGAGAAAAGGCAAAATTATAAAAATTTTACCCAAGTCCAGACCAAAAGATTACATTATGATGAGGCCGAAAAATGATTATGGGTAGGCTTATAATAGTTCATATTCTTTCGAAATTATTAAATAATTAACATTTATGTCTTTATGGGAAGGAGTGCTACAAAATATTTACTAAAACAAATTTATTTAAAAATTCAAATCGAAGGGTTTCAACAAAATTTAGAATTTGACTTTGAGACATTATTGTCCTTATAGGGTCCAAATAATAAGGTAATTATTTGTAATATTTAATTGTTCTTGATCCTCACATCCAAGAACAAAATTAAAAAAAAGACCTATTATGGTTATATTTTGACACCTGTTATATCTAATAAATTCTAAAACGGCTATCAAAAAAGGTTAATTTTGGTAAACTTGATACTTGCGCGTTCAATTGTTTTGGATGGCCTGCATAATATGGATAAAAGCAATTTTTTTTACTAATTAGCCATTTCAAAATATTAAAAAATAAAAAAATAACTAAATTCTTTAAAAAATTTAAATTGCTTACTACTCATGAGTATTATTTATCTGAATATATTTTTTGACTTTTGTTACATTCTTAAGATTTTAACCAAATACCCCAATAAAAAAAATCTTTATCGAGGTCAGAATTTAAAGAGGCATTGGGTAAATTCTGATTACATATTCTTAAATAGGATCAAAAGCCTGAAAAACAATAATTGCCATAAATGATAATCACTGTCATCTGGATGTTGTCCGGTGTAATTGGTAATAAAAATTAAATATCTATAGGTAATTTAGTCTTTTTTTATATTTAGGTTTAAAGTTCGAACCATCTTATAATCAAGTTACTCCTTTAGTTAAACAAGACGACGCCGTTAGGACTTTGGATAGCAAAGTTAACTTACGAACAAGTAATGAAATTATACGGAAAAGGAAAATTAAATTTTTGAATTTAAATCCTACCACAACCATGATTTCTATGAAGGCTCAAGTGCTGGCCCGTCGCCCTGATTTATATATAGATGATTATTCCGCTAAAAACTTCGAGTCGTTCCCGATAATATTTTCGGAATAAACGTTCGTTTGACAAAAATGCTATATATCACTATAAGTGGTTTTTGGAAAATAATTTACGTGAAATATCTGACTAATTAAAAAAGCTTAAAAATTGCAAAATTTTGGCAATTATATATTTAACCAATCAAAAGGCTAATATTTATATATCGCTAATATTTCAGTGTCATCATATTCTTTAAAAAGCAAAAAACATTTGAGTTTGAGGTTTTTCCCATATCTTGTTATATATGGGGGCGCCACGCCCGTTTAGGGCTCGGACTTTTTTAACTTGAGCAAATCAATTAATATTGCCGACGGGATAGTAATTCTCGCAAGCCGGCAACGTAAATGTAAAAATGGCACAAGTCCGTTAACAATTGGGTGTAAGATGAAGATAATTAACTATGAAACTATTAATTTATTCTACCCCTACCTCCCCCATTCTACCCCCCTCACTTTTTTGCAATCAATTTTTTACAGGCTTGGCTAAGATAGCCTTTTAATTTAAAAAATTTAGCTTGCGGCCGTATTTCTTTATAAAATATTTTAATCCTTTGGTTAAATAAAATTATCAAGCCTTGGAAACCCTATTTTTTGTTTTTTACACAAAATGATGAAATTCAAATTTCTAATAAACAATTTTGACGCATTGATGGAATTATATAGATCGGGAAGGGGGGGGGGAGCGTGGAACTGTAAAAAATATGGTTTGCAGTAAACTAAACTTTTTTGAAAATTAGCCTTAACCTCGGCGTACGGAGTTACTTCGAGGATTTAATCATAGTTCAATTCCACCCTTATGATGTAAAGGTTTGAGGCTTATTCTAGCCATTTACACAAAGATTTAGGTTTGAGAATTCTATTATTTGATTTGAATATAAATTTCTGCGATAAATAATCACAATTTGACAATATTCTTTTAGCCGAGATATGCTAACCTGTATAATAGAACAACAAATATGTGCTCTCCCTGAGTTTACTTTATATCTCAATTGTTTATCCATTATTTAATTTGGCCGGACATTTAATTGATTATTTTGCATTTGTTTTTCAAATAATTTATCTTTTTTACAGGCTTTATATTTTTTTATATTTATGCTTCAAATTATTTTATGCCAAATCAATTACGACACCAAAAAAAATTTTTCTAATTTTTAGATTACATATTTAAGGTGCTAATTATTAGCACCAAAAATACTATTTCTATAAAAATTGCAAATTATTTTAAAAAAAAAATAATTTCTATAATTTTTAAAAAGTACTTAGCTGTCCCTAAGGAAAAGACACATTTATTAAAGTAATTGAACTTCTCTAAAAAAGTATTAAATCGCAAAAAGTATTTATTAACGAGCTAGAAATCTTTTAGTGGCAACAAATATAACACATAGGCGTATTTAGGAGTTTTTTAAAGGAGGGTAGAAGGTGAGGAGGCGTGAGAAATATTTTAGGGGGTGGGGTAATAATATAGATTTGATATTGATTGCCTTTAAATACTATTTACAAGAATAATTACATAAGGCGGAGTGTGCACCATCACCCTAAGAATCTAGAGGCAAAATTTGCTATAACTTTGCTCTTGAACATGTCACATGTATACTATATAAGCCCAATATTTTTGAGGATGTAATATAATAATATCAAAATATCAATTTAATAAAAATTAGTATCGTATTTAATTATACCAAAACATATATTAATCATTATCAACATCTCATTTTATAAAATTCGCAGTATCACCCTCTTAGTCTGGACATTACAGTTATCATCATCAAGCAAACGCTTTATATATTATAAAATTTTTTAAAACAGTATATAACATTAGCATTCGTGTTTAGAAAAGTATAAGAAGCTACTCTTAGGGCGCGTTCAGACTCATTTTATTTTTTTTTTAAGTTTTAAAATTTTTATCTTTTGACATTGCACGCAAGCATTTAGATAATTTTCTTAAGAGCGCGTTCAAACTCATTCATTTTTTTGAATTATAAAATTATTAAAAATATTAAAGTTTTTACCTTTTGACATTAAAGGCCTTTTTACAAAAAGTCGCATATTTTTGTTATTAGCATTTAAAGAGTTTTTTTGAAAGAAAAGTCTTTAACAAATTTAAAAAAAAAAATTTTTTATAAAAATAAAACGAGTTTAAATGCCCCTTAAAAAAATTTTTCTAAAAAATTAAAAAATAAAAATACAATTTTTTAAAATTTAAAATTTTTAAAATTAAAAAAAAAAAGAGTCTGAACGTACCAGATAACATTTTTTTAATTAGAAAATATTTTTATTTAAATTAATATAGATTTTAATTGCGTATTAATTTAAATATATTGAGGAACAAATTTGATGAAAAACATAATAGGCCACAGTCGCATTAGTAATCCAGCTATGAATGTTAGAAATCATGGCTCATACTACAACTGATTTTATTCAAACTTTATTTGATAGAAAGGAATCAAAAACAATTGCAGACATTGAAATTCGCAAAAAATTTGACGATATAATATTGGTATTATTTTTTAAATGTATAAGATAGTTACCGGCTTTGGAGCTTGATTCTTTGTACAATTTTTTGGATTCTGTTTTGCATGCAGTTCCTAGAGGTTAAATATTTTATTTAATTTGTTTAGATATTTGTAGCCCATCACTACCATTTATACTTTTACAAGATGCTTTAGATATTTTGCAAGCTAATCAATGTCATCTAGTATATAATTATATTGAGGAACATTTAAATTTATGGAAGAAAGTATTCTTTAAAATTATTTATAAAATGATAAAAAAACATTAATATACCTTTCATGATTTAAGGAACCACTATATGGGGCTGGGAAAAATTATTTATTAAGAATGTGCAATGGTAATTTTTTGTTTATTAAAAAATTATAAAATATTGAATTAAAATTACCTCATTATGAATTACAAATGCATTTTTTAACATAAGGATTATTAAAGAGATTATCTCCTTCTCAAGACACTATTTTATGTGGTAGAATCCAAATATTTTTGGCCAAACTTTTTCCTATCACTGATAGATCTGGTATGTTAATGATAAAAACTTAAAATTAGGTCTTAATTTGACTGGCCAATTCAATGTTGACAATATAACACATTTTGAAACAAATGCAGAATTTGATGAGGTAAATTTTAACTTATCTTCCCTAGATTTTTAATATAGACAAATTTGTAAAATGTGAAGTGATTTTGCACCAAAAATTAATATTTTAAATATAAAAAAATTATTGTGTTAAATTTTTCCTACATATTATTTATATTAAACTAAAAGATTTATTTTTTTTAGTACAAAAAATCAAGATCAATAACTTCTGACATATCATCTAATAATACTGATGAACAAGAAATTAAGTTTCTTTTTATTTTAATAATTGTTAGAAATAAAATTGATAACTTTGAATTATACCAAAAATTTTGGAGCTTACAGAATACATTCCGTGAGCCTATGAAATGTTATGAAAAAGACCAATGGAAAACCTTCACCCAAGTATGATTATTCCTATCTTGAAAAATATTACACACTTTGTGATTAAAATGCCATTTGTTTATTTTTGCAGTTATTTTATAATTACATGTTTTTCTAAATTTTTAAATGTGGCAAAACAATTAAAAAAATCATAATGCTTAAAAAAATTTAATTAATCTCAAAAAATTTTTTTTTTGAAAAATTAAATAAGTTTTATCGAGAATTTGCACACAAACTATAATGAATATTTAGATATTTCATGTTGGAGCAAGCTCTTAATATACGCTTTTGATTATGAATCTAAATTTTGCCTAATTTAAAATAGACTTCAATGCATTTTTTGGCTTGGGAAATTTTTTATTTTACTTTTCATATATTTTCATAGAGCACCGAGGATATCCTTAAAATATTTGAAGAATTAAAGGATTTTCAAGAAAAGGCAAATTTTATAGCATCACCAAAGCGGAAAAGTGCAAAATATGGAAATCACAAGTTAAGTAACAAAAGTGGCTCTAAAATCATCGAAGAAAATTTTCTTATCTCTGACAAGGGACATGAAAAATCAATTGTGACCCAGTCATCCCCCTTCGATCTATACTTTGCTAAATTTCTAACAGGCTCAAACGTTTGTTCAATTTATATCTAAATTTTGCTTCAATATAATTTTAGCCTAGATAAGCAGACTTTGAAATATTTATAAACATTATGAACTATCATGCTCAATTATATACCCATATTAAATTTGTTTATGTAAAAAATTGAAATGATATCTAATTTGTATATATTAATTTATTATATCATTTATAAATTGAACACTCTAATGAAAATATGTTTTCATTATTTAATATGGGCGCGTTTAGAGTTTATTTTTAATTTTTTTTTAAAAAATATTGTTCCAAGTTAAAAAGTTTTTTTAACGTTAGATTTTTAAATGAGCCATGCAATAATTATCATCTACGCTTATAAGGATGTAATTAAAAAAATTTTCTAATATATATTATAAGCAATGGCACCATGGTTAATGTTTTAATAAACAATGGTTAAGATGTTAAACTTATATTTTCATTTCCAGTTTTAATCGTGCATTATATGTATTGTATAAAAAGTAAAAGCCAATTTGTTATTAAATGTGTTATTTTTATTTAAAAGCTTTATTTGATATCCAGTTTATATGTGAGGAGTTTTTTATATTATTTTCCAGTTATTCCAAATGCAATTGGAAGATGTCAATTTTAGGCGTTGTATACTACTGCAATACCTTTTTACCTTTCAGTTCTTAACCACGGATGCTAAAGTTAAAACAAGCACTCACGTTTTGGCCGAGAATCAAAAAATTTGGATTGATGCCCAACAGAAACGCATTTATCAGGTATTTTTTTAATAAAAATATATATTTAAAAAATAATTTAATTATTTATTATTTTTTTTTTAACTTTTAATTCTACTTTTTATAAATTATATAAACTTGTTTTTTCTTATCTATTTAAAATATGTAAGGAATTAAAGGGGCATTATTTCTAGACTTAACTAATCCGCTGTCTATTTTAAAAATATTGCATAACAAAACGTAGCTTTTTTACAAATTCTTTAATTCTTTAAAAAATAATTAAAACCATTTGAGAGTGTAATTACTACAATTAGAATTACCTATGAAATTGACTCGTTTTGAAGATGCCTTTAAATGTTTTTTGATAAACTCATAAATAAAAAATTTAATATAACAATGAATTATTATATAAACCTAATTTTTTTTTCTTACGGCAATAACTAATAAATTGCTCTATAAAGGATTAAATACTTTTTAAATTTTTACCAATCTTTATTTCAGGACTTAGAGCTCCATAAATTTGAATTGATTTAAATAAATTTAAGCATTTTTTGCATTCCAAATACCAAAAACATATTAAAAGATTTTGGGCTTTTCACCATGGTTAAACTCTATTTTAAAAAAGCCAGTGGGGCCCAAAATAAATTTATAATGATGAATTTATGCTAAGATATACATTTTGTAAATATTTCTTTGTTTAAAATTATATTTATTTGTTCAATATTCAATTTTTAATTTTTTATTATATATTTTTTTTTAAAATTAGGCGTTCACATAATTTCAAAATTGGCGGGTTAAGTTGGTCCACTTAAATTTTGAATATGCTGGCAGGTCTAATCGGAATCCACTAACTTTGAAAGACGGACTTTTTCCGTTTATCAATATTAAGAAAACAAAAAGATATTTTTGTCTAAATTTTTTAAGAAAAAATGGTTAGTAGGCCACTTTTAAATGAACTTTTTGTCATATAAAAGAGTTTTTGATTTTTTTAAATAAAATGTTCATAAACTTAATCAATGATTATTTATGTTCGATAAGTATATGTATGTTTTTTTGCAAAAAAAATATATAAAAAAAAAATTATAAAAACGGGCGTTTTAGTTAAATTAATAACTTGTTTTTTAAGAAAGTTTTTTGAGTTTTCACAATTTAATTTTAGCTTTTGTTTTTTCTAAAATATTCCAAATTCTAGGTTTTTTATTGTTTACAATAATATTTAGATAATTTATTTAATTTAAATTAGCTCGAATTAGGATTTTTATAATTCCCTTATTATTTTTAGATCAAATATTTAACATTAAAAAAAATTGGATTTAAGGTTGTTCCTCCCAATTAAAAAGGATACCCATATAAAACTAAAACTCTTAATAATTCTCAACAGGCATGCATTAGCTAAATAGCTGCATTTGCTTGTAAGCCAATGTTTTAGACTCTCTTTTTAGGCATATTATAGGTCAGTTAGCAGGTTGTTCCTTCTGTATATAGAACTGTTAAGTAATGATAACTCTTAAAAAAAATTGAAATCAACCAATTAATATAAATTTTACTGTTTATTCAAATTCGTTAATAAAACAATTAAAAATATATAAAATTAAGGATTAAAATTAAAATAATCAAACAAATTGAAGAAGGTAACTAACTGTTATCGTATTATTTTTATTTTTTTTTAATTTTGTATTTTGTATATAGTAGTTATTGTTATTCTCTTTAGTAATTATCGTTTTGTATACATAACAATGGATTAATGTTTGATTCATATATTTCTCTCACAAGCTCTTAGATACCGGCAAAGTATCAAAGAATTTTCCGTCAATGTCTCAAAACGTGGCACACTTCATGAAATATGAGGAATTATGGAATGAATGGAAAAATAGTAGCTGTCCACCCTTTACAAAAATATCCATTGATGCTGAGTTACATTTTTTTTAATACTATTCACGTCGTTTAACATCGAATACCAATATTTGATATTTAATCCTATTTTATGATATTTTCATATGTCTTAGATTGTTTAAAATTAATATTCTTCATTTTATTACACCTTTTTGATTCATCCATGTATCTATCTTCATTAATTTTTTAAATTAGAAAAATTGATTCCCAACCTGTAATCATACCTTCATTGCCTAAAAGGAAACTTGAAACACCGAAATATGTTCAGAATTTGGGAAAGTATGAGTTTAATACATATTATCGTAATAAAATTTTAAATTATGCCTAATGATTATAAATGGTCAATTCCACTTTAAATCGAAGTCTTTTTCCCTTCAAGTCCTAGATTTGGCTGAAAATTGGTACACTGGTAGGGTACTTGGGTGCTGATAAAAACTTAAATTTTTTATCGAAAGTGATTATTGGCCGAGATATGAGCCAAAAAAATTTTCATTTTTTTGCAAAAAAAAAAAATTAAGGCAACTTTGCGCGCATGTATCATAAAAAGTATTGTAGCTAGAGACATATGTTTTTTTATTTTAAGATCATAATGAGGGCTACCTTAGACGCAAATAATATTTAAATTTTTTAAAGGTACCAAAAAATTAAAATAACTCCAAATACGTATCTTTAAATTTTTTGAAAAATTTATAAATTATAGCCCTCAATAAACTTAATAAATATATAAATTCAATAGCTTGAGACCGGCATGACTTTTGAAAAAATTAATTTTTCGCCCTTATTTTGGGGCATATTGTCTTTCACTTATATATTTATGTAGGCTATAATATTTGTGCTTCATTCTTTTTAGTCCCCAAATGAATCTATTATGGAGTTACGAACCTGATAACATGAAGGCTTGTGCCTCAAAAAATAGGTATTAATCTCATTGGAAGTCTTCTAATGCACAACGTTATTCATTGCTTCAATCATATAATTTATCAATTATGTCTATCGAATTTTTCTTTTTTATTTAACCACTTTTACCCCAATTATTTAGGATTGTAAAAAATATTTGTATATTTCATCATATAGAATATTTAAACCGGCACTCAGCACCTATCTCAATCAAATCCAAAAAAAATTTGATCTTAGCCCTGAGCTATCTAAATCCATGATGGAAGATGGTACTAATAATAGAAAGCAATCATTACCAGATACAGTGATGTGGAAAGCTCTTAGGTTGGCCAGTCATGAGACTGGAAATTTCTTTTACCCATATTTCTTGCAAAATGCTCCCAAAAAAACGACAGTTGCCGATGCTAATAAAACTACATCTCCAACTAAAGAATCCCCCACAGCTTTTATTACTGATTTCCTTAAAAAGGTAAATTAATTTTTGAAGTCTTATTATCACATCGCAACAAATTTTTAAAAGTTATGAGCTAACTACGGAGATCAAACCTGCCATCTTTGGGAACATCAAATCCGTTTGCCGTTTTTTCTAATCAAACTTAGTCAGTTATAAACATTAAATATTTTAGAAAAAAAGGTTAAAAAACCATAAAGAATCAAAAACAAAAAAAAATTGAATGCATATTCACAATAGTTAAACTGTTATATTAAAACTTCAAATAATATTTTCATTAAAACCCGATAATATATCAAGTCGTATTTAAGTTTGGACGCGAAATATTTTGTATTATCTAAAGGCCGATGTAAGTGCTTTATATATTAATAAAATTTATTTTCCATTATTTGTGAATAAAAATATAAGTTACAAGGGATTTTAATATGGAAAAAAGATTTTTAAATTTTTTCTTTTTAGGGTATATTTATATCTGTCAATATGGTCAAAAAAGGCCATTTTTCGTTATAGACGGATCTAAGGAGCCAAAGACGGAAGAAAAAAGATTAAATTTTTTTTTATAGGGTATATTTATATCTGTCAATATGGTCAAAAAAGGCCATTTTTCGTTATAGACGGATCTAAGGAGCCAAAGACGGAAGAAACTAAGAAAAACAAAAAACATATGAGATTAGGCCATCATGGGGATGCATTCTTTAATGTTTTCATAATAATCTCGTTTCTGACATAAATATTTGTTGACCTGTGATATGTGTTGGTTAATTTATTCAACGCTTATTAATTCTCTTGCAAACTAATTATTAGCTCAAAACTGCTATCTTTACGATTTTCTACCTCATAAGTTTAATATGAATCAAACTTGAAAAAAAAAACTCATATGTTAGAAACATTTTATTTTTACAATATACCTTAAATTTTGACTTACCATGAAAAAAAATTGTGCCATCTAGAAATTTGGACAGGCTGTATTATTAATATTATTATTATTTAAATGCCGTTGATATATATAAAAATTTGATGGTTTACTATTTTAGACAAACCGTTACAAGTAGATTTTATATAGATAATGTTTTAATCTGTTTTATAATTGTAATCTTGAGGTCCTAAAATCGTAATTTTTTGAAAACTTAATTTAGTTAAGGCCATAATTTTATCACCATATATTTGGTTACAATTAATTTATTTTGTGTAAGGTTGCTTACATATTTTGTTGCCAACAACATTATTTTTTCAATGATTACAAATTTTGCCTGAAAGTCTAAAAATTTTGTTTTTATGTTTTATTTTTATCATAGATATCTCAAAAAGTTGTAGATGAACAGGTTGGCTCTAATAAACGAAAATCAAGCAATAGCAGTACCGGTAATATTCCTAAGAAAGTGGGTTAAGAATTTAATTCTATCTTTTAATCAATTTTGAAAAAATCCTCATTCACCATTTTTTGACTTTTTATATTTTGTGTTTTAGATTGTAAACCGCACATTCCCAAAGTTAAAAATAAATCCTCTTCCCTGAAAACAGAATCGACCATAAAATCAAATTTCGATATTGAAACTCAGAAAATAAGCGAAGACACTGAGACCAGTATGGAAATTTAATATTCATAGAATTATATCAATTAGAAATATAATAGTTAAATAATAAAATCAACTGTATACTTACAAATATATCCATTCTCTTTAATCATGTTGTGCAATTAAGACTTTAATTAGTTTGGGAATTAGCATATATAATTTACCTTTTTTAACTATATACCATAGCAATATATTTTGAGGTGTGTTAAACACCAATCACGGTAATTTTTTGCAGCAAAAGATACCACAGATAATAAAAAAAGCTATAGTATTTGTAGGTGATTGCCTGTGACCTTTTATTACTAATTTAAATGTTGTGGCCTTTACTATGTTAACTGTTTTTCACGTTTTAACCTTTATTGTCTGTTATATATATTTGGTCCTGGCGGCTAGTGGTTGTCCTTGACTAAATATATAAAAGCTAGAATGGAAATATATTGATATAGAATAAATATCTATATATCAAACCTAAACCTTACTTGTTAATAGTATTGGTGTAAATTAGGATAGTTCAACCCAATTTTGGAGAAAGAAAACTAAAAATATTAATTCGATCTTCCTTTTTTATGTTTATAACATTAAAAAGACGAAAAAAGCCGAATAAAAAATAAAATCGAGTTTTTATTATAATTGTATATAAACTTTGACTTTAAAATAAAAATAACATTCATTTACAACACAAATTAAGAAAAACAATTGAATGCTTGGTTTTAATAGATTTTTTTTATGGAGAATGGGCGTTTTTGGATATTCTCTCCCAGGGGCATGTATTTTGAGATATTACACCTCCATTTATGACTGTAATTGTTTTTTCCACTTAGCCAAGAAATTTCGACAAAAAATTAACAAATCAACATTAAAAATGTTGTTTAAGACTATAGTTAAAAAATAATTAAAAATTATATTTGTAAAGTGCTCACCTAGTTAACTCCATTTAGTACCTTGAATGGTTGTATTCTATTTGATAGGCCCTTTTTAGGTTTTAACAATTGTGGCAGATGTATTTCAAATTAAAATGCCAAAAAAATTGTTCTCTTGTTAAAGATTAGTTAAATAAAAGAATTAAAGATTTTTGTATTTTTTAAATAAATTTTCTATATAATATTCCATATATGGACAATTCTGCTTAAAGTTAAATTTCTTTTTTTTATTAGTTAATCTTTATAATTTTGGAATGGCTCATTCAACATGTCCCCAAACTTATAATTATTTACGTGCCTAAAACTCAACATGGGTCACTTATTAAATATCCCCAATTATGAAAAATTTTGATGCTTTTTATGCTAATCGTATTGGGTTTATAGTGGTTAAAGAGTTGGTCTTAATCTATAATTAAATGTTTAATTTTTATGTTTGATATGTGGCCTGCCAAATCACTGCTATATTAAGGAGTTTGACATATTTACTTTTATATTCCATCTATGACTGGAACTAATACTATCAAAATTGTAAAAAAAAATGTTTTTGACCCACAAATGGTAGGTTGAGGAATTTGTAAGGCGAATGATAAAGTGGGGTCCATACGGTCCCTTTGAACCTCTATTAAAGAGTTTTATAGCTATAGACTTTATATTTTTATTGTGAAGAAAAAAACGTGCTCTCATTAATGTATATTGTAAATTTTATTCAACACAAAGTAGAAAAAAATGGGAAATTTTTATTTTATGTTACATCAAATAAATTTTGTCAAAATACTAAGAAAAAAATGTTTTGAAATAAATTATTTTTGGCTGTTACTCACCTTAAAAATAGATATTTAATAGATATAAAAAAATTAATTCATATCATTATTATACAATGCAAATATTTATAAAATAATAAGTAAAATTGTAATAAAAGAGCACCTAGAAAATAAGGTTGAAATTTAGTCTAAATGAGGCATTATCTGGTTTCCAACATTGAAATTGACCTGGATGTCCATACGAACCCTAATAGAATTTTGAATTGAATTTCTAACTTACACCAAATTTTAATTACTAGTTTTGTTTATTAAAAAGGTCACGATGACCAATAATATATAATATTTTTAGAGATGTTTAATTTTTATAAAGTGTTGCGGTACACCCATGTTAATCACAGGTTGAATGGCTAATAAAAGATAATTAATGTTTTTTTGGTTTTTTTAGAATATGCATAACATAAAATTAGGTGGTAAAGTCTTATAAAATCATTTCTGTATAAGCTGTTAAAAAGAACTTGTTTTTTTATATTTTTCTATAAATTAATACTGGTTTTGTATTTTCCTCTAGGCCAATTAAAATTCAAAAGCACCTAGGAAATGTTTTATGACAATATGGGAACCACACCTAGCAGGAATATGATTTTGCTTAAAAAAAATTATATACTATAAATTATCAAGTCTGATTAATATTTTTCAGTTCCAAAACCTAAGTCAAATTCTTAATAAATCCAAAATTTAGCCTTTAAGAAAATTTATATACTTAATAAAAATTTCTAGTATTAAAAATTATTTGCTAATTGATTAAGTTAAATTAAAATTAATAACATATACAATATATAAAACACAAAGGTGTTGGGCATAAATAATGAAGATAACTATAAATCTCTACTTATTTATTAAAATTTTTAAAACAAAAATATATAAATTATCTTCTTCCTTAATACCCAAACATATATAAAAAAAACTAATTTTATTGATAAATATGCATCACATATACATTATAATTGACTAAAGAAAAGAGCACAAACTATTAAGCAGTTGTTGTCTCTGACTTTTTTGGTAAGAGTATAGCTTGAATGTTTGGTAAAACGCCACCTTGGGCAATCGTGACCAGGGCTGTTAATCTGACCCAGGGCGGGTCGCTGACCGCAACCCACCGGCGACCCAAAACCGGGTTAGCGCCCAAAAACGACCGGGTCAAACGCCCGGTCGTTTTGTTGAAAATTAATAATAAAATAAAGAATATTATTTTTTACCCTTTTATGTGTGTAGAGGGGAAAAGAAAGAGGGATTTCTTATGTGTTGTGAGAAATTATAAGAGTTTTTCGTAGTGCGTAGATTGTTCTCTTACTTCCATAAAGAAAACAAAGGGTAAAGTTGTAAAATTATAATTTACCCTTGAAAATTTTAAGACTTCTTATTTTTATTAGGCTTTTTCAAAATTTTTTGATTTGGATTACCTAATTCTGGTCGATAATTAAACATAGGTTTCAGATATTCTTGTAAATATTTAAAGACCTCTCTCTACCTATTTATTCAAGAAAATCCTATTTTAAATCAATAAAATATTTGTCAAAATATATAAATTATGCATTTATAAGGTCTAGAAACCTGTAATTATTTGAAATTAATGTATTTTAGACAATCCAAATTTTAATCTTAAAAAGGAAAATAGACGCTATGAACTATTTAATTATGTAATAAATGTTAATTTTTATTATTAGAAATACATTTTTATAATTATTTATCTTTTTAAACAAAGAAATAATAATATTTCTATAAATTTCAATATGCCGCTATTTCTATAGACCTGGTTTAAACCAGAGATCCGCAGCCGGCCCGGAAACCCGGACCCGGGTCCGGGCCGGCGCTGACTGGAAAAAATTAACATCCGGGCGGGCCGGGCCTGACATAATAATTTTTCTCGCCCGGGCAGTGAATTGCCAATGCTTTTTAAATTAGCTGAAAGGACATTGGCGATTCCTGCTACCTCAGCTACCTCCGAAAGAATTTTCTCAATTGCTGGACGAGTTTTTGAGGAGAGGCGTACCCGGCTGGCTCCAGAGAAACTCGACATTTTATTATTTTTATATTCAAATTTATAAAATGTGATTTTGGATACTCTTACAAATGTTTTTTATTTTTATAACAATAAAAATTTTGATGTATATTCATTTTTATTATAGAGTTTGCATCATATATAAGTACAAAATTTAATTTATATAAATTGAACAAAATTTAAGATAAATATTGAAAATTATAAAAATAATTAAACCCGGGTTTTAGCTAGCCGGGCTTAAAATTTTTCTTCCGGGCCGGGCTCAAAAATTAAAAAAAAAACGGGTTGGGCCGGGCCGGCGTAAAGGCAAAAAAAATTGAACCCGGGCCGGGCCGGGCCGGCGTAAAGGTAAAAAAATTAAACCCGGGCCGAGCCGGGCTCCCAAATTTTGGTTTTTGCGGATCTCTGATTTGAACATATAAAATTCGAAAAAGGTTTTTATACTTTGCTAGATCTAAAAGTAGGAAAATATTGTAAGAAAGAAGTGAAGTTGTATAAACATGTTTATATATAAATATCTTGTTTATAATTTTGATGAAATAAAACGTAAAAGGGGGCAAGGGCAAATTATTGCCAGACGAACTTAGATCAAAGCAAATAATGCAACGTTAGGCTATTATTTGAATTATTTTATAATTTTAAAAAATGTGGGATACATTTTTCACCCAAACATACAATAACAAAAGAAAGTGTAACTCGTGTAGCAAAGTCTTTTCCTTGAAAACGTCAACAAGTAATTTTTTGTATCTATATAATTAGCTCATTTAAAACACCACATTAAAAAACACCATCCTGAATTGGCACCTTCATCAAATAATAATTTAGTTTCAACCAACATATCAAAAATGGACCAATCGCTTTTCGACACATTGATTCTGAATTCGATAGTGAACTTGACCCTACCATTTAACATAATAGAAAAAGAAGATTTTATAGCGCCGTTTAAATTTTTAAATGGATCTGTAAACATTTGTTGCCGCCAGACCCTCAAAAAGCAACTCAATGCAAGATTTCTGGATTTACAACAAAGATTCATCAAGCTTTTAGAATCAATCAGTTCTATAAGCATTACTTCAGATGCTTGGTCATCACCTGATGGAACTTCTTACATTTCCATCACAGGTAAATTGTTTGTTTAAATGTTGTAGGACATTATTTAAAAAGTGACTGGACAAATGCTTCACTGCTAATTGATTTTGTCCATTTCCCACATCCATTCCGCAGATAATATATGTGATATTTGGAATGAAGTTTTAACAAAGTATGAACTTAAGGATAAGTTGGTGGGAATAACCACTGATTCGGGTATATATATATTTGATTTATGTTTAGAATCATCAATGATCCGAGCTGTAAATGTAACAAAAAATAATTTTAAAGCCCTTTACGACAAAACACTTCTTTCAATGAGGTTATTTATAATTATTTATATTTTTAGATGCCTCGCGCACGTATTAAATTTATGCGTCAAAGCATCTCTCATTGAATGTGATTTTTCAGATGTTGACAAATTTGTTAACAAACTCCATAAATCTGGAAAACTTAAAGAGTTTTACCTGAAATCTGGAGCTTCACTGATACCACAATATTTGGAAATCAGATGGAGCTCTAGATATTTAACATTGTTCAAGTTATTACAAGTAATTATAATATTTTTATTTTTAGAATATACCACACATTAACTGTCTGCCCGGGTATTTTAATTGCCCTAAGTTTAATGATGAACGGGCAGCAGTTTTAGAAGGTTACAAAAAATTTTTGGAACCTTCTTTCAATCTTAACGAATTATTACAGAAAAGGAACATAACGTTTGGATTAGGCGTTATGTCCTTTAATAACCACGTCGAACTCATACGAAAGAACTTGAATTGTAGTCCTCCTGACTCTTTTTTATTCAGGGCTGCAAATTCTTTTATTTTGAAATACGAAAAATACGAAAAGTTATTTAGTGAAGAAATAATTTTTCTAGGTAAATTTTTTTTATTTATTTTATAGGATATGTTTTGGACCCCAGAATTAAAACGGTCTATTTGAAAAAGGATTTAAATATGGCATGCCACGAGAATGATTTCATTAGTTTAATAAATAAACAAAAACCCTCAACAAACCCGCACCCTTCGGTAAATAAATATGATGAATTTCTCGACAATATATTCGATGACTCGTTCCGTAGTCAAGAGCAGTGTTTAATAAAAAAGAATTCAGCCGCAGTAATTCCCTCAATTCTAGTGAATGGTGAGGAAAGAAAAAAGTGAACATGAGGGAATTCGCTTTTTCACGGGGGTGAAAAATATTCAAATGAAAAATTTTCATTTACAAAAAAATGAATATTCCTCATTTTAATAAAAAAGAACTCAGTTTTTTTATTTTTTGGTAAAACGGAGTTTAGATAGTATTGATGAACCTCTTTTCTTTTTTTTTTCAATATGGAATTTTTTCAAATGAGTCGGAGTGAGGTACTCCGGGCAATTTTTGGAAAACTTAGTTTTTTTATATGGCCAAACTCATGTTTGTTATTTTTACATTTTATTATAATAATCAAAATTTTCATAAGTTTTTTAAAGAACCAAGCTTAAATTTATTAACTTTTTAATAATATTTCCTTAATTTGGTATTCTTGGGTACTAAATCCCGTTTTTAATTAATTCACACTCAAAAACAATTATACCCAAATTTGGCAGCAGTTCTTCCCCTTGATAATCTTAAAGTTCTCTGAAAAAACAAATATGCAAAATTTTGCCTCAGGTAATTTTGGCTGCCAAAATTAGAAAACTTCAATGTATAAGCATTTGCATATTATCCAATGAATATTTGTGGGCGGTCAAATTAAATGATTGACAGGGGCTTTATACACAAAACTATTGGAAAAAATGAGTTTTTTGGCTCCTTGCAGCAATGTGAAATGTGACCAGGCCCGATTCTAGCTTTCTCCATTTGGGGGTGGCAAAAAAAACGCTTGGGGTGGCAGTAAAAAAAGGACCACCTAAAATTTAAGTAAAATAGCATATTTTATGCATTAAATTTAGGATTTAAAGAAATTTTTATATTATTTTACTTACTATCTGAATTTATATAGATATTGTATAATTGAAACTTCTGCTTATTGGATTTATAATAAGCTTCGTTCCACACTTGTCTGCGATATAGGCCTTGCAAAGAGATAAAATAAATTTTGTGTGGTCACGCAAGATAAATGATCTATTCATATAATTAATTAACAATTTCCAATATAATTTTTTTATTACTAAATTGAATATTACAATATATTGCGAAAGTAAGTTTTTTTAAGGTCCTGTCGGGATGACTCTTTCAATATTTGAGAATATTAAAGTCGTTTTCAGGGAACGCAAACTCCAATCGCAGCTTTTTTTTTAAACCGGTTGAGGTATAAACTAGAAACTCGTTTAAATTTTCTAAGCAAAAATTCTGCTTCTTCATTTGCCGGTGGCAAAGAAGTCACAGCCTTACTTTCTGATGGACACACCCTGGGATAAATGGTCAGTATATGATCCTAATTTTAAATAAAAAAATGAGAATTTATTATACTAAAAAAAATTTCAAAAGAATAAATTGTAAAGGGAGTTAAATGCATATAGACCTTGAATTATCGCATATTTTTGCAAATATAGTAACAAGAGTATATATTAAGACTTTTTTTAACTTTAAAAAGCCCAACATTAGCATCATGGCTTTTTTGTATCTATTAACATTAACAACGCAGAAATTCCAGATTTTTACTTTTCAATTGAGTTCACTTGGCTATTCAGCTTGTTCGGAGAAGCCATTTGAGCTCATTTGAGGAGAAAAGAAACAAAATGCATTTTTTTGAGGATTATTCATTTTTAAAATTAGGAATTTTTTTGAGGTGAGTTGCAAGAGAAAGGAATTTTTTTTTTCATTTAAATTTTTTCAAATAAGGGGGGGTAAAAAATGGTAATGAGTTGAGTTCAAAATATGGCTAATTTTGCCAAAAATTTTGAACTGTAACTCTTACAAATTATTAAACACTGGTCAAGAGTATATAATTATTATTAAATTTTTTTTAATATTTAATATTTACATATTTAGTTATAGTCAAACAATAAGTGATGATAACGAGGATCCAGCACAGACCGAATATCATACATATATTAATTCCCCTATAATTAGTTATAGAGAAGACCCTTTGCTCTGGTGGTCCCAGAACAAAAACCTTTACCCTAGAATCTCAATGATTGCTAAATCATTTTTGACCCTTCAAGCCACCTCAGCTGAAAGCGAGCGGGTTTTTAGTAGCAGTGGAAGATTGATAACAATAGACCGAAACAGTCTCGGAGTAGACACGGTGTCTGAACTGATGAAGTGTAGAGCTTGGAAGGATTTATGAAAATATAATTATTTATTTATGTTCAAGTTTTTGTTTATGTAAATGTATTTTATATGTAAAACCAATAAAATTAATATACCTATATAAATATATTGTTGTTTCAAAAAATGAATAACAAAATTATAAGTAAGCACTTAAGGAATAATAGCTAATTTTTGTTCATTATTTTTTTAAAAAACAAAAAGGGAGGTATCAAGTGGATGTGGACAAGGGGCCACTTTTCAAATCTCATCTATGTAAAGTTTTTAAAAAAAAAGTTGAATATTTCTAAATTAAATCTCTAAAAAAGGCCAAAGTGTTGTTAAATCGATCTTCTCAAAATTCCGGAAGGGGGAGGGGGTTGGGCTAAATTTTTACTGTTCTTTTGTAAATTCTAATTAGAATAATATAAATTAGCTTCCTATAATTAGATATTTTCCATTAATATATGAAAAAACAAGATTAAAATAGTATTTTATGCATAAAAATGCCTATAACAGCCGATAGAGTAACGGAAGTGAAAAATAATTTTTATGTTTAGATCCGGCTTTATATAAGACCCATTATTTGACTCCTTTTTAGCTTTCAAAGCTTAAGGTATTTTAATTATGATCAAACGACCCAAACACGCCGGTTTTTGAGTTCATTTTCGACCCGGGCATGTGCCGGTGGGTCGCCGACCGGTCGCCATGGGTCACCGGGTCGTATTAACAGCCCTGATCGTGACACCAGACAGAAGCTTATTCAACTCTTCATCATTTCTAATGGCCAGTTGCAAATGTCTCGGGATAATCCTAGTTTTTTTGTTATCCCTGGCAGCATTACCAGCGAGTTCCAGCACTTCTGCAGCGAGATATTCCATAACGGCAGCTAGATAAACAGGGGCCCCACCGCCAATTCTAGAAGCATAATTACCTTTACGTAATAAACGATGAATTCTACCAACAGGGAATTGAAGTCCGGCGCGACTCGATCGACTTTTAGCCTTACCCTTTATTTTACCACCTTTTCCACGTCCAGTCATTGAGAATAGTTAGAATATTGATATTATTAGAATATTGATATTAGGTAAAATATAGAATGTTGTCTTTATAAATGATATTCGTTCCCAATTATTTTTGTTTAAGTGATTTATTACAAAAATATCTATCCAATCAAATAGCAGATAAATAAGATCGTAGATTAGAGAATCAATGTGTAAAATATTTTTATCCAATCAAATGACATATATGTTTAAACCGTGATAAAAAAATAACCAATCACAATCTATCTACCCCAAATTTAATAAATATGTAAGAAAATGGGTCCTTTGCGTATGTGTACATTTAATATAGGCAAAAAATATTTAAATCCTATCTGGTTAGAATATGTTTTATGATAGACGTCCAGAACCCGAAATCCCCTACGGGCCGGTGGGCGGTGCTTTGATAAAAAAAATAACCGAGCGATTAAATCTTGCCCTTCCCTTTATTTTTAACTATTATAAATAACTAAAAATGATTTACACGATGGTCATCTTTGTATTTTTGATTATTTTAAAACAAAAAATGTAGCTTGTGAAAGTATGTCGGGTGGGCTGGGCAAATTATTTATTTTCTCTACCTTAAAGTAAGCAGTTACAATAAGATTGTAGATCTAAGGCTAATTTTTCACTATGTTTATGCCATTAAATTATAAAGTATGGGGCTCACCAGATTAAGCTTTAATTAAGACTTCAACTTGCAAGTGAAATGACCTGCTCTTTTTGTAACAAATCCTGACCTTTTAAACCACTTATTTTAAAATTTATAATATTCACTTAATAATTATGCCTTTTCCAATATAGTTTATTTTATCTTTTATTAAATCCAAACAATTGTGGTCAAATATCAAACCATAGAATTAAAAGTTTTTTTTATTTACAATAAAAACTTTATCTAGAGCTAAACATGTTTTAAAAATGTTCTTGCACATTTTCTTTTTTTTAAATTTGTTCTTTTCCCTTATATTGATTTCAATTTTTTTTAGTCTTATTCATTATATTTATGCTCACATTTTATTTTTCTTCAATTATCTGTAATCAATACGTCTTAATATATTTTAAGGAAATGTTATAAAAAATAAAGTTTTCAAATCAATAAATTAAAATGTAAATTATTGGTTTGTTTAAAAGTTATAATCCTAAATTATTTGTTTGTTCTACTAGTTTCTAAAAAAAGTATGTATTAAATTATGATTTAAACAATGGATAAGGAAGTAAGATTGTTGTAACAGCTTAAAATTTATAAAAAATATATTACATTTAACCTAGCCATCAAAAAAGAAGAGGCAGTAGGGAGGTGGTTATTTAGCAGGTGTTTTAACCCGGCATGCATCAGTGAATTTTTAATGAACTATGTACATCAGTGTGGACAATTTAATTTCCCTAACCATATCTTTTCTTCATTTTGTTTCTTAAAAATTACTAGTGTATTTGATGATCCCAATCCCAGTTCATTTATAGACAAGCTTTGGGATAAATCAAGCAAACTTTTCCACCCCCTTACCAAAAAAAACCTAGTCATCTTAAATCTTTTTTTAGAAAACCTTAGATGAACGTAAAAGGCTAATGTTAAAGGGGCAAACCTAAGATATTACTAAGTTTTTAAAAAAATTATTTACACATTTGTTTCCATATATAACTTCCTCTTGGGCCTATTCAAGTTATACCATCATTAGTTGTTAACGGTAGTTTAGAAAATTTTCACCATCTCTAACATGCTTAAAATTTTTTTAATTAGTGCTTTTAAAATGTGCTGCTAGATAAAAACTTGATGCCACCTGATGTAATAAATATTAGCAGATAAGAGGGCTAGATCAATATGTATCTATGATTAATTGATTAGTGTAAAATTAAGGTAGTTAAATCCATTGTTATATTTCATTCAAAGATGCAAGCTATACAATACTTTCAACAACCCAATTTGCATATTCTTCAGCATAATATAATAAAAATACCTTTATTCACATTCCATTATTTATAAGCACAATGTATCACAAAATTAAAGTTAACATTTAAATTATAAAATTTTAGGAACAAATGATTATCCACCAAACCCATATAATGTTCTGCCTTGTCTTTTAAGTGCATAAACAACATCCATGGCTGTAACAGTTTTTCTTTTAGCATGTTCAGTATAGGTGACAGCATCTCTGATGACATTTTCTAAGAATACTTTAAGCACGCCTCTGGTTTCTTCATAGATCAAGCCAGATATACGCTTAACTCCGCCCCTCCTGGCAAGCCTTCTAATGGCAGGTTTAGTTATACCTTGAATATTGTCTCGCAAAACTTTTCGATGCCTTTTAGCTCCACCCTTACCAAGTCCTTTTCCACCTTTACCACGACCAGTCATTAGAATGTTTAATATTGTATGAAAAATTTACAAATAAAATTTATAATGGCTTCGATTGTAGTTCTTCATTAAATTTGGTCAAAACAATTTTAACGTGGCTTTTATTTATCTCTTGTTTGATTGGTTTAAATTATATGCACTTTCAAGTATATATATAATAAAGAAAAAAAGGAATACATTTTCTCTCGCTTTATTATTTATAACTATTTCTTTTTGTAGTAAATGCCTCCAAAACCTTCAGGAAAAGCTGTTAAAAAAACTCACAAGCCTAAGGTAAAAGGTGGAGACCATAAGAGGAGACGTGCCAGAAAAGAAAGCTATGGAATTTATATTTACAAGGTCCTAAAACAAGTTCATCCTGATACTGGAATTTCTAGCAAAGCCATGTCTATTATGAATTCGTTTGTCAACGATTTATTCGAACGTATTGCAGCTGAAGCTTCTAGACTTGCCCATTACAATAAACGATCAACCATCTCTAGTCGGGAAATCCAAACTGCTGTGCGCCTACTTTTACCTGGTGAGCTGGCCAAACATGCTGTAAGTGAAGGAACTAAAGCTGTGACTAAATATACTAGCACAAAATAATTTGTGATTTGATTATCTAATTCTCTGTTAAATTGTTCAACTATTATATGTTTAATATGTAAACTTTTATGTAACTATTTGTTTGTTTTTCAATAAATTTTTTAATTTATATTTTACAAGAGCTAAATCTTTTAACATAAGAAAATTCATAATTGGATTTTTTATATTTTAGCTTAAATTGTGTTACTGACATCGACCCTATTGTGAATTGGGATTTGGAGTCAAATGTTTTAATAAATATAAACAAATACAAAAAATAGCCTAAATTTAAATGTTAAATTATATTATTGAGTTAGTGGTAAATTCACTTGCAGTTACATTAGTGAGCACTTATATATAGGGGTTAAACTAAAATGGAAAAGTTAGCCCATGAGCTGTCTTTTGTGCTGGATTGTCCAAAACTTGTGCCTTTAATTGAAAAAAATATTTCAAAACACACCCGAGGCGCTTCGCGCCTCGGGTGTGCTCGCCTCCGGCGCGCTTCGCGCGCCTTCGGCTCGGCCGCGGACCGCTTCGCGGCCCGCGGTTTGCGCCGCTGCGCGGCGCGTTGGCTCGTCTTCGGCGCGCTCCGCGCGCCTTGACTCGCTCGTCCAGACCCCGCAATTCGTGCGGAGGCGCTTCGCGCCCCGAATGTTTGCTTATATAAACCCGGGAATGTGTCTAGGGTGGGCACATTATAGCCGCGGGGCGCTTCGCGCCCCCGGTAGGCTTGGTTAAAGCCTAGGATGTGGGAGCCGAACATATTAAACCCGTGCCTAAGGACCTAATATAGGACACGGGCGCGCCCAGGAGTAGGCCTCGCAGATTCTGAAGCACCTTATACCGCTGAGAACTATAATGACCTCCCTGTATCTATGCTTATGTATAGTATTGACCGTGGGAAATCAAAAGAGCCTGAAATTTAAGTATATATAAAACATTGATAGAGGGGCAGAGGTTTTTAAGCATGAGTACGCCGGTACTCAAAACATAACATTGAAAATGTTCCCCCATACCAATTTATCCTAGATTAGTATTAGCGGGCCTAACTGCAAAGCTATAGAGGAGAGAAAAAAGAGGACGATGTGTTGGTAAAATGGGGTAAATGTCCCAGGGGGAAACGGGCGAGCGAACTCATTGTGATTTAAGTAGAAATATAAGGGCAAAAAGCGAAATGTAAAACTTGACCGAGCAAATTTGTCATTAGTTATAACACTTAAAGTAAAAATGGGGCATCATAAAATTTGTATAAATAACAATGTTAAAAAATGGCCGTTAATTATTAGGAAATTTTATTAGCAAGGGTTTTTTTTAATTTTTTTACAACTGTAAACAATGTTAAAAAGTGAATTTTTTATGGCATAAGAGACCTCTCTTAAGTTTCAAAAACTGAAAAAAGGATATTTTATTACATAAAAACAAGTACACGGATTTGTCAATTAACGGCCGAACACGCACAACGGGTAAAAAATAGGTAATATACATTTTACACCGGACCGGCCGTCGGAAAACCAACCGAGAATGAGAACAATTTTTTGTGCTAAAAATAAAAAAAAACAATGTTTAGCAATAGAACACTAAACTCTTAATTTACAATTAATTAACATTGAATTATTATTTTTAACATTGTGTTAACAATACGGAGACAATTAAGTGCATTGGAGACTAAAATTAGGGTCAGGAAAGGCAGTATGAAATAGGACCAAAAAATCGATAATAATGGGGGTTTGTTTTTTTTTCGGCCCAATATTATTTTTTTTAATTTTTTTTAATTTATAAAAAAATGAAGTCATCGGCCAAACTCACTTTTGTATGGGAAAAAGCGCAAATTTTTTGTTTGGGGTTAATTAAAGGGGAAGAAAAAAGTGAAATCAATTTTCTTGTAGGATTCCGCATAAGCTAGTATAAAAAAATGTAAAAAAACAGGTAAAAAAATTTACCTGGCAGGTAAAAGAACGGATACCAAAAAAACAAAAACGTTGACCCCCATTTTTTACAGCGTAATTTTTATTGGATTATACGAATGTATTAACTGCCGAGAGTGCAAAAGAAAAATATGGTAAAAAAAAGTTTTTTTTTGCCCTTATATGGAAATGGGTTTGTATGACCCTATCACCTTAATAATAGAGGGGAATTTATGTAAGATATAAGCACAATACGTGGGCTACCTCAATAAACCCTGAAAAGAGAGAATATGAAAGTAAAATTATCCTAAATTCCCTAAAAATGCACTTTTCTAGGAGGACACCTGTCAAACATGAAGGTATCATAAAAAAATTTACATCAAATTGGAGACCAATGTGACCATAATTTATCAGATAAACATCCAACCCCTATAACAGTTTTTTACCCAAAAATTTAGAAGACTTCCATTAAAAGCGGCCAAATTTTCCATATTTGGGCATGTTAGAGAAGTGACCGGATATTGAATTTTAGTAAGGTTAATATATATGTAGTGGCCCGTTAAAATAGCTGTTTCAATTTTCTAAGGGGTATATAGAACAAAAGTTAGAATTTTGACCTTAAAGTAAAATTGTCCTTATATGGTATATTATATAAAAAAAATTATTTTAAAAATTGAATGTCCTTTATTTCTCCAATCTCACAAGCAACTTGTGATTTTATAAAAACACTTCAAAAAGAGAGCAAATTTTTTTGGGCATTGATTTAAGACACCTGTTACAATTTTCAAATCTCGAAAAAGGCTCTATCAAATAAAGCACAAAAAACTGCCCCATAAATTGGAGTCCCTAAACGTAGGCGTTAGACTAAGTAGCCCTTAACAAGCTTGGGAAACTTATTTTCCAAGTTTTTTGTCATTTTTCGGCTACCGTCCTTAACAACATTTTCAATGTTAATAAGCTAATTTTTTATATCTTATTTATGCTATTGTTAATATACTGATTATATCATCTATGTTCAATATTATTATATGATGCCAAATTTTTTTAAATAGAATTTTTGAATTATATTATGTGAAGTATTTTAAACTTGAAATTAAGGTTGGGAATAAGTACCAAGAAAAGTGCCTGGCCCTTATAAATTAAAAAGGATTTATTTTTATGGTTCAAGCTTATTTTAATAGATAATGAGTTAATGATGTTCAAAATCAATTTTATGTTTTTAAAAAAGTGACCTAAATGTTGAGTTGCTCAGGCTGTGCTAGTGACAAAATCAGGCACGATTCTAGACCCCTTTTGGAGGGGCAGTGCCCCCCAAAAGTTTTTGATTGCCCCCCCCCCCCCCCCCAAAAAAAAATAATTGAATTTGCCCCCCCAAAAATACATAGTAATTTTATGGTTGCCCCCCCCCCCCCCCCCCCCAAAAAAAATACATAGTAATTTTATGTTTGCCCCCCCAAAAAAATTGAATTTGCCCCCTCCCCCCCCAAAAATACATTGTAATATTATTTCTTTAACATAAAATAATATTTGCTCCGTCAAAAATATTTAAAAAATATTATCCTAAAATTATTTTTTTTTTAAGGGCACGTGCAAAGTGGGTTTTTATTTTCGTGAAATTTTAAAAATTTTGAAAATTTTGAAAATTTTATTTTTTTTTAAATTTTTTTAAAAAAAATTTTATTTTAGAAAAAGCATTTTAAGCGCATATATTAAATTTGGCAACTTTTTAAAAATTTGCGTTTTATTTCAAAAATTTTTTTTCCGAAATTTTAAAAATTTCACGAAAATAAAAACTCACTTTGCACGTGCCCTAAAGTGTTTTTATTCATTAATACTTCTCATCCGCAAGAGAGATCAAACTAACAGAAATATATAGAAAAATTTGATTTTACAGAAAGCTTTATATTTGTGAAACCAATTCATAAATCTGATACCTAAGAATTTTTTTCAGTTAACAACAATCTTTTGTTAGAATATAATCTAGAACCAAAGAACCTGATCGCACAATGCTACGATGGGGCGAACGTAATGCCCGGGAAAAAAATGGTGTTCAAGTATTTTTAAGCAAAATAGCTGGACACCATGTCCCGTATATTCACTGCTTTAACCACCGATTGCATCTCGTTGTAAAAGATTGTCCTATTTTAAGTGAAGAGATTTTTTGATAATTTTTCTTCCCTTCATAAATTTTTTCAACATGATGCAATCAAGGTAGTTAGTGAATGCGGGACCATAACCGGCTGTTGCCCCATTGGTGGTGTGGTCACTACCTGACCATTGTTTTTTTTTAAAAAATTACACAGATATATTTAATACTCTTTTAAAAGTTTAAAATAAAAAAAACTTTTATATCTTCAGGTCACAGGGCCGAATCGGGGTTTTTTGACCATATTTATAATCATCTATTTATTTTTTTGTATTTAATTGAAAAATTATTTTATTTATTAAAAATAATTATAGATTAATTTCAATGCAGAACGATTTATATTTCTAAAAGTTCTGATTTAATACACCATTGTTTTTTAGAAATTAAACAATAAAAAAATAAAAATACATTTTGAGATTTATTCAAAAATTGTTTTGATATTAATATTTTTTTAAATGACAATAATTTATCTATGGATAAAAGAAAAACCAAACCTAAAGATTTTTCTGATTTTTATTTATTTTCTACTCATAAGTTTGAAAATATTTTAAATATTAATGATGAAAAAAGTATTTATTTTAATATTATTGATTTATTTATATTTTGATAATAGACTTTTTACCGATAATAGTTGTTTAAAATCTTTAGATTCCCTTTATAAATTTGATAAACCTTTATTTTAGATATAAATAAATTAGAGCCTCTTTTAAAAATAAGTAATATTGATAAAAATTTATTATCTGAACAAATTGACGTAGCCAAAAAATTTTTAATAAGAAACTTAATAATTACAGAGAATGTGTTACTATTGATTTTGTTAAATTTTTATATGATTACAATGATGCGTTTTCTAATCTATTTAACATTTTTCCTAAAAGTTTGTTAATTGGCTCTTCAACGTCGAGTTGTGAGGCCAGATTTTCTTTCCTGCTTAAAGGTGATTTGGTTCTTTTAGAAAACGAAAAATCATTAACTAGGGGCGTTGAATTTTGATGAATATTGTAATTTAATTAAAATCCTTTAAGATTAAATAGTTTGATCAATACAATACACTGCTCATAATCAGCTAATTATTGCTTATATTTTAACATGGTTGCAAACTTTTTTATGCGCATTTAATGTTTATGTTCATGTTTTATTTAATTTTTACCCTAATATTAACTAGTCATATATAACCAGTGTTTTTTCATATATATTCTTCCAAATTAACACACTTATACATTATGTTTTCATGATCAATCTTATTTCACTTTTCATTTTTTAAAATCCAAAGTTTTATATAATTCATTTCTATCATTCATATATATCATAGTTTTAATTTTCATGCGCAATGATACCAAATGATAAAATTATACTTACAATTAATTCAAATCTCATATCTTTGTAAGCAATTGATTTTAGTGAAAACAATTAATATTAATTCACAAATTCCATTTATAAACTCTTTTTTTTTTAATTTAAGAATATAAATTACTATTAATTTGTTAAAAAATTTTGAACATAGATTCTATTTTTGTACATGAATATTTTTTGCCGTGACCGAAGGTCACGGCCAATTTTGCCGCCGAAGGCGGCAAAAAATTTTTTTCTGCCCCCCCCACGAGTTTTTTTTGCCCCCCTAAAATGGAAAAGCTAGAATCGGGCCTGGACAAAATAAACGCAATGCATATCTTAAACCCCAAAAAACATTATTTCTTGTTTTTAATATTAGCAATTAAAATTTTGATTAGAGTGTCTCTCCTCTAAAAAGCAAAATGGCACACAAAATAAATCTATATAAGGGCACGTGCAAAGTGAGTTTTTATTTTCCTGAAATTTTGAAAATTCTGAAAATTTTGTTTTTTTCAAAATTTATTATTTCAGAAAAAGCATTATGCGCATATACCAAATTTGGCAACTTTTTAAAAATTTGCGTTTTATTTCAAAATAAATTTTTTCAAAATTTTGAAAATTTCACAAAAATAAAAACTCACTTTGCACGTTCCCTAATACAGCAATATTTTCCATAGGGCACATGCAAAGTGAGTTTTTATTTTCGTGAAATTTTGAATACAAAATTTTTTAAAAAAAATTTTATTTCATAAAAAGGGTATTCGGAACTTTATAAAGACGTCATTTTGTACAATATCTGTGCTTTTTCTTGGTTCAAGAACTATCACCCTTTAAAATTGAATGTCATATACCATCATCACATATATGAAATATGTAAACTAATGATTTGGTTAAGGATATAACTGTATTGTGAAGATATATTTCATGCGCCATTTTGCTTCTTAAGCAGAGTTCAATCCAGAAAAAGCATTTTAAGCGCCTATACTAAATTTGGAAATTTTAAAAAATTTGCGTTTTATTTCAAAATAAATTTTTTAAAAATTTTGCGAAAATAAAAACTCACTTTGCACGTGCCCTTAATAAAATCATTTAGTTTACATATTTTATAGGATGAACTAAGAAAAAGCACAGAAATCGTACAAAACGAAGTCATTTATAAGAGACTTCCGAGTACCAAAATTTTTTCAAACAAATACTAATTTTAATATTGTAAATTTAACGGCTAATATGAAAAAATGAGAAATGTTTTTTGGTTAGGATCAGGGATTGGAACTGTCCAAAAAATTTCACTGGTTCCGGTTCCGGTTCCAAAATTTTTCGTGGAACCGGTTCCGGTTCCATTTCATTTTTTTTTCATACGGTTCCGGTTCCAAATATTTTTTAATTACAAAATGTAGTGTGAACGTGTGTATTTATATAAAATATACCGATAGGATACATCTTTTATTTACAATAACAATTTTATATATATAATCATATATAATAAATTTATTTTGTTAAATCATTATTTAATTTAATTAACAAAATAGCTTGTAAAAGTTCTTCTGATGTCTTCCCCCTTATATCCGATAATATAAATATAAGGGTCGAAAACGACCTTTCTACACTAACCTAAAAATAGCAAAATAAAAATATACCAGTGTTGCGGGAACACTAAGTAGTATTTTTAAAATTTGATAAAGCTGGGGAAATTGGGCTGATGCCTTTTCCAAAAAAGCGATTATACTAGTAAATTCCTAAAAGGAAGATTTTCAAACTCTGATATTTGAGAATCAATTGATTCATAAGTATCGAAATTAACGAGATTCACTTGACTTGAGTGATTTTTGAGATAATTATAAAATTCTTCATCTTCGTTTGTACAATCAACGAGGTCTTCATCAATTATTTCTAAGCTCTTATCCTCCAGCATCAACATTTTATTCCAAAGTTCTTTAAGATGAGATCGAGCCTCAGCTTTTTCCTGAACCGATAAAATAGGATCTAAAAATATCGCTGCCAGTAAAACAGGAGATTTAAGGTATGCAGACTAGCGTTTTTTGATATATGATGACATCTCGTCACCATAAGGAAATTTAGTTAAATTTTTTATTAATTTTCTCCATTTGCCATAGAAATCGGACAAAGTTAGCTGGCTATTTTGCAAGCTAAGTGAAGTTATGTGGCATATTTCTAAGACTTTTACAATTTTTTTTATTTTGCTCCATTCTTGTTGGGTAAGTTTTTCAAATGCTGGCATGTCCTCGCATTTTTCTTTTATGTTAACTAAAATAATAATGTAATTAAATACGTAATCTTTCGAGCATAAGATAAGTTGATGACCATCTAGTAGGTACATCAATTATGGACAGTGGGACCGAAGAGTTTTTTAAAATTTTAGTATAGTACGAATTGCGTAGATCTTTTACGGCAGGACAAAAACACGAAACATTTATGTCCTGGGGAAAACACGAAACATTTTTTAATGTTTTGTGTTTTTGTTTTTTTAAAACACGAAATATTTTTTTCGTGTTTTAAAAATTAATTTAGATTTTTGCAAAATGTTTCGTGTTTTAAATATTACTAAAACACGAAACATTTTTTTGGTTTTTAAAATTTATGTAAATTAAGTGTTCATGCAGCAAATTTGGTCATATAATATATCGTTCGACTCCGAATTTTATGGGGAATTTAACTATTATATTGTGTATGACCAAAAAATTGACAGGTGGTCTTTGTTGTTTAAAAACTTTAGTTTTTGTTTTTAAATTTTTGCTTGAGTTTTTTATTGATTAAATCTATAAATTTATATCATATATAACCTAAAACACCTTGTTAAACTTATAACCATATATAGTAATATTTTTAAAACTTAACACTGCTTTAATATTTATCGACCAAGTTAAACTTGTAATACGTAGTTCGACGCCAAATTTTATGAAGAGTTTAACTTGTCTGCGAAAGGTTCACAGGTAGTCTTTGTTGTTCAAAAACTTTATTTTTTGTTTTTAGATCTTTTTTGGGTATTTTATTGATTCAATCTACTACATATAGATAATATGTAACCTAAAGCACCTTTTTAAATTTATGACCATATATGGTAATAATTATAAAAACTTAACACTGCTATATTATTTATCGGCCAAGTTAAACCTATAATACATAGTTAGACTCCAAATTTTAAGGAGAGTTTAGCTATCTTGTCTGCAAAAGGTTAGTGGTCTTTGTTGTTTAAAAACCCTATTTGTTGTTTTTAGATCTTTTTGGGGGGTTATATTAATACAATCTGCTAAATATAAATTATACGTAACCTAAAACACCATGTTAAATTTATGACTATATATGGTAGTAGTTTTTAAAACTCAACACTGCTTTAATAATTATGGACCAAGTTAAACTTATAATTACATAGTTCGACGCCAAATTTTATGGAGAGTTTAACTGCGAAAGGTTGACAGGTGGTCTTTGTTGTTTAAAAACTTAATTTTTTGTTTTTAGATCTTTTTGGGGGGTTTTATTAATACAATCTACTATGTATAAATTATATGTGACCTAAAACAACATGTTAAATACTATATATGGTAATAGTTATTAAAACTTAACACTGCTTTATTATTTATCGGCTAAGTTAAGCTTGTAATACAAAGTTCGACGCTAAATTTTAAGGAGAGTTTATATCTGCAAAAGGTTGACAGGTGGTCTTTGTTGTTTAAAAACTTTATTTTTTGTTTTTAGTTTTTTTTGGTGGTTATTTATTGTATTATCTACTAATAAATAAAATGTAACTTAAGGCACCATAATTACTTTAAGACCATATATGGTAATGTTTTTTATAATTTAGCACTGCTTTAATATTTATAGACCAAATTTATCATTGTGAAGCAGAATTCACCAAATGGATTGTTCACCCACTAATAGGGAACGTGAGCTAAGTTTTGACCGTTGCGAGATAGACAGTTAAGTATTATCCTACTGACCCGTTGTTGCTATAGTAATCCTGTTCAGTACCAGAGGAACCGCAGATTCAGACATTTGGTTCAGGCCGTCGACTGAAAAGCCGACGGCGCCAAGCTACCATCTGGGAGATTACTGAACACCTCTATGTCAGAATCCTATCTACAAAAGCAACGAATCGGTGCGCCTTGTAGTCAAGTAACTGAATATACGGTACCGTTTACGCGGTTACCGAGAAAGCCGGACCCGTTAATTCGATTCGCGATTAATAACCAACGACCGGCTCCAAGTTTTTTATGGTTTTAAATATGAACAATTAGTATATTATAAAGTTATTAAAATACTGTAAATAAGGTTTATATTGCAAAATACTTTAAAATTAAACTATAGTTGTATTTTCGGCCAATTTTGCCAAAATCACTGCACTTTCTTATAAACATTTTTGATTATAAATTTTGCACTTTTTACTTTTGGAATGGCTGAACTCATCAAAAATGTAGATAACAGATTAATGATTTTAAATTTTTCCCCCGTCCTTGAATAAATGCCTACCTACTATTTAAATAATTTCTAGCAAAAATTTCAATGTTAATTACACAGCTTAAGGTTAAAGCTATTAAAAATTTGAACAGCCGTGTTGGGCCGAGCCGAAATAATAAACAGGGAGGGCGGCATATAAAAATAATGTTAAACTGCTATGAATAGCTAGCATTAAAAATTTTATCACTTGAATTTTTTGGAAAAGAACATATTAGTGTGACTTAAGACGACAGATTTTGTTTTGAAATGACGATTATTACAAAGAATTGGAAGCCTGCTTGCGCGATCTGGGTAAATTTGTCACTGTATTGAGGCCTTCCTTTAGAAATTTTTAAATTAACATTGGAAATGTTTTATGAGGTAACCAGCGTTGAATTTATGTATCAAAAATAAAAAAGGGCTGCCTGTAATTAACATTTATTGTAAAAATAAATAATATATTCTATAGATTGTGATTCGATGGATTATGAATCATTACTATTCAGGTAAAATTATTCAGTTAAAAGGGCAGTTAAAGCCTGAGACTTGTTTACGCTTAAACAAATTATTTTTTAACTTTGTATATAGAATTTTTTGACCATAGTTAATTGAAGATTTGTTTTTTTACAATGTGCAGGATGAGAAAAAGTCATAACAAAGGTTTAAAAACATTAACCCTTCTTATTTTTTTATGGACCGACTTCTATCACAAATTGTCCGACTCAGTCATATCGATATAGATTATATAAAAATTTTATTAAATCAGATTAAAATAACTTAATATTGCCCTGATAATTATATATATCTCTCCTATTGCACACGTGCCGGGACTACAAACCGGGCTTTTTTATATCTTATTGTATGTACATTTGACAGGATATGACATTACATCAATGTGGACCAAAACTAAATTTAGCCCGACTATTAACCATTGTTTTTACATAAATAAAATTGATGCTAACAAACATTTATATCCTTGATAAGTTGCCGTCTACAATTGATAATGAGATTATAAGACCTTTAGAACAAAAAGAAGACGACTCGAATGAAAATGATACCTTAGGTTATCTTTTATTATTCACAACCGTCAAATTTTATATACCTCTATTATTTAGTTCGACGTGACAGATGATATATTTGTGATTGACAAATTTAACCATTATTGCTGTTTTATAATGCAAATGTTTCAATTCTAAACTATTATATTTTATAATTTAGCATGGATCAAATCAAAGTATATAATTAATCTATTTGTTGCTGTACCTGACTGAATTGACGTTATTCCAATCCCCAGCTAAAAACTGCTACTTCCACTACATTTCATTAGAGTGTTGGTTTGCATTTTTACAGAAATTTAGGGGTTAAGCTAATGCAATTAGACCACAATTTGCATTTCACATAATTTGCTTTATGGGTTGATAATTTACATATCATATTAGCGCATAAATAAAAATATACTTTGCCCCCATTTTATATAATTTTTACCCAGTTTTATTTTTTATATCTCACATCCCCTTACCTATTAACCCATAAAATAGAAGAATTAAGTATTTCATCCAAAGATGTAAACATTAGAATTGATTTTTAAATGTTTTTACCATTTTATTAAGGCATCTATAATTTTAACCAAATTTTATACAATATAATTTTTCACATTTTAGATCCCAACCTAATAACGCATCCAAAAAACCTAAATTCTCATTTTTTAATATAAGCCGCTAAAATTTTTTATATTTTAGAAAATATTTTTAATACATTTTGAAAGAAATATTAGCCGCAGCCTAAGCCAACAGGATCAAAGCCGAATTAAAGAAATCGGCATATGAAAAGAACCTTTTTTTAAAAATTTAAATAGAATAATTGCATCATGATATTTTCCATTATACTCTGTAATTGATTACTTCTTGTTTAGTAATTTATATTAGGGCACGGGCAAAGTGAGTTTATATTTTCGTGAAAATTTTAAAATTTTGAAAAAAAAATATTTTGTAATAAAACACAAATTCCTAAAAACTTGCCAAATTTAGTTTATGCACATAAAATGCCATTTCTGAAATAAAAAATTTTTAAAATTTTACCAAAATAAAAACTCACTTTGCAGTGCCCTTATAAGTAACTATATTTCGATCAAAATTTCAATTTTAAATGTTTTACTTGGTGTTTGACATTGTGTTTGTGTATTATGGAAAAACAAATATGAAAAATAATTTTAAATTTATATTATCATATGACTTAATGTTATTTTATTTAATTTATCAATAGATAACTTGAAACAAAATATATAGACTTTAAGCAGTAATACACCTGTTAATTTCATTTATTAAATTCCATTTGAAGTCGAAAAATGTAGTTTATTCGTCAATAAAGGTTAAATGCCAAGAATATTCCCATATATGGTCATGGGTAAATAGCCTTTCACGTTATTTATCACCAGGCCCGATTTTAGCTTTTCCATTTTAGGGGGGCAAAAAAAACTCGTGGGGGGGCAGAAAAATTTTTTTTGAGAAAAATATACATGTACAACAATAGAATCCATGTTCAAATTTTTTTAACTAATTAATAGTAATTTATTATATTCTTAAATTAAAAAAAAAGAGTTTATAAATTGAATATGTGAATTAAAATTAATTGTTTTCACTAAAATAATTGCTAAAAAAGATATGAGGTTTGAATTAATTGTAAGTATAATTTTATCATTTGGTATCATTGCGCATGAAAATTAAAAATATGATATATATGAATGATGAAAAGAATTATATAAAACTTTGGATTTTAGAAAATGAAAAATGAAGTAAGATTGATTATCAAACAAAATGTATAAGTATGCTGATTTGGAAGAATATATATGAAAAAACACTGGTTATATACAACTAGTTATTAATATTAGGGTAAAAAATTAAATAAAACATTTGCATAAACGTTAAATGCGCATAAAAAAAGTTTGCAACCATGTTAAAATAGCAAGCAATAATTAGCTGATTATGAGCAGTCTAGTGTATAGATCAAACTATTTTATCTTAGAGGATTTTAGTTAAATTACAATATTCATCAAAATTCAACGCCCTTAGTTAATGATTTTTCGTGTTCTAAAAGAACCAAATCACCTTTAAGCAAGTCACTACTTCTCAGCCGTTATTATCTTTCTTAAAGAAGAAAATGTGGCCTCACAACTCGACGTTGAAGAGCCAATTAAGAAACTTATAAGAAAAATGTTTAATAGATTAGAAAACGCATCATTGTAATCATATAAAAATTTGACAAAATCAATAGTAACACATTCTTTGTAATTATTAAGTTTCTTATTAAAAAATTTTTGGCTACGTCAATTTCTTTAGATAATAAATTTTTATCAATATTATTTATTTTTAAAAGAGGCTTTAATTTATTTATATCTAAAATTAAGGTTAATCAAATTTATAAAGGGAATCTAAAGATTTTAAACAACTATTTTGGGTAAAAATTTATCAATATATAAATAAATCAATAATATTAAAATAAATACTTACTTCATCATTAATATTTAAAATATTTTCAAACTTATGAGTAGAAAACAAATAAAAATATGAAAAATCTTTAGGTTTAGTATTTCTTTTATCCATAGATAAATTATTGTCATTTGAAAAAATATTAATATCAAAACAATTTTTGAATAAATCTTCAAATGTATTTTTATTTCTTAATTGTTTAATTTTTAACAAACAATGGTGTATTAAATCAGAAAATATAAATCGTTTTGCATTGAAAATGATCTATAAATTTAAAATAAATAAAATAATTTTTCAATTAAATACAAAAAAATAAATAGATGATTATAAATATGGTCAAAAAACCCCGATTCGGCCCTGTGACCTGAAGATATAAAAGTTTTTTTCTTTTTAATTTTTAAAAGAGTATTAAATATTTTTGTGTAATTTAAAAAAAAAACAATGGGCAGGTAGTGACCACACCACCAATGGGGCAATAGCCGGGGTATGGTCCCGCTTTCACTAACTAGCTTGATTCATGTTGAAAAAATTTATGAGGGGAAGAAATATCAAAAAAATCTTTCCCTTCACTTAAAATAAGACAATCTTTCACAACAAGATGCAATCGGTGTTTAAAGCAGTGAATATACGAGACATGGTTTCCAGCTATTTTGCTTATAAATACTTGAACACCATTTTTTTCCCGGCATTACGTTCGCCCCATCGTAGCATTGTGCGATCAGGTTCTTTGGTTCTAGATTATATTCTAACAAAAGATTGTTGTTAACTGAAAAAATTTTTTAGGCATCAGATTTATGAATTGGCTTCACAAATATAAAGCTTGCTGTAAAATCAAATTTTTCTATATATTTCTGTTAATTTGATCTCTCTTGCGGATGTGAAGTATTAATGAATAAAACACTTTTAAAAAAAGTAAATATTTTTAAGATAATATTTTTTAGATATTTTTGACGGAGCAAATTTAATTATATTATGTGGAAGAAATAAAATTACTATGTATTTTTTTTGGGGGGGGGGGGGGGGGGGCAATCAATTTTTGGGGGGGGGGGGCAAACATAAAATTCCTATGTATTTTTGGGGATGGGGGGGGGGCAAATTCAATTATTTTTTTTTTTGGGGGGGGGGGCAATCAGAAACTTTGGGGGGGGGGGGGCCCCAAAAGGAATATAGAATCGTGCCTGTATATCACACAGGTCAACAATTTTTTGAGTTATGAGTTAACTAAAGATATCAAACCTGCCATCTTAGAAAATATCAAATCCGTTTGACTCTTTTCTTAATCAAACTTAATTAATCCGGTAAAAACTTTAAAAAAATTCAGAACAAAAAGGTCAGAGAAAAACAAAAAAGATTCAAAAACAAAAAAAAATTGAAATTTTATATTTGCATTTAAATTCAAACTTCAAATAATATTTTCACTAAAAACCTAAAATACATTGTGTCGTATTTAAGTTTGGAAGGGAAATATTTTGTATTATCTAAATGCCGATGTAAAAGCTTGATATATTAATATTATTATTAATTGTAATTAAGTTACAAAAAATTTTTATATGTAACAAAGATTTTTTAGGGTATATTTAGATCTGTTGATTTGGTCAAAAAAGGCCATTTTTCGTTATAGCCGGATCTAAGGAACCAAAGACGGAAGAAAGTAAGAAAAACGAAAAATATATATGAGATTAAGGCATGATGATGATGCATTTTTTTAAGTTTTCATAAAATTCTCGTCTCTGACGCTGATATTTGTTGACTTATGTCTTAATAGATTTAAAGTCTATTAAATCATAAATAACTAAAAAATATGGTTAAAAAAAAATGTAAAAATTTTGTTATATACGGCACTAGCATTATGACTATAAAATTCCCCATAAAATTTGGCGTCGAACGATGTATCACACTTATAGTTTGGTCAATAAATTTTGAAACAGTGCCACATTTTTAGAAATACTACCATATATGGTCATAATGTGTAAATAGTTTTTCATGTTGCAAATCATATTTGATTAACACATAATTAACATAAATTGGTTTAAATACAAAATATAAATATTTTAAACAAAAAAAAACACCTGTTATTTTTTTAGGCATTAAAAATATGACAATAAGATTCTCCATGAAATTTGCCGTCGAACGATATATTAAAAGTTTGTTTGGTCAATAAATGTAAAAGCAGTGTCAAAGTTTAGGAAAAAATACCATATATGGTCATAAAGTATAAATAGTTTTGAACGTTACACATATGTTGTTTTATATATGATAAGACTAATTATAAATAACAAAAAAATAGTTCTCAAAAACAAAAAATAAAGATTTTAAGCAACCATAACCACCTGTTATTTTTTTTTACCTTGAAAATATGACCATTAGATTTTCCGTAAAATTTGGCGTCGAAGGATATATTACATGACCATATTTCTTTAAAAATTTTGAAATGAAAGAAAAATAAATATTTGACTAAAAAAATGTTTCGTGTTTTTGTAATCTTTAAAACACGAAACATTTTGGCAAAAATATTTTTAATCTTTAAAACACAAAAAAAATATTTCGTGTTTTAAAAAAACAAAAACACGAAACATTAAAAAATGTTTCGTGTTTTCTCCAGGACAAAAACACGAAACATTTATTCGTGTTTTTGTCCTACCCGATCTTTTACAATTTTTCTTGCACCCTCCAAATCTTTTTCTTGCAAAAAATCCTTGATAGCTAGTTGTAATGTGTGCGATGCACATCTAATGTGGTAAATCTGAAAATTTAAAAAGATAAAAAACCTTGTGGGCACCTTTGATTTTTGTTACATAAACGACATTCCGAGTTATTATTTTCGTATATAAATAATTGTTAAAGGGCCTTTTTCAATGACATATTGTGAAATCCAATTATTATAAAATTGAAATTGGAAATCGATTTTCACAGAATAAATAAAGTAAATAAATATAATTTAAAAGAGATTCCCATGTGTAGTGGTTCAAGCGACGGCTTATACGTTTGGGCTTAATGGGTTCAATTCTTGGGTGGATAATTTTTTTATATATTTAATATGTATCTGTTAGATGAATTTAAGTTATAATAATATAGGAACAGGAACCAGGAATCGGAACCAGGAATCGGAACCGGAACCAGGAACCGGCGAACTTAGGAGCCGGAACCAGAACCGGAACCGAAAATTCAGGAACCGGTTCCAGGATCCAGTGTGCGATTCCAAAGATTTTGGCTGGTTCCGGTTCTTACGGTTCCGGTTCCGGTTCCAATCCCTGGTTAGGATATGCCGCGTTCAAACCATTTAATTTTATTTCAAAAATTTTAATTTTTAAAATAAATATTTATTTTACAATTCTATAAAATCTTGTCTTCCAGATTAAATAATAACAAAGATTAGCGACTTTTTCTTAAAATGCATTCACTGTTAAACGGTAAATTTTAAAATGTTTTAATCAAATGGAACAAGTCAAAACGGGCCTTAACTAAAAATTTTTGTACCTCTTTAATGTGTAAATGCGCTCAATTTTTTTCTTCAAAACTTTATTTTTTATTGGCTAGTATAAAAAAAAACAATAAAATTTAAAATTTATTTAATAATATGTTGGACATATCCTATGACAGCTATATCAATTCTCATTTTTGTTATCCGTTATAATTTTATTTAAATTTTTTTTTACAATTTTAAAATTAGCATTTGCTGCAGCCATTTACGGGTTAAATACATGGCGCATTCGTTCTTCACATATGATTAAATAGCACATGCATTTTCAAATTTTAGAGACAATTAAATCGGCTAGTAAAGCCAATGAGGGTTCGAATTGGCTTGATTTTTTAATTAATCCAAATAATTTAGATGATTATTTGTTGTCATCTGAAGGTATTCTTACCCTTTATATATTTATAGGAAATGAAAAATATGAACTCCTTGCTAAAATTATGCAAGAGGTTCTGCTAAATATAAAAAATAAAAATGACATGTTTACTTCCATTGAAAGTTTATTTTATAATTACTAACCTTAGATGACACTTTTTATGAAACACCTGGTAAAGCAAATAATCTAAGAATTTTGCTTTTGAAAATAATTAGTTCTATTGATTGGAATGTTAATTTAATTTTTGAAAAGTATTTAAATATCAATATAAAAATATAGAATGGAGTTATTTCAAATTTGGGACTTGATAAATTATTTTTCATTGACATCAACTGCTAGTGAAAAGATATTAACTCTAAAAGATTTTGATATAACTTCAAATGAATTAATATTTTTATTCAGCCATTACTTTAAAATGAGAGTGTAAATTTATTTTTAATAAATTTATAGGTTTGTTTATATTTATGTAGATTATTTATATCCCCACAAACCTAATAAAGTGTATACATTCTCCATGTAATTTAATTATTTCCTTAATGATTAGGCCTTCTCAGATTGATCAATCATTAGCTGCTGCTTTAAATGAGGCAATATATCATAAAGTATTTATTTTGTTTATTTTGATTAATGACTAATATTTTTTGGCAAACAAAATCTTATTCATCAAATTTAATGTTAATAAAATGCTTAACCTTTTAATGCTATTAAAAACACTTTAAAAATTTGAAACACAATCTTACCCTTTTAAACAATTTTAAGAATTATTTATGTTGTGACTTCTGCCCATGCTTCTTTTTCATATTTAAAGGTCAACATCTGATGCTTAATACGTCAATCGTATCATTAGAGAGACCTTTTTTATATCATTATGGCACATAATATATGAAGATAATTTAGCTGTTAACATGTATTTTAGATCAATCAAAACATTGAAGAATACGTGCAATGGCTTAAAGATTTTTTGATGGTGTTAGAGCATCAAAATGATCAGTCATTGGAGGATTTCAAGCTAGTTTACCCAACTTCAAAGTATTTTGAGGTTAATTGCACATTACCAGCCCTTTTAACTGGTTATCCTCTTGGCGAAAAAGGTGTAGAACTAAACAATGAAGGAGTTAGACCATTTCCCACAAACTCAGCACATACCAAAGCAATTGGGAGAAAGCATTTGATATGCCAAGTTTGGATAAAATTATTTTATAATAGGAAATTTTTTAAAAATACATTTATGTATTGTTTCTACAGATTAACTATGATCTTGCTAAGTATTACTTTGCTGTGAACAAAATGGATATTGTTAAAGGACACATAAAGGGGATATGGGATCATTATGTATGTTATGCTCATCCTAATAATTTTTTTGATTTGCCATTTATTTTACTTATATTAGGATAAAGAAATACACACCAATCCTCATATAACTTTTGATTATAAAACTCTGCAAAATTACAGCCTGGCTTGTGGCTTGCTCAAGCTAAATGAATTAGATATTGAGTTATCTCTCAGTGACAAAATAATTTTGGGGCAGATCATTGATACAAAAGTTTACATTATCTTAATTTTCCTTATTAAAAAATTTAATTTATTGAGAAATTTAATTGTGTTTTTTGACTTAATTGCCTTTTTAAAGAAATATTATGGAAAAAATTTTGTGTAACGATTTGAACAATATTATCTATCCATAACTTATTTTTATTTTTTAGGAAATTTTGGATATTTTGGAAAATGCAATATTGAACGGTGCAACCTCTAATTTCGATCCTATTGTCGTCATCGACTGGTGCCAACAAAAAACTCTTGGGTACATTCGGGCATGTTTAAAATTGATTTTTTTCTTAATTTTAAATGAAAAAAACGTTTTACAAAAAGGCATTTAGCAGAAAAATATTTTTCTTATAAACAATTTAAGAGAATTTCGAATAAACTCACTCTGAGCCTATCTCTCAATAAAAAATCAATAGTTTTGTTAATATGAAAAAAATTTCTTGAATTTTTTTTTATAAATTTGTTATTGTTAATACAGGGTAAGTCTCTTACAGGCGCATATCCATTACATGCACAATATAATTGCTCTACTAGCCTTTACTAATTTTTCACCAACTATTACTGGCTTTTGCCCTTTAAATTATTGATGCACAAGAATTATGTCATATAGGTGCACATATAAATTGCTCTTTGTGCACAATTTTACTCTAAGCGTATTAATTGCTATAGGCTCGGTATATACTTTATTTGTTGGTTTTAATGTTGCAAATATTCACGTTTAAGCGTTTATGTGATATTATGTCACAATTATAGTGAAATTTTAGGGATAAATTCTAATCATATTTTCTAGTTCGGATTGGACTTATGAATATTTTTCATCGATACCATATATTTGTAACTGTAATAAATTTTTACAAATTGTATAATATTCGGACTGTAGGTCTGAACCTAAACCAATAGCTGGTATAAATTTTCAACATTTGGCCTTTTCGATAATGTGACTTGCAACAAAAATAGGATTGTTGTAGAAGCAAAAATTTAACGGCTATTGAAAAAATATTACAATTGCCTGGTCTATTAATAGGCTTCAACTGGCATTAGACTACGTGCATAATCACAGTAGGCCCGTTCAAAATACGGTGGGTTGACCGGGCTTTATTTTTGGACGGCCTGGTTCAGATCTTAATTTTTTATTTACGGCCAGGCTCAAAATTAAGTTTAAACGTTCGACCCCAGGCCCATGGTTTTTTCTTTTATATTGAGCAAAGTATAAACCCTGCCGTTAAGGCCCCGCCCCTTTTTTCAACTTAAGCCATTTTTCGTCCTTGCGGAAATTTTTTTAAGTGCCAGCCAAGTCAACACGTTTGGACTTTCAGACTGGCTGATTGTTATCTTACATTTGCACGTAGTCTAATGCTAGGCCAATCCTAATAATCGACCTCTCAAGTGCGAAATTTTTCGGATAACCGTTAATTTGTTGCTTGTAACCTAACATCTAACACCTCCTTTTGTTGCAAGTCACAATATTTAACGAAAGGCTAAAGACGCATAAAAAGCCTTTAATCTAGGCTAGGACAAAAAATATTAACTTCGGGCAGTCCAGATATTAAAAATACTACAATTTGTAGAAATTCTTTACAACTACAAACTGTATATATTACTTTGAAAAATATTTGTATGTCATCCCTATTAAAAATTATATTAGACTTTATCCGTTATAAAAAATTGTGAAGTAATATCGACGAATAAACGGGTAAGAATTTTTTCAACAATCGATCAAAACCAAAATATACACTATATATCCTAAAGCACAATTGTGAGCCTTTAACAATTTATTGTGCACACAAGCATTTATTTCATGCACCTATAAAAATTTGTGCACCTGGAACAATTAATTCGTGCGCATTGAGCAATCAAAAGTTGCCTGTGTGACATTTGACTAATTCGTGTAGAGCAATTATAAAGCGCGTGTACAATTTATTAGTGCGCTTAGAGCAATAAATAGGGACTTTGCTTGTATACAGGTCGATAAGAAAAAAAGCTAGTTTTGAAAGAATAAGATCAATATCTGTTCGGCTTATAGGCCCCCTTTTCTTTTTTGCGAGATCAATATGATTATCAGATATAAATCTAAATAAACGATTTTTTTGACCATGATTTTTAAAACCCATAATATAGATGTTATATTGATAATGAAATTTATTAAATATTTACTTATAATAATACAAATTATTAATTTTTATTTAATTACCAAAGTATTAATGGTCTTTAGGATATAAAGTTTGCCCAATCTTGTAAATTTTTTCACAAAATAAAACCTATTTAAGTATTTTAGTTAATCTAATTATTAAAGTAAATTAATATTTTTGTTTCATTTATGTTTTATGAATTAATGTTAATGTTACTAAATTTAAATTTTAAAAAGGTAAAAGGTATTGAAAATTGTTGATTGGAGTAATTCGATTATTTAAACCTTATATATGTCGACCTATGTAATATTCAAATATATTTTTATGGGTTTTTTTCTGTTGTATAAAAATGAATGAATTTACGTATTATATATTATATTTACTCTAGGTTTCACGACCAAGACAAGCTAACTATATTAAAATTATTTCATCATATGATCGAGGGCTACGAAAATGGCCCCTTAAACTTATATTTTGATATAAACAAGATTTTGGAATCACCTGAGCAAAGCGAATATTTTATCAAAGTTTTTTTATTTATGTTTGCATGGTCTTACTTAATTTTATTTAAATTATTTATTTATATTTTTCATAAGTCAAAAAAAGTACACTTAAATTATATTGCGTTTAAAATTACCAGATTTGTATTACTACCAGAAGATCGCTCTTTTACATTTTTTCGCAAGACAAGTTTTTCTTTTACACCGGAAAATGCATAATATGCCAAAAAATGACACTTTTGCGATTTGAGGGTCAAATATTAAATAATTTGTTAATTTATATATGTTAAATATTTTAAAAATATAGTTTTTAATCAAAATATTATCTGTAAAATAAATTAGAAAGAAACTTTAAAAAGCCCAGCTTAAATTTGTTGACTTTTGCCATGGGATTTTTGAATTTTCATTTTAAAAAATAATATTTTACAATATAATCAAATTGCGCAAAAAATATCAATTTTATCAAAAACTTCAAGTTAAGTGACTTAAATAAAAAACATACCTCATAATATTTTTTATTTTAAAGGTCGCAAAAATGTTACTTTTGGCATTTTTGTCTATATTAAATGGTTATGATAGGCTGAGAAGCGTCTTGAAAAAACGGAAAAAGTAATAAAAAAAGAACGCACTATAGGACTGATATATAAAATTTACCTTAGATCTAATATATTTATTGACTTTTGTAAATTTATCTTTTACAATTTATAGCTATCCAAGCGATGTGACATAAATCAGTTAAGCTGGAAGAGTCTAAACAGCTTTAGGAACCTGCTGATGTACATTAACTGATATAAAATAACACAGGTCGACAAACAATGTCAGAAAACAAAGTTTAGAAAAATTTAATTGAATACATCCCCATGATGGCCTTAGCTCATATATATTTTCCGTTTTTCGTAGTTTCTTCCGCCTTCGGCTATTTAGATCCGTCCGTAACGAAAAATGGCCTTTCTGACCAAATGACAGATTTTCGCGACCTTGAGAATACCCTAAAAAGATAAAATTAAAAATTCTTTTTTATCTTGATGAGAAGTAAAATTTATAAATATATCAAGCTCTTACATTATATTTAGGTACAATATGTTTGGCACACCTAAATATGACATAATTTGCTATTTTTAATAAAAATATTATCTGAAACTTAACAGTTTAACTGTTTTAAGGAAAAAGATTTTTTTTAATATTTATTTTTTTTTGTTTTTTGACTTTTTTTTCTAAAATTTTCAATGGTTATAGCTGACTAACTAAGTTTGATTAGTAAAAACGGTAAACGAATTTGTAAATCCCTAAAATGGCAGGTTTGATCTCTGTAGTTAGCTCATAAATTTTAAAAATATGTTGACCTGTGTAATACATTATTTACGAATCGAATTTTTTAAGTTGGTCGCGTTACTTGTGGATCATTTTTTTACCCGGCTTCACCTGTTTTGTAATAGATTACACTGGACAACAAAATTTGGACGACCCTAAGCATCATTTATGGCAACTAAGATTTTTGGTCAAGTTTTTGGCGCTGATCACGAATATGAAATCAGAATTTTAGTCAGTGCCTCAGATTTTTAGTTATTCTGTGTCAAAGTTGAGATTTTTCAATTTTTGGGTTATTTTGGGCTTCTATATCATAAAACCTATGGCTAATAACAAAAGTTTAAAAATATATTTAGATAACAAAAATATTCATTATTAACGTAAGGGGTTAAAATTTTTTACAATATTTAATTTTTTTTTATTTTTTCATTTTTATGAAATTAGTGGTTTTTGTAATAAAAACCGTTTTTTGATCCTAAATAGCTTAAAAGTAAATTGCTAATAATTTTAGGTAATAACCCTTTCTAGATATGTTTTTTAAAAGGAATCTGAATATGCCATTAGATTTTTTGGAAAATTAATAGTAAAAGAAATTTTGTGAATTTTTTTCTGAACTTTGGACGCGGTTTAAAAAAAATTGGAGGCATAGGGAAATAAACTAAACCCAGGATCGTTATCGCAAGAAAATTCTCTACAAAACCCTCAAAAAATCGTTGATGTTGTTTTTTTTTGTTGTCCAGTGTTATTTAAGTGGTTAATTAGTCGATTGTAAAATTTGCTGTGTCGCCGGTTAGGTAATATATATTTTTTCGACTTTGTTAAAGAATTTTCGGTTAGAACATAAAAAGTTTAAATAAATAATTTAGTGGAATTATAATTTATTTTAAAAAGATTAAGACCCGGCCGAGTATTATTAAAAATCATCTTGTATAAAATTGGCCTGCAAGACCTAGTGAATATTTTTATTATTTTTGTCTTTAATTTCTATTTTAGGAATTCCTTTTATTAATTGTACCTTATGCATTTTTTATACTATTGCTAAAATTTACATTTGATTATTTTTTATCCTCACTAATGAACCTTCTAGATACATTTGTACCATGCTTCAAACAAAACGCCGTTCAAAACAACCAAATTTTGCCCATAGAACCAAAATAATTCAAGAATTATATCGAATTTTAAATGACAAATTTTTGCCTAAAGAAACAGATCCCAACTCTATCGCGACCATTAAAAATATAGCTCAAAAATTGAAAGAAGGCCAGGTCACTAAAAACACAGTAGATTTGCGAGTTAAAACTGAATCTCTTGACATGGAAGACGTTGTAATGCAAGAGGATAACAAACCAAATGCCAAGAAAATGCCCGAAAATAAGGGAAATGGCACTGGTAAATCTAATGATTTGGATCTTTTTGCACGAATGGAGCGCGATTTTGTGCCAAGTAATTAAATAACTTATGTTGAGTTCTTTTTTTTTAACTGTTTAGCTGTATATATTGATATTTGTAGGTTTTGTTTTATTCTAATTTTATCTAAACATAATTTTGCCTATTTGCAGAAAATGGAACTCTATTGATAAATTTTCTAATGATATCCAACTGTTACAGAAATAGCATTTGAGTCGTTTTTTATTTAATTATTTACCGATATTTAGGAATGGCCCATGGTTAATTCGGCGCCCCAAGCAAATTTTTTTCAAGCGCTACAAGAATTTTTTATTACACCCCTTTCAATTTTTTTAAGAATGACATTTGTAGATTGAAAATTAAGTAAAAAAAAATTTAAACTTTATTTAAAATACTATGATTTTTGGGGTAATTTTTCAATGCACCTTGAGTCCATTAAAACACATTTTGACAAATTTAAACTTTTGGCCGGTAAATGAAAACCTATTGAAATCGCTATACATACTTATCTTAAAATCCATACCTTTTTCAAATGAGTCACATTTTTTTTTGTTCATTCTTCATTCTTGGATATTTTATTGGCCAATATAACAATATTTCTTAAATTATAATATTAGATGATTTTGGTTTTATATGCTGTGTTAACATGCCCAATCAAGTTTAAATTTTTTTAGGTGTAGATTTTAGAGATTTTTTATATTAATTTAAAACTAAATAAGGAATTAAAAATATTATATGATTTTTCAAAAAAAATAAAAAATAAGAAATGACCGTTAATAACTTGCGAATACTTTTTTACCATATATAAAACTTTAACAAAATTTATCGGAAATTTGACGAGATCAGAAAAACGATAGACGGCTTTGTAAGTGTTGTAAGGTACTTTAAAATTATAATTAGTATTTTCGTTTTTAAACTCAAAAATTGAGCTTGGCCTCCCACATCGGCAGAATTAAAATTTTAACTCAATTCGTTGGATGAATAAAAAGTTTTACGTGATCCGTTTGATATTAAGTAATGATTAAATATATAAATAATAACTGATGTGTGTTAAACTTACTCAAGCATAGAATTATGACTTGGCTTCGGTAGCCTCAATATTACACTGGACAACAAAATTTGGACGACCCTAAGCAACATATATGGCAACTATGGTTTTTGGTCAAGTTTTTAGCGCTGTTCACGAATATGAAATCAGAATTTTAGCCAAGGCCTTAGATTTTTAGTTATTCGGTGTCAAAGTTGAGATTTTTCAATTTTTGGGGTATTTTGGGCTTCTATATCATAAAACCTATGGGTAGTAAAAAAAGTTTAAAAATATATTTAGATAACGAAAACATTCATTATTAACGTAAGGGGTTTAAATTTTTTTTTAATAATAAATTTTTTTTTATTTTTTTATTTTTGTAAAATTAGTGGTTTTTGTCATAAACTCCGTTTTTTGGTCCTATATAACTTGAAAGTAAATTGCTAAAAATTTATGTAATAACCTTTTGTAGATATGGTTTTTTATAAGGAATCTGAATATGCCAATAGATTTTTTGTAGAATTAATAGTAAAAAAATTTTTTTTTCTGAACTTTGGACGCGGTTTAAAAAAAATTGGAGGCCTTGGAAAAAAAACTAAACCCGGGATCGTTATCGCAAGAAAATTCTCTACAAAATTATCAAAAAATCGTTTAAGTTGTTTTTTTTGTTGTCCAGTGTTATTTGACCTCAACCGGCCTAAATTTAATTTTTTTAGCCCATTTAACTATCAGGCTACCGACCAAGAGACCTGGCAGGAGTAAGACAATTGCTTAATAAAGATGACGAGGTTTTTTTAAAAATGCAGTATTTAATTAAAATTGCTTTACATTAACTAACTCAATGTTTATTTGATCTAGGAACTACTGAATTAGCTATTGCCATGTTAGAAAATCGTTTGTACATTGAGAAAGATCCGACCCGTGTAAAGGATCTATTACTCAAACTATCGACTGAATATGATACCGAACCCACCAACTTGAATAGATATAATGTGATTTTTTTTATTTGACAATGTGAGAGCTTTCTTGGATTTTAGGCTCGCTGTAAAGGTTTATTGCAGTTCTTTAATTTTTTTTACTATTCCAGAAAGTTTTCGGCATGGATGGGTTTTAAAACATTTTTCATAGATTTGGGTCAACATTACAGGCTTCTACGCCGAGATTTGGCCTCCCGCCGTTGTAACACATCCGACAACTGTAAAATATATGAGGTAACTTAAAAACCAGGCCTGTCATCTTTGGGATTTCCAAATCCGCGTACCTTTTTCTTTAACTCTGTAAGCCAGCTATAAACATTAAAAATTTTGTAAAAATTTATAAAATAAAATTTAAAATGAAAAAATATTGAAAAATTATTTTAATATACAAAACAGCTAATCAAATAATATATAACCGATAAAATTTCGTGTCCTATTAAGGCTGGGATGCCAAACTGTATAATAGTGATAGCCTAATACACTTAAAAATTTTTATGAGAAAAAAAATATATTTCAAGTGGTTTTTAAAAGTAATTTTTTTAATTTTTTCTCCCTAGGTATCCTCGAGGTCGCAAGTTTTTAAAATTTGGCCCTTTTTTTATCTAAGAAAATAGCTGAGGTCTGAAGGAACTTCAAAAAACAGAAAAATATATGAGATAAGGCCATCATGTATATTATAACTTTCTAAAAGTCACAGTTTTCTTTGGCCGATTTGTTTTAATTGAGATGTAAAATATAGTTACAGGGGAATTATATGAATTTTTTTTTCCAATTTGGAAAACGGAATATTTGAGATAAGGCCATCTTTTTATACTGAATTTAATGTTGCCAATTAATTTGACGGCAATATTAATTGTTTTGCAGGGGCGGAAGGGGGGGGGGAGAGACTGAGCCATAATAAGTATTTAGTTTTTTGGGAAAACCCCGAAGTTAATTTTTGGAGCTTTTCTGTAAAAAGAAAAATTAAAAATTCTAGATTAAGATATCAATCATCATTTAATTAATCACGCCCAAATATATTTTTAAATTAAGGAATTGTTACCTCCTTATATGGTAAAATCGCTTGCACAACTTCCAGCCGGACCTAGGAAAAATTACGTACACCTGTTGAACATAAAAACCCGCCAATGTTTAATCTTAGAGGTTTTCGTTTATACTTTAATTTAACCAGTCATTTAAATTTTTATTAACAATATTTTTACATATGTTTAGTTACCATTAAAAACCTGATCTATTGTCGCATTATAATTAAAATTATTAAATACTATTTGTAATTTTGATCATTGTAACTTGCATTGCATTGTATATATAACTATTATTAATATATCATTTTGCCTTTGTCTTAAAAATAAATCATATATCTATATCTCCAAATATTAGATATTTTTTTTGCAAAACCTTTCATTATAGAATTATGGCCAGGCCTACACCCTGATAGACGCCTGTGAATCCGAGTTGGAAAGTTTTCAAGAAATGTATTCTAGCAGCAACACAGACACGGGCCCTAACTTTAATTTCGCCCCCGCCCGTCTTCACTCTCATCTTTTGGGACAGAGGCCGTCCAAAGGGGCTCGGATATCTCCGCACGTCCAGCTAGGCACTAATATGGATCCCCTCATGCAAACCTCGACTAACCTACTCAAATTCGTTCGGTGGGACCGGCTGTATACTCAACTAGTTGAGTTTTACAGTAACCATAAATATTGTGGTAACGAAACCTTAAGTAGCACCAAAGGTGACGTGGATCATCGTGATTTTAATATTAGCAACTCCGGCTCAAGCTTAAAAATGGTTCCCACATTAAATATTCCTAAACTAACGAATGATGTTAAGGCATTCCTCCAAAACGTAAACGCCTTTGAATCGGGTAATAATAAATATCACACAATTTTTATTAAACTTAATTTTTTTGTCATGCAAATTTTTAATTTTATATCTTTGATGTTTTTTACTATTTTGTTAGATCATTATTCATTGTTTCAATAGTAATATAATTTTTCAATTAACATGAAACAAGGACTGTTTTTGGGGCAATTTAACTCACTGAATTTAAATCCGTTAACCGTTATTCCCTAGAAATTCCCATATTAATTATTGGTTCGAACAAAAACCTATTTTTAAAAGGTCATTATTGATCTTTTTAAAGCAAACTGTTAAAAGTATGCTAAACAAAAGCTCTTAAAATTTTAAAATCTATGATACCTTATAAAAACGTTTATGGCAAATTTTTTAATACCTATTTTTGCAACTAGGCATAAATATTTTGAAATTTACGCTGAATAAAAATTATTCAAAATGTTTAGCTTATATTATATATTAGCAGCAAACACGTAATTTAGTTAATTTTGTCAAAAACATTTTATTGTCTTTAAAGAGAGATTAAAATTTAAATTTTCTACCTATTATACACTTTTTCCGCCCTTAGATATCCTTTAATTTTTACGTTTTATTTTTAAAATTGGAATTACTGTGATTGACGTGACACCTATAATGAAATATGGAATGATAAATCAAGAGTGTTGGTTAATTATTAATAGGAAGTTATTAATACTGTTTTTTAATATATATGTTTCAAACTTATTTTGAATGGGTGTGAATTTAAAAATTAGAAATGTCTTAAATTGTAATCTAAAATTATGAACCCTAAAAATGTAATAAAAAATGTTAAGGCGTTTAAATAAAAGGTAAGAATTTGATGGTCATATGGGCTCAAAAAATATTCTTAATTATATTTAATCAGAGCTAGACTAGTTATGAGACTATAAAAATGCTCAGTCAGCCCTAATCAAAGCTCGGCCGAGTTACGAGACTATAAAAGTGCTGAATCAGCCCTTTTTACTTGGCACACAATTTAAGAAAAGCTAGAAGACTGGAAAATCGACGGCCAGATCTGGAATCAACATATTGATATACCCAAAAAAATATTTCTTATTCTTTCCCCTAAAAAAATAGGATTGTTGCAGTGTCTTGTAACAATGTAAATGTACTTTTTATATCTTTTCTGTTTTACAAATGAAGATATTCCAACGCTAAATACTGAGCTTGTGTGCTTATCCGTCGGATACTTACTCTTAAAAATGGAAGTCGAATACTTTCAAAATTTTTATCCCAATCCTTCAATGTTTTACGTCAATGTAATTATATCTTTATTCCTTTTTTTAAGAAGGCGATTTAGCCTTTATAAATAATTCTTTATAGAATTTTAATGCCTATTTTTCTTAAGCGAATCTTATTTTGTTTTACCACAAGGCGGCTAATGCTTTAATTTGCCTCAACAAGGAATTTTCCAATATACTTGACAAGAAAATATCGTTGATAGATTTACCTTCTTCCACCAAAATCGCGCTTTCAAAATTTTGGGATATGAGTAAAATATAAATTATATTAATTCATTAAAAATAGGTTTTCTCTATATGATTTTATCTTGCCGTTTAAGTAATCAAAACCAAAAGAATCAATGCAATTAAATTATTATAGGTAAAAATTATCGTATATTATTGCGCCAGAGTATTTGAATACGCAAGAACATTATCCAAATTTAATTTATTTTATTTTTAAAATTATTATTTTATTAGTTTTAATAGTGTATAATTTAATTTAGGTTCCTGATATATTGATGATAGTAAAAATTTTAAAAATCAATTTCCCTTTTTTACCAAGCTTGCGTCATTAGGCTATAAACATTTGAAAGTCAAGAAATGAAAAAAGTAACGTTTAAGACTCAAATAAAAAAAAACCAAGTTTTTAAGAAAGATTACAAAAAGGTATTTACAAATAAGAAACCTACAAAATTTAAGAACCATATTATACACCTTGCTCTATGGCTTGTTTAAAGGGCGTTTATTGTGAGGGCCTCTGCTATATAATTAATAAGGCAATGACAAAATTTTTATATTTTGTTAATAGGAAAAACTTTAAAAAGTTAATAAGCTTTGATATTAGCAAGCTTTAAAATGTATTAATAAACAGATCCCTGCTTAAATTTTGTCGACGGAGTTTTTTCTAATGTTTCACTGTATCAAATTAGGCAAAAACTATTACACTTATTATAAACTTAAAGTTATTATAACTTGTACCAAACATACTTTCTATATTTTTTGGTTTAAAAAGGTGTTATTTGATATTTTTGCTAATTTTGAATGTTATGACAGGCTGAAAATATATTAAGCGAAAAGAGATGTGAAATTTTTTGCATTAGTTTGTATTTTATAAGCCTTTAAATGTTTACAGCTCGCTAATGAATAGAAGGAGAACAAACGCAAAAAAAAATTGAAAATAAGGACAGATTTTAATTATCAAAGTGATTGGTTATTTTTTTTTCTCCAAAATGTTCAAACTTGTTTAAAAAAGTATCCATTAATAACTATTGTGTGGATGCGTTTAATAAGGAGGTTATGCCTTTTTTAAAAATTTTTATTTTCCCTTTAAATTAATCCTATTTAAAAAAATTGTGTTACTCACAAAAAACTCTTTTGCTCGATTGTATTGATGATTCTGATTTATTGCCACGTTTGGCTTCCTTATCTTCCCATAGTTAATCCGCTATTCTCATCGGCTAAGCCTGTTGCAAGTACCACTGATCGCTCTGCCCTAATAAAACTCAACCCTCACCATCTCGTAACTGGGAATACGAAACAACCTCAACGGTCGACCACCCCGCCCCCTGCTTCGGCCCTGCAAGGCCCTATGCCTATGATGGATTACTATAAGGGCGGATTTCGATCTCGCCATGCTGCTCCACCCCTTAGGCAGAGCACTCACCCCCATATGGGTGGGCCGGGGGTCAATTCTTTTATGCATCCACTTGGAACTGGTAGTAGTACTATGGATGATAGTTCAATAAAAAATTACGGTAATTCTTTTTTTTCAACCAAAAATAGCTGATATATATATTTTCGTGGCGATGTTAATAAACTTTTTAACAAAATTTAAATTTGTAAAGAGATTGAAATTGGATTATATAATTTATTAGCAATATGGTAGATCCAGTATAGAATAATTATTAAATACAAATATAAATGTAAATATATAGATTTTTTGGAAATGACTTTTTTTTAATTAAATAAAAGCGAATAAACATAATGTAGATTAATGTCCATACACCTTTGATCTATTCTATTATTTTTTCCCAATTTTTAGAGGGGCACTAACAACAACATACTAAATATATTTAATCATAGTTTTTCTTTTTTTGTATGAAAAAGGGAGTCGTTTCTTGAAATATATATACAACACCATTTTTAACGGTTTGAAATATTGTTATTTCAAAGTTGTATTTAACATATCAGCGATTTTAATTTTTTAATATTGTTTAGTTTTTGAATATGTTTCTATTTGGCTTACACAATCAGATTAGAAAAACGGTTAACAGATTATAAAATACATAAAATGGTTAGCCTGTATATCTCAAAAATTTGTCAAACTATGTAATCAGGTTTTTCAGTCCCTACAAATCTTTTCTCAATACGTAGTATATGTTAAAATATTAATTTTTGATTGCCCAAGACATTGTTATACTTAATTTTGCATTCGTTTTTTACCTACAAATAATTTATTACACCAAAACCCCCATATATATTTATATCATCCCTAGGTGGTATGCAACCTCCCCCTCCCTCTTCATACGGGCATCCTCACGGTGGAAGTCCTATGCCACCCATGCCTCCCCACTTAGGAGGTCACCCTACCAGTTTTATGGCCGCGGCCGTTCGGTTTCGCTTCATGCTACAACAACAGCAAGCCCAACAGCAAAACTTCCAACGGCAACCCTTTATGCTCGCCCGACTGCCGCCTCCCCCACCTCCTTCCGCTTCAGCCACCAACCCGCCCCTTCCGCCTTCCTTGTCTCTCACTATGCCTCCGCCTCCACCCGCAGACGGATCACCGCGGAGGGGTGGCGCTGCTCCACCCGGAGCTGATGGTATTGCACATTGATTATATCTTATTTTATTTTTCACACAGAATACAGAAGGATTTACATATATAATTAGGAAATAAAAATACTTAATTGTTATTTATGTTAAAATATCTAATTTATAAATTATGAAAGTAATTACTTTTGGGCCGAAATTGATTCGTTTGAAATAAATTTGATACTTTATTGATATTAATTTAATTTTTTCATATATTTAATATTTATGACATCCCTATTAAATAATCTACATATATTATATACATGTTTGCGTCTAAAAATTCAGCCGGGAACATTTTTACGTAAAAGAATAAACCCCATTTTCGACTTATTTCTTAAAAATTTTGAATTAAAATTTTATTAGCATAATATAAAGATATATTTAAGACAATTTTTGAAATTTGACCGGAATGCGATTTAACGAAATCCTTTAGTTTGAACGCTATGCATTATGTTCAAAAAATATTTCGCCGGCTAAATTCCACTATTGACGCAAACATAATAATGTAACATATACTCCTACCCTTACTTTTTTGGCTCCAAATTTACGACTGATTGAGAGCAGCTAACGACATTTTGTCATATGCATGTTTATTGAGTTTCAGATTGTCAAAAAGCACGTGTTTTGTAACATAAATATTTTTAATCATTATGCAAAATTTGCAATATAATTTTGTTTTAATCATTTAATGTTTTTTTTGCCGATTACGCTTTAGACATAATCATATTATTGATACTATAATATTGGCACAAATGCTTCATTTTCAAATATTTGTTTTCTATCATTTTTAGATGACGGTAAATCCGCTTTGACAAATTTTTATTTGTCGTGCGGAGACAAACTTCTAATCAACTTAATCAACGTTTGCTCCCACATTGTGGTATATATTTTTAGAACACATTTTCTAGGACTTTTGATTTTTTTTTGAATTGTTGTTTACTATCTTATCTATTATATATAGGAAGAGCCTATCTATTTGACCTTTATTGGAAGCTGTCTACTCAAAATATATTCACTTGTGAAAGTAATTTTATAAAATACATAAGTTTGCAAATTACATAAGTTAATAACGATAAAAAGACTTCATCGCAAATAAAATTGTTTATTAAGGGATTTTAATTGTATCAAGTTTTTGCTTTATTAAATCAAATTCTTAATTAATTTTGTTATGTAATTTTTTAAATTTTTAAATTTTATTATATGGGTTAATTAAATTTTGACTATATAAAGACAGTTAAAGAATTTATTGTTTATTTTGCATATTAGGATGACATCTGCTTCGAATTCAAATTCTCATATTTGCAGTACTGGCCATCTCTTTTATTGTAAGTTTAATATTGCTCTTATTTTCAAATGAAAAGAAGTATTATAAAGTTCCTTAAATGGATAATTTTTCATACAAAACAAATAGAAAATTATTTTTTTTATTAAGACTTAGATTTTAGGCGTTACACGGACCAAATATCAGTCTAAAGCAGGTTCTTGTGATTCCGTGCATAAGCGGCTTTTAGTTTAGAAAAAAGCACACGTAATCACTTTAAGATGCTAAGTGGCTTATTTTTAGTAGACCCTACGATAGCCTAAAGTGGCCTAAGCTTAAAAATTAGGTCACGTGCAAGCAATCCTCACTTATCATGACGGCAATTACACTTTCTTTGCTATGGTTGAAAGAGTCCAAGCTGCAATCAAGTAAGGAACCTCCTTTGGGAATAGGCGTAGGAAAAACTCTAAACTTAATTATTTTTTAATGTGTGGTGCCATTAACAAATTATGCTTTTAAAAATTGAACCCTGTAAAAACTTGTGTCCTACCCCTCCTTAATTCTTATTTATTTGTTTTTTATAAAAGTATACATTTAGAGACCTTTCCATTGCAACTGAAACCAGAGGTTCATATTTTGTAGGTGAGCCTCGTTTTGAGAGTTAAAAAATTCAAGTGGACCAACATTTTTTTAATCGGACTGAGAACAAATATTTTCCAAACGTGTTTGAAGTTATAACGCTCTAAAACTTAGTGAAAAGAGTTTAATTTTTTGATTATGACAAATGTGGATTGTGAGCTCACACCTCGATTTAACTTAAAAAAAGCATCTGTCTTCAGTATTGTGACAGCTCTGCCTAAACTCTGTATTTGCCCGTCCTCACGAATATTATCTTTATTTTTGTAGGTTTCCACATTACAAGGCAAGTGTGTTGGAGGACGTCTTGATGCATTGTATAAGCACTGGCATGGCGCAAAACGTAATTAACGGGAATAACATCTCTCAATTACGATGGGCCTTGCTTCGCGCCGATTTTGAATACCGTTTTTTTACATTTTTGTTAAATTCATTCTCGTGGTTTTTATCGGATTCAGGATTAGTATTAATTAAAACATTCAATTTACATTTATTAATATCAAATTTTTTTAATAATTTAATAAAAATGAATTAATTTTTTATTTGGAATATAAATTGAATATTATTTTAATTGTTTACTAAGTTTAGTATGTATCAAATAAATACCGAAATCCCACATATGGATTAAACTATGTTCTTATTTTCTCTAATCCGATTTTTTTTTTGTTTGCTTTTGCTTGTAATTTGACGGAAAGCATAAGTTTTTTTGATTGATTTCACAGTTCGGCAATAAATGAGCTAATTTATGAGATTTAACCAACTATCCTAATGATTTTAAATTCTATACTTTGGTCAAATTTTGTAAGCCAGCTGAATGATTTAAAATGTTAAATAATTAAGAATCAAAAACAAATAAATAAAAATAAATTATATGTTAGCTAAACTATTCAATTTAACCCAAAATCATATTTTTATTTTAACCCGGTAAATAAATGTGTCCTATTATAGTGTGCAAAATGTTCTGCATACTAAATGTTGATGTTAAAGCTTTATATACCTAAATTTTTTACCTTTTTATTTTAAATAAAGCATAGAAGTCGCAAAAAAAGACAACAAAAATATCTTAAGAATTTTCAAAGTCGCAATTTGCCATTTTTTATTGGTGCAGGATTTGATTAGCAGCTTGAATCAGAAAATGGAAATAATTGTGATGAGGTTTGTAGATTGTTTTTTATCAGATTAAAAACGATATTTACCAAATTTCGAAGGCCTGTATGAATAAACATCCGAAATACAAAATATTTTGATTGGGTTAAAAATATTTTAAAGTTTTTCTTTGTTTTTAAACTTATTATTATCATATATTAAAATTTATGTACAGTCAATAAGAATTGGCAAGACGCAATGGCTTATTACCTCAGAACTATAATGGCTGAAACGAATTTCGCAGAACCTCAGAAGCTGAGATTGTTACAACATTCGAGAACTGGCCCAAATAATAATAATAATAATGATGTGGCCCCTGGTAAAGAAAATTCTCTTTCATCGCTGCTCAGCTTAACTAATACCGTATTGACGCGTATGATAAAATGTTCGATCGAATCTAAATCACCCATGGAAGTTTGTTTTAACTTGTATTTTGTAATTTGCTATAATTTTTCTTATTTCTTTCCTTAAATGTATTATGTATATGTTAATTAACTACATAATTCTTATTGCAGGGCAGTTCAATATCTAAATAAACTGTGCCGCCTCCTAAGTATTTTTCATCCCTGCATTTTTCTTTTCAAAAACTACACAATTTTTTTTATAAAAAGCTATTTAGTTTAATGCATTCGTAATTATAAAAGTAAATGTTGCTATAAATTTTTTTAACGTTTAAATTTTGGGCCTATAAAATTTTATTAACCAATTTTGTTATTTGCAAAAAGAGTGATGCATGTTGAGCCTATAAATGGACCACCCGGAATTTTATTTTAAACCTTTTTGTAGTCGTTTTTTAGACAAAACATATGACATACATTTTAAAATAAGTACTCCAATAACTATATTAAATTGTATAAAGTTGGGAGAAGGCATAAAGTTTTACAATTCCTTTAGACGGGAAACTCTTCAAACGTAGCATTTCATAAAAGCCGTTTACAATTAAACTTCGATACCAAAATTTCCCCTCAAAGCCATATTTCGCCCGCAACAAGACGTGGCGGACTAAATGAATGACTCTTAAAATAGTAGGGTTAGGGAAAAATAACAACTTTGCCTTTCAATATTTTCGGTTCAAAATTACTTTTATAAGACGAGAGATTTTGGTAGAATGTCCAGGAGTCAGAATCGTTTTGGATGGCAAAAAAATTAACCTGTCTCTAACACTAACATGACTCAAGAAAACAACAAATATAATTTTGTCAAAATTTTATAACTACAACGAATGAAGATTAGTTTATGGTCCAACAAGGTAAGACCATTAACAAATATTGAATGCTTCAATATTTTGGGGAAATGTCAGTTATGGTTTAGGAATGTCTTAAATTAATTTTAGACGACATTTCTAGGACAGGTAAAATAAAAAAGTAAAATTTAAACAACGCACCTTGAGCTAACATGAGAGTGCATTGCTGAATAATATTAAATGTATCCGAAATATAAAGTTAAAGAATAGAATACTTTAAGGTTACAGATATTTTTTAGCTTTTTAGCCTTAAGATTACTCCATAAATCTAATTTTGGCGCTAACAACCCAAAATGGGAGTTAAAAGCAATAAATATATAAAATACTTTTAAAAAAATAAACAATACTCAAGTTTAATTTTTAACTCAAAAAATCCACTATAAGCCTTGCTTTATTAAAAAAGATGCATTTTTCATTCTTGAATTTGAAAAGGGCACTATAAAACAAGGCATAATCCTTTTTTAAAATATATATAAAATCCTTCTGAAAAAATTAATAAGATAATAAGAAATATGTACCTTTTTTAAGCATTAGGCAGAAAAATTTTAATAAAAGTTATGTCCATTTAAAAAAAATGGGTTGACAATATCTTATTAACGGCATTGTATAGTTATTTGATGCCCGAAAATCTGGAATAAAGGGTTGAAATAAAATTTAACACTGATTTATATTAATTCATCCGTAATATTTAAATCTGTTTTTCTATTACTTCTAGGGAGCGTTAATCTGCCAGCTTATGCGGCCCATCGATTACAAAAGATCTTTTAAACTTATAACACAAGCCTTTAAAGGCACAACTGGCACTAATGGAGGGAGCTCACCCACTATGGGATTCGGTGATAATTTTTCCGAACCTGACGAAAATACCGATATGGATCTGAATCATGGCACGGCTACATCAAATATACATTTAGGTACAGCGGACCCCCTGACTATTTCAAATGACATGGACAGCTCTGGTATATATATATGAATGTTTTCACAGCTCGACAAATTTTTGAGATACATGAGCTAACCTTGAAGACGTGACCTGTGCCATCTTAAGGATTTCTAAATCCGATCGTTTTTTAATCAAAATTTGTAAGGCAGCTATAAAATTTTGTGAAAAAAGGAAAGATATAAAAACAAAAAAAAATTTATATATTTAATAGCTAAACTGTTTAATTCTTAATAATTTTATTTTACCATAATATTGCAGATATAATTTGGGCTGCAAATCTGTATAAATAAACGTTGTAAGAGATATATATAGAAACTACAGTTGATTTAAATATATAAATTTTTTTATAATTTATTAGGGATTTTTGAGGAAAAACATTTATTTTGACCAATTTGGAATTGTCTGGTGGGCCAGGCTCAGTTGATGATTCGAAAAACAGTAAATTTAAAGAGATAGGCTCATGTAAATTACTTTTTATCTAACTCATAAATCTCAACATTAAAAATTAGTTAGTTGACCTGTTATACAAATTTTAAAGAAATTAAATTTTAACAATTATGGCACGCTATTTCTTAAGTGCAATTGTCTAAATAACAAAATTTACTTATTATAAATTTTTTTTTAGAAATCGAGATTTGTTTCTCGTCTATAAATCAGATGCAACCCAAAAAGCTGTTCAACGTTTTATAGTTTTTATATTTGTTTTAACGCTATGGCTATAGACCGAAAATATTATCAATATATTATTCGTTTAGGCTTTTAGATGCAGAATACCATTTTTTTGGCTTTTATCATATATATATTGTAAGGGAAAAAATATAAAAAAAACTATATTATTTCAAAATTCAACTTTAAACGCGCCCTGATTAAGATTGAAGTTATTATAAATTTTATTGTGGGTGTTGCAGGTGGGTTAGCATTATTAGGGTTAGGGTGTATTGCCAAGCATTTACAAATTTTTTATCCTTGCCATTTAAATTCTTATAAATATTGTGTATTTGCAAGAAATTTTTTTATGGCAATCAAATAAAAGTTGAGTATTTTTCTCGTCATAACATAAGACATGCTAAAGTAGTTATGAAAATTTTAAACACTTTTATCACATTTAATGATCAAGTTTTTCTTAAAGTGTTTGTAAGGCGGTGGCCCAACAAATATTAATTTCAGAAAGAAGAAGCTTTTGACACTTCTCGTTATAACCTTATTTCAAATTTTTTTGTACTTTATTTTTCGAATATTTTTGCTACATCCATATCGAAATAATAACTGTTTTTGACCAAAATTAGATTTTGCGACCTCGAGAATCCCAATAAGGAAAAAAATTAAAGATTTTTTTTTATATTAAAATCACTTGTGAAATAAAGTTTTTAAGTATACCAAGCTCTTACATCAACATTTAGATTATGCTATATATTTGGCACCCCAACCTAAAAAGGACGCCATATATTATTGGTTTTCAATGAAAATTTTTTTTGTATTTAGCTGTTTTAAATATAAACAATTTTTATATATATTTTTTTTTGTTTTTTAACATTTTTTTTTCAAAAATTTCTAATGTTTACAGCTGACTTACAATGTTTGAATAGAAAAAACTTTAAACGTAATAGGATGACAGGTTTGGTCTTTGTAATTAGCTCCGCGGAAATTTGTTGACCTGTGTTACAAGCTAATGTGCCCAGATATTTGTTACAGTCGTTTGATTAAGCCACCTCTACCATACTTTAATAATCTTTTCGTTTATACCATCTGCATAGAAAATTACACGGCTTGTAATCTAAACGACGAAATAATTTCTATGTTTTGGGACGTTACTTTGATCGGACACCTTGCTAGCCTTCTTAACACGGAAGATGAGAATGACCCGGTGTCTCAAATCAAACGAAAAAAGCTGGTAAAATTATTTTTAAATAGGCCAATTTATTGAACTCACATTTATAGGTTACAATTCTAAGCCGTTCCTCTTAATGCGTGCTTTCATTAAGGCAGGACCCCTATAACACGAATAAGGCAAATATCGACAATAAATTATATGGTGAAATGTGTTCAAATATTAAAATTAATGTTTGATTATATTATTTTTATTTGATTTCTATACAGCTTTATACCTATTTAATGTTAATATAACTGTTCTGAAACTATGATGGATTTTATCCGGGCTTTATATCAATGCAATTTCAATTTTTTTATGTATTTATTATTTGAATAGTTCGAATTGATCTCCGATCCAAATATCAATATACATAACCCACCGGAAGTCTTAGATGTAACCCTATCATACAAAAAATCTCGTCTTATAACTTATTTGAGCCAAAAATATTTGTTTAAAAGATTTACTTCTACCATGACAAATACACAACCTAATTAAAAAAATTATATATTGTCGGATATGTTTTATTTGATTATTTGGATTTAAAGCCATAAATCATAACCTTACCTGCTTACAAATGACATTAATAGAATATACATAAATATTCAAATATTAAAACTACTTGGAGATGGTCGCTTTACATGGCAGGTGCATTCATAAGAAATTCATCGTAATCAAAATAGTTGGGCTTTTCAATCATTTGCCTTATCAGTGTCCTATCCTGATCTTGTTTCCTTTGCTCCTCCTCCATTTTGGCTCTAGTAACAGGGCTGATTTAAAATATTGCGAATGGTTGTTAGTGTCATTAACACATATGGACAAATTAAAACTTTCGGTAGTAGTAATTATTACCTATACATTTTAAAATTGAGGCATGCCTCTTTCACAATCTGGTTTCTCTTTTTTTCCAATAACAAGTAACATTATTTTTGCGATTTTCCGTTTTTGCCAAATGTATAGAAATTTTTTATAATGCAAAATATATTTTTTTAATTGATTTGGCCAATCATTGTGTTATAATATCAAAATCCATAATATTTTTTCTAGGCCAGCTTAACTTTGAAAAACTTAATAACATATCTTTTTTTTGGTGATTTTGGGGTTTTCTTTAATTATTTTTGTCAAAACTAGCTTAAAATTCAAATTTTGCATCATGAAATTTAAAATACTTTGCATAATTTTAACAAAAAATTAAAACACTTGAGTTAAAATGGCCAAGTTTTATGTTCCATATGGCGCAATTACCATTTATAAAACTTTTTGTCGATATGTGTAATATAAAGTGGTATTAAATTAATAGCTCACTCGATCATCGGTTCTCTGGATTTTCCATCTATTATTAAATAAAAAAACAAACCCATAAGTTGTGTAAAATCATTTTGATACATTTCCATAATATTTCAAAAAAAATGAAGTAATTTATTAAATCAACACTCATAGTCAAGATTATATTTTTGTTGTTGAAGATTTAATGTCAAAAGAGACTTCTAAAATACTAATTTGCTTTGTGAACTGAAAAATACTACGCTAATTAAAAAATAAAAATTTATAATTTTTTAAATTATTGCATCTGATGGAATTTTTTAATAATCTAATGTCTACAAAAATAAATGTGTTTGAATATTATGACCCTTCAGCACAACAATCTTTATGATGGGCCTATCTATGCTATCCGTTTTTCGTTAAATAAATTAGACTCGGCTTTGATAACTACACATCAAAAAAATGACCAATTTTGTAACCTTAAAAAAACCAATGATAAATTATAAAAAAAATTTATTTCATATAGAAGTACCTGTAATTTCAATTTCAATCTCAAAAGTGAAAAATAGAATATTTCTTATATCAAGCTCACCTCAACATTTACATTATATAAAATATCACCCCAACCTAAATAAGATACGATATTTTATTGGTCTTGAAATATTGTTTAAAATTGGATTTAATTTTAAATATAATTTTTTTCAATATTGTTATCTCTATTTTATTTTTACTTTTTTAAAAATTATAATATTTTTAGCTAGCTGGCTTACAAAGTCTGATTAAGGAAAACGGTAAACGGCTTTGAATTCTTAAGATAGCAAGCTTAGTCTTTAATGTTAGCTCATGCATCTATAAAAGAGCTGTGTTGTGATATAAAAATATTAATAAAAATTTTATAAAAATTATATTAGTTATCAAAAAAACATTTATAAGTAACGACAAATTATAATTTTTTTTCGGGAACCTATACGATATTGTTATAGGAAGTTGACCTCTTAGTATCTGCATTATTTATCAACATCGAGATTAAATAGAAATTTTTTGATAACCTTATTTTTAATCTAGACAGAGATTATTTATCATGGGTTTTGTGTTTATATTTACATTTATAAAATGGTTGGCTAAAGTTATAATAAAATATCCGAAATTTTTAAATTTTTTGGATGATTTTTGCCCGATGATTTATGTTACATATACTAACCCAAATAAAATTCTATTTGATGGCCAAAAAATAACGACAAAATTGTAATATGATTTTTTTTCTAAATTTTAAAGGTTTTCTCTGTAAACAGCCAAAACAAGAGTTGTGAAATTAATATTACAAATTACAGAATAAAACTGATAAACATCACATTTTGCACATTTTTTGAAACAAATTTTAAGCGAGTTTCAAAAGCGGATTTTGATATAGCATTTTATACCTGATCTAAAACTTTAATTCAAAATTTAACGAATGTGAGCGAGTTTTTAAAGGGTAATATGGTTCGAAAAAAATGGATAGAATATTTCAGGTAATATTTTACGTTGTGCAATATTTTGTTGGTATTGTAATAAGCATATCTAATATTTAGGGCTATCACCAATTGCCTAATAACAGCTCAACAATTTTTTGAGAGTTGTGAGTTAACTATAGAGATCAAACCTGCCATCTTTGGGAATATTAAATCCGTTTACTGTTTTTCTTGATCAAACTTAGTCAGTTATAAACATTTGAAATTGTAGAATAAAGGTCAAAAAACCAAATAAGATTCAAAAAAAATAAATTGAAAATTTATTTTTGAATATTCACAATAGCTAAACTGTTAAATTCAAACTTCAAATAATATTTTCATTTAAAACCGATAATATATCGTGTCGTATTTAAGTTTGACGCGAAATATTTTCTATTATCTAAATGCCAATGTAAGAGCTTAATATATCAATAAAATTTATTTTCTATTATTTGTGACTAAAAATATAAGTTACAAGGGATTTTTATATGAAAGATTTTTAAATTTAGGGTATATTAAGATCTGTGAATTTGGTCAAAAAAGATCATTTTTTGTTATAGACGGATATAAGGAGCCAAAGATGGAAGAAACTAAGAAAAACGAAAAATGTATATGAGTAGGCCATTATGGGGATACTTTCTTTTATGTTTTCATAAAATTCACGTTTCTGTCATTGATATTTGTTGAGCTGTGAATATATCAAGCCGGTATAAAAAAATATATGAGTTTTGAAAATATTGTAAAAACTTAAAATTTTTAAAAAGTTAAAGTTTTATATTCATATTTTTAGTCAATCCGTATGTTATTGACTTTGTAATATTTACAAACTTCTGATTTCTAAAAAGCAAATTAAACAGATAATAATATCCGTTAATGAACAGATGGTAATATCAGTTTTTTCCCAAATACGTAAATGTTAAAATTTATGTGTATAATCTATTAATAAAACTTTAAAGTCAATCTATTCAATATAGGGGATGCCTTACCCGTTAGAGCTTTGGTGCTTTTAATTCCAACGAAATAGTCTAGCACAGTTGACAAATATTTGCCTGCCTCATATTAGTGGCATATTTAAACATGCTTTTAATATTCCTGGCCACCCATCCGATAACTAATCAGGTGCGGTACTTAAATTAGCCAAACAGCACTTCAAGGTATCCTGTGAAATTTTTAAAGATTGCATTAAAATCGTGGTTCGCCATAATGAAAAGAATAAAATTCATTTTATATTAGGCAGCTCTCATATTGATATCTAACTCGTTAAAAAATTTGCTGCATATAAACTTAAACTATACCTCCAATATCGTCCACGGTTTCGTTTTTCAGAATTAACTCGTGCAGGCGCCGTAGTGGTTCATACGACACGGATAGATGGCGTTTTTTGATTACGAAACCAATGATCGCTAGCAGTGCGATTACAATGAGGGCCCAGGGAACGATAATGTAATACATGAATAAGGGATCATTTAGCTTAAAGTGCGAGGAAGTTGATTCCTTTTTTGCTGCACCAGATGCCTCACTATCCTTTTTCGCCGAAATTTTGGCTAAATTTGACGCTTGATGCCCATTTTCCTCGTCAGATAATTCGACTAACTTTGCATCGAGCTCCTCCGATAAATCTCCCGGTGCTAAGTGGGCCACCCACTCGGGTTTGTTGTCACCGAATAACGCTATACGGTCAGCCAAGTAATTGCGTTTATGCGTACGACAATAATCGCTCAGTGTAGAATTGTACCTATAAAATTTGTCGAGTGTTTTGTCAACTTATTTTTTATCAAATGGTTTTGGCAACAATCCTGTCAAATAGATACGTGCTAAGCATTTATATTAGCCTTGTTCTGTAAAATTAACATACCTATCTATATAAAATTTAACAAATAAATTTAAAAAATTTTAGAGCCGATCTCGCTACACCAAAATTTCGGGGTAATTACTGTTTTTAACTCTGTGTATACTAATTTTAATTTTTTTCCGTTTTTTCTTTTAGCCTACTTCATAGTAAAAATGCCAATAATTATGCGACCTTAAAACTCAAAAAAAATGAAATTATGTTTTCAATAAGTCGATTGAAACATTAACTTTTATAAGAAAACACTGTATTTAGCCTTATTAAATATTACAAAATACAGAATTAAAAAATTTAACACAAAACTTAAGCAAGATAAATTTTTAGCCACTTGTTACTCTTTTTTGCATTTGTGCATAGTACCATTTTTTGTTATTTAGAATATTAGCTTGTTAAGAAAATTCATACAAATTTAATTTGAATAAAATAACTTTTTTAAATTAAATTACTTTTCATTGTCCACGATTAGTTTTTAAAAGATAGTCGGCTCAAAAGCTTAGTGGCCAACTTTCCTGTCTTACATGCAGGAGTTGCGAGTTCGAATTTGTGCACATGAGGCGTTTTTCTTCGGAAATTTAGTATACATGTGTAACGACTTTGAAGCTGCTGAGTCGCCTGCTTAGGCAGTAGACCTAAAGCGACATGCCTAAAGTAAGAGCTTAGGCTAAAAACCTAGATGGCCGGCGTGCGAGCAATTCTTCATATTTAATGCCGGCAACATTAATTGCTTTGCTCGGGTTAAAAGATTAAAACCCATATGACGCCCCCTATATGGGGAAATGTAGGAGGGAAACCTTAAAACCATTTGTTTATTTTTTTTTAAAAGAGGTGATATGTATTATTTTATAGTTTCATTCGTTTATTTATGATTTTTTCTAGAAAAATCGTTATTGCCATTTGTTTTTATAACTAACAAAAATTACAAACATCTTTAATCAATTGATCGGTCGGGCCGATAAAAAGTTTTGAAGCAATTCACAGTTATTAGCGTTTTTTTAGGACCCCCTTGAATTGTTGAACATTTAGTTGGAATGTGCTCAAACACTGCTCTATATGGTACTATTCCGAGTCTAAAATTAGTAATCTACTTTAACAATTCAAGGTAGTACAAATCATCAAAGTGATTTAGGAAATTGCACGTAAGTCGATCGGAAAATACGCTATTCCGCTTCGGGTTACGACCATATTTTAGCTCATTCTCGCGATTTAAGATTATAGTTTGGGGTTGGTTATTACGGGTTCGTCGGAAAAAGTCGTATAGCCAGTCCGAAAATTTTATCGAATCGCAATCACATCGAATAAAATTTTCCTCGATATCGAAATTGACGAGACTTTTAAGTGGTAGGAAAGGCACGTCTGACACAGACCATATTTTGTTACCTTGGTAGCCAAAAAAATTGCAAGTCAAAGATTTATTTAAATGATTGTGTCTTATTACGCTATTTAACCAAATATCTAAAACAGTCGACTTAGTTAGTACAATGATCTTACGCGCATTAGATTTCTGGGGTCGTGAATGTTTGAAAGCTGCTGAGTGGTCTCCTTTGTAGAAGACCCTAAATGAGAGAGCCTAGGCTAAAAACTTAGGTCGGTTAAATATTGGTATATTAAAAGTTGTATGAAATTACACGACTTTAATTTTTTGTGTTATAGGTCTAATATTTTTGAAACCTGTTAATCGAAGATCCTTAAGCGCTAAATTTATATTGCCCATCGTAAACGTTTGCATATGATTGTAAGAGAGATCCAAAGTTTCAAGTCTCGGAACGTATTTTCCGGAAAATACATCCTCAGGTGGTTTATTTATCAAATTACTGGTTAGATTTAATGTTTCCAACTAAAAATTAATTTTTTTAAATATGAACTCAAATGCCCAAAAGGGTGAAATATTAAATTTATTATTCAATCAAAAAAACAGGAATGAATTGAAATTAGTATACTTGGAGACAGCCTTTGAATGAATCCTCATGAAGTCTGTAAATTTGATTTGATGCCAAGGAAATGCCTTTAAGTTTTGATGCGTATGATTCGAAAAGTGAGCTCCTTATTGCCTTGAAATTGCAGGACAGATAGGACACCCATGTGTAAATTTGACCTAAAATTTACATAAAAATTAAAATGTGGAAAGAAGATTTGTCAGGATTAACTGTGTCTAGTTACAACCTGTGGCAATTCTTGCTAATTCCACTGACAAAATATGTGGAGTTTGAGAGATAAGAATTAGGCAACGGCCCGCTTAAAATTAACGGCTCATGGTTTACTGTATTTATCTCGAATGGGCAACATTCATTGACTCATTAGCTTTCAAGGTAGGAGTCAAATTGTAACAGATTGCGGGCCATCAAAAGAGGTTTTTTAATGTATTAACCCTGCATGCTGAAATGTAGGAAATCACGACATCGGTATCTTTATTTTAACTTCATCTCATACTAATCCACCTTTTTTATTAAAATATTGTTTGATGATTTCAAAACCCTGTGATTATAGAGTCTAGATTCACAATCAAAGCTCATTTTTCCACTACTTTTCCATAATAAAAATATTCGAATAGTTTCTGTTACATGATAAAAAATTACGATATGATGATTCGAACATTTGATGCATTTCAAGTGTCGAACTAATTATTATTAAGCTAGTTTTTATTAACGAATCAATATATGATCGATCCATCTTTTATCGCTAACAGAGTTTTTTGGCTCCTTAGTTTTCCCGTATTCGCAATAATAGTCGGACGGGATTGATAAATGTAAGGAGGTAATTATGTGAATACGCATTTTTTGTAATTTTTATTAAAAAATTCTGGTTTTCATTTCATTTAAAAATAATAGCGAGGGCGGTAGAACAATAAAATCTTTAATTGGCTTACCTTTAATAGTGGTTACTGAACTATTTTGTTCGGGATTCAAAGTATGTTAATATTATTTATCATATTAAAATAGATTATTATCCATTTTAATTTTAAGCATTCATTTGGTTAAGAAAGGGACATGCTACCACAAACATTGAGAAACTTAAATAGCCTTTTGTCCAGGTCGCCACATTTCAGATAACGCGTTATATTAATCCTCAAAACATAAGAAAAAATTGGAAAAACAATAAAATTTCGTATTTAGAATCGCAAAATGATGTCAGTTTCGCCAACTTTATATATCGTTAATTTAATCTTAACCTAAACCTAATTTATACATAACAAATACAACTTATTAATAGTTAAGACCGTGGCCCAACTAAATAATTTTGATTCCTTTGATTTTAACTTATGTCTAACATTTATCATAATAATAAAACAATTTTGCCCCAATTATTTTGGGCAAGTTTTTCTGGATTCATGGCCTCAATGAATTATAAGACTATCAACTGTAAAATAATTGCCCCATTCGGAGCGAGGTTTTTCCTTGATTAACATTTTCAGTCCAACATGTAAGTTATTGACTACGGAAACAAAGAAAAAATCTACAAGATAAAACCCAGAAGATAATTTTAAAGAATCAAAAAAATGGGAGCTCATGTAAAGTTGAGTAGAACAGGCTCTTGCTCTTGTTATGAGATATTGGTGTATACGTTCAAATCAAGGATTCAGTTGTTATCTATAACCAACAAAGACCTTTCGACATTGATCAGGCTCTAACAAAAACAAATGTATTAAGAGCGAGGAAACCGAAAGGAAAAACAGTGAATAGTAACCCCTTCCGGAACAAAGTTATATCACAAAAAAACAATATTTTTATTTCAGCAATTCACGACTCAAACAATATACGTCCATTTTCTAGGTATTTCAGTCGAAAGCAAAAAAAGAGGAAAAGTGAAACAGAAGGTCCTCCTTCCATCATTAGCTTTAAGTAATGTAACTATACTGTTTTTCTTGCGCGGCTGGAACATACGTAAGGTCACATCAATTAAAAAGGTAAATTTAACTAATTTTTATCAAAAAATAATTATAAATTTGTTTGCTAAATAGCTCAAGTTTTTTTACCCATTTCCACAAAGGACGGATATTTTTGCGAGCACAAATTTTCATTGACTTAGACTACCGCAACACATTTAATTATTTTACTCAAGCTTGAAAATAAATATGAAACTTTTACACGCATGGCTATTGTTTCTCTATACGAAGTATATGTTAAAGTTACATGAAATTAATGAACTTGGAAAGATACAACAAATATGTATAAAATGTACACATAACACAGGTTTTTGAGAGTTATGAGTTAGAGATCAAACCTGTCAGCTAAGGTAATATCGAACCGTTCACCGTTTTTCCTAATCAAACATTTAGTCAGGTATAAATATTAAAAATTTTAGAAAAAAAGGTCCAAAAAAAACAAAAAAAATAAACAAAAATTTTGATATTCACAATAGTTAAACTGTTAAATTCAAACAAATAATATTTTCATTAAAAATCGATAATATATAGTTTCGTATTTTAGTTTGGACATTTTGTATTATCTAAATGCTGATGTAAGAGCTTGATATATTAATATAATCTATTCGTGATAAAAAATAAGGGATTTTTATAAGCAAAAAAGATTTTTAAATTTTTTCTTTTAAGGGTATATTTAGATCTGTCATAATGGTCAAAAAAAGGCCATTTTTTTGTTATAGACGGTCTAAGGAGCCGGAAGAAACTAAGAAAAACGAAAAACTTATTTAAGATTAGGCCATCATGGGGATGCATTCTTTTATATTTTTATGAAATTCACGTTTTTGACATTGATATATGTTGACCTGTGTAATTAGTGTCCCCCAATATTTTACAGACGAGGATTTTTAAGCATTTTTAAGGTGCTCTTGCAACTCGCCAGGATTGCAAATAAGGGAATGGTCTGCACTAACACATTTAAACCTACACGGAGAGAAAGCTTATATGTAAACGTAAAAGGTTCTCACATATTTATAAATATTTTCGGAAAAAATAACAAGCAAAAGCTCTATTCCTTTCAATGAATTACTTTGTTAAAGACTACCTTTTAAAAAATTTTCTGGGGGACCGTCATCAGGGAGAGAGGTAATTCCTTCAAAGTAAATGGGATTTTCCCATTTTCCGCCTTCAAGGTTGGCTGTTTTTATGAGTCGAAAACTCATATACAAGCAATAAATGGCCGCCGGGCTGGTCGAGCAGTCACACGGCGGGTTCACGAAGCAAGAGGGCGAAGCTTCGCTAAGGAGATTTGTCAGGTCGCTGCCAATGAGCAGGCCTTTCTTAGTCCATGGCACATAACATCTGTTGGGATAAAAAAGGTAATTAAAGGAAAAAGTAATCATGGGGTGGCAACAAATTTATAAAATTTCTTATGGTTCGTATTTTTTTATGTTATAACATAGGTCAACTAAGAGTTATGAGCTATCTAAAAAGACTAAACCTGCTTAAGGAATTTAATCCGCTTACCGTTTTTATAATCAAACCTTTTAAGTTAGCACATTGAAAATTTTAGGAAAAATTGTTAAAAAAAACAAAAAAATTTCAAAAATAAAGATTAATTGATCTTTTTTGCAAAATAACGACATCTAAACTGATAAATTCTTCAATTAATATTTTTTATAAAAAATCCCCAATATATCGTGTCGTATTTAAGTGAAAGCTAAATATTCTGTATTATCTAAATGTAATTTAAGATTATAACTTAAAATTATATTTCTTGTTATTTAAGATGAAAAATATAAGATACAAGAAATTTATGGAACTCGAGGTCGCACAATCTTTCATTTTGGTCAAAAAGGCCTTTTCGAAACGGATCTAAGGAGTCGAAGGCCGCAGAAACTACGACAGAAAATATATATAAGATAAAGTTTCATTGGATGACATTGATATTTGTTGACCTGTGTAATAGAAAAGATCTTACACAATTAAAAAATACTCTTGTAACTTACATTAGAAAATAATTGGTTAATTTAATTTCAATACATTTTGTCATATGTTATAAAAAAATTAAATTATAGTCCATAATTTTTCCATTCCATCATTGAAAATGTTAGGATCGATCGCGGGGTATGTTATTTTCTTTATCTTTGATATTAAATGCTCATAACTTTAGAGAAAATGTCCGTTGTTGATGGTTCTGAGGTTCCGTCAATTTATGAGTAGCAACGTTTTGTTGGGGAACCTATATCTATAACAAAAAAATGCCAGTTTAGAATATAGTATGTCTATCTGACAAGAGACAAATTAATACACAGGTCAACAATTTTTTGAGAGTTATGAGTTAACTATAGAGATCAAACCTACCTACTTAGGACATATCATCTTACTGTTTTTCCTAATCAAACTCAGTTAGTCATTTATAAATATTGAAAATTTTAGAAAAAAAGGTTAAAAAATCAAATAAGATTCAAACAAAAATAAATCAAATTTTGTTTGGGGGGGGGGGGGGGGGGGGGGTTTTATAAATAATGTTTATATAAACAATTAAAAATATATGTTATTAAAAATTATATTATTGATATTTTATATGCAATAAATTTTTATATTGATGATACAATTATGTAATGACTTTTTATAATAAAAATGATTATATTCAATTACACAACAAATATTAATGGAATATACTTTTATATTAATGCTACAATTTGGATGTAATGAAAATGGTTTGAAGATTTAATAATAAATATTAATGGAATACAACACCCTTGAAGGTTCAATTTGGGTGGGGATATGGCATGCTTGGGAGGAGGGGGGAGGGAGTATCCCCCCCCCCCTTCCCCCTCCTACGCCAATGGATGGATCTAAGGAGCCAAATACGTAAGAAACTAAGAAAAACAAAAAATATATATGAGATTAAGCCATCATGGGGATGATTTCTTTTATGTTTTCATAATAATTTAGTTTTTGACATAAATATTTGTTGACCTGTATAGTAGCACTATAATGGACAATAAAATTCGGCAACCTATACATCATTTATGGCAACTTTCGTTTTTGGTTAAGATTCTGGTGCTTTACGAATATGAAATCAGAATTTTAATCAATGCCTAAAATTTTAAATTATTCGGTGTCAAAGCTGTTTTTTTATTTTTGGGGGTATTTTGGGCCCCTATATCATAAAATCTATGGGTAGTATCAAAAGTTTAAAAATATATTTAAATTATTAGAACATTCATTATTAACGTAGGCATTTAATTTTTTTTATTATATTTAATTTTTTTTTTATATTTTGCAATTATTATACAATTAGTGGTTTTCGTTGATCCTAAATAATTTGAAAATAAATTGCAAATAATTTTAAGTTATAACTTTTTTAGTTACGTTTTTTATAAGAAATTTTTAGAAAATTAATAGTTGCAAAAAATGAATTTTTTTCTGAACTTTGGACGCGGTATAAATTTATTTGGAGGCATTAGAAAAAAACTAAACCCGGGGTCGTTATCACAAGAAAATTCTCTACAAAACCCTCAAAAAATTGTTGTTTTTTTGGTATCCAGCGTAATCAAAGATTTAACGCATTTTTTTTGGCATTCAATCATTGTAGACAACAGATTAAGGTGTTTTTTAGACTTTTTTACATGCTACTAGTGCTTTTAAGAAATCATGTGTAAAAAGTAAAATTAATAAATATTAGGTCATTTTTTTCGTAAGGGGATGGAAAAATTCGAATTAGATCGTTTTATCAACAAAATCTTTAAAGTGTTTAGAATTACTCAAATTTTCCTTTTAGCCAATAAACTTAAATTTATATTTCACTGTTGGAATGCTCAATATATTCCACATTAGATCGTTATAATAAATATGTGAGGTGAAGCCAAAAAGAAATCTTACTCTCATAGACGCATATAATTCGAATTCGGAAAATCATGATGCTAAAGGGCAGCCGTAATTCTAAGACAGTAAGTTTTTTTAACTCAGAGGAGCAAATAGGTTTATCAAAAAACGAATAAATTTACTCCTGCATCCTAACTAATTAGGCTCCAAACATGCTTAACTTTTAGAAAAAATGTAAAATTGGGCTAAATTTCTAAAATTTAAAAAAAATATATTATTCGTTTTACGGTTAAAACAAAAATTCCTTTCTCATTCTTGGGTAATTCTATGTTGTTTACCTTTGCCTCTGCTAAGGGAATATATTTACACTTTGATTATATTTCAAATTAACTATTTTGTTCATTGTTTTGAATTATCAAAGAGATATCGAAAAAAGATGGAGGAGAGGTGGAGGCATTTTAAATGTTTAATACCGACCCAACAGTCCACAAAAAGTAATAGGGTCGGAAACAACACTTTTTATGATTGAAGATCTAAAAATTGTAAATATTTAGAGGGGGGAAACAAGGGGTTTAATAATGTTTTGAAGAATCATTACCTTTTACGATTTTGGCACTCCTTTATAAAGGGATAGGGGAACACCCACTATGCTTTATACTTTGCTCTACTTTTTTTTGACTTGACAATTTATAACACAGGTCAACAAATTTTTGAGAGTTATGAGCTAACTACAGTAATCAAACCTGCCATCTTAAGGATTTACAAATCCATTTACCTTTTTTTCTAATCAAACCTAGAGTCATATATTGGAAATTTTAGAAAAAATGCCAAATAAACAAAAAAGATTCAAAAACAAAAATCTTGAATTTTTTTTTTGATTTCCCCTAGCTAAACTGTTAAATTCAAACTTCAAACTTCAAATAAAACTTTTATTAAAAATATATAGGACGCGAAATATTCTGTATTATCTAAATGCTGTTGTAAGAGCTTGATATACTAAAAAACTTAATTTCTCATTATTTGATATAAATATAAGTTACAAATAATTTTTTTATGAAAAAAAGATTCTTAAATTTTTTTAGGGTACTCTCGATCATTCAATTTGGTCAAAAAGGCCATTTTTTTGATATAGACAAATATAAGGAGTCCAGGCCGGAAGAAATAAGTAAATTGAAATATATAATAAAGCCATCATGATGATATAATCTTTTATGTTTTAAAATCACGGTTGTGCCATTGATATTTGTTGACCTGTGGAATAAATATACCTTTTTTGTCAAATTTGTCTCTCTAGATCCCTTAACTTTTAATCTTAGGTAGGATTGATGATAAAAGTTCATATAAGGCCGTGTCTCATAACGGTTTGGGTTTTTCCTAATAAATGAATTTAACATCTATCATAACACAGGTCAACAAATATTTATGTCAGAAACGAGTTATTATGAAAACATAAAAGAATGCACCCACGTTATGGCCTAATCTCATATGTGTTTTCGTTTTTCTTAGTTTCTTCCGTCTTTGGCTCCTTAGATCCGTTTATACGGAAAAATGGTCTTTTTTGACCAAATTTAAAGATATAAATATACCCTAAAAAGAAACAATTAAAAAATCTTTTTTGCATTTTAAAATCCTTTGTAACTTATATTTTTAATCATAAATACTGGAGAAAAAAAATTTATTAATATATCAAGCTCAAACAATGGCATTTAGATAATACACATTTCGCGTCCAAACTTAAATACGACACGATATATTATCGGTTTTTGATGAAAATATTATTTGAAGTTTAAATTTAACAGTTTAACGTGAATATGCAAAAATAAAATTTAAATTTATTTTTGTTTTTGAATCTTCTTGGTTTTTAACCTTTTTTTCTAAAATTTTTAATGTTTATAACTGACTAGCTAAGTTTGATTAGGAAAAACGGTAAACAGATTTGATATACTTTAAGATGGCAGGTGATCTTTGTAGTTAGTTCATCTCAAAAAATTGTTGACCTGTGTAATGCGTTTTCACACTTTTCATCATTTGCGCCGAGGTAATAATGCAAAAAGCATTTTATTCATAAGTTTATATATTAATCCTTTTGCAAAAATGAAAATGAAAATTGCCATGGCCTATATTGAAATGAAATAATAAAATATATACCTTGTGTTATTAATGACCTCACCCTGTAATTGACCAACTTCAAACATCTGGTAAATGAGTTTGTTCGAATGCAGACACATGAGCGGGTTATCATCAATTTGCGAAACTATGCCCTTAATTTTGGCTAACGATGTCGGGAAATAAGATATTTTGTTTTTGCTGAGGGAAACTTCGCCCAAGTTCGTTGGCCAGTGCATACTTTCTAACATTTCAAAGGTGAGGCTTGCATTGACCTATCCGTGGCCAGCAATTAAAATTATTTATTTGCATTTTTTAAAGCAAGCCCTTAATATACTGTAGCTACAATATAAAATATAGAACCGGTATACGCTTAATCCTTTCATCCTAAAAAAATTCGGAGACTTTTAGATTGGTTCCGAAAAAAAAATTAGCCTAACATTTTAAAAAAAGTTAAGGAATGGATGTGCAAAAAAATGCTTTAATAAATTTTATTTTGATTTGCCATTTCATTTCTATTTGATTGTATGTTGGCTTTAGAATCAAGTTTTTTGATTTTATTTTATATAGTTAATGAATTTTAAAGCCTGCATTAGCAAAGTTGCCGTTTTTAAAAAACTTTGGCATAAGTTTAGCATTTAGACTTTGCGATAATTATTGAAAACTTAAGAATTAGAAATAAATTGATATTCAGGCTGCCGTTAGTGTAAAAAAAATTAACTCATTTGATTAAGCTTAAAATGGCTATGTGATAAATATTTAAAAAAAATAAAAAAAATTTTGTCGGGAATATTTTACAATGCCCAAAACACACAAGTCCTCATTTTTTAATATTGCCCTTTAAAGTTAATTCCTACAATGTTGAAATTAGTATTGGCTGCAGCCTGAGAATCAAGCACAGCAATAATACAATTCCGCATCAATATGATGGTATAAGTGGCTATTTAAACTAGGTTATTTAACTCATATCCTAAGATTAAGATCCCGCCAAGTAAGGCAAAAACTAAAATTTAGGGTATTTTTTAAACGAAATTAAAAATGTTTAAAAATGTTTAATTACACTGGGCACAAAATTTGGACGACCTTAAGCATTATTTATGGCAACTATCGCTTTTGGTCACGTTTTTGGTGCTAATTACGAATATGAAATTTAGAATTTTAGCCACCACAGATTTTTTAGTTAGTTGGTATAGAGATTTTTTTATTTTGGGAGTATATTGGGCTTCTATATCATAAAATTTATGGGTAGTAACAAAGGTTTAAGAATACATTTAGATTATGAAAAAATATTAACGTAAGCCCTTTTACATTTTTTTATAAAATTTAATTTTATTTTATTTTTATATTTTCATAGTGGTTTCCGTCATAAAATCAGTTTTTTACTTGAAAGTAAATTGCTATTAAGCTATAACTTTTTTTTGATATGTTTTATAAGAAATCTGAATATGTCAATAGGTTTTTTGAAAAATATATAAGTAAAATTTGTTTTTTTTTCTGAATTTTGGCCGCAATTATAAGAAATCAGAGGCATTGGAAATAAAATTAAATCCGCAATGGTTATTGCAAAAAGATTTTTTAAAGAATCCTGTAAAATCGTTTATGTTGTTTTTTTATGGTTGTTTAGTGTTACTTTAAAATGTTATAAATTGTTACCATAAATAAACTCGCCAGTTTTGAATCCTTTAAATCTTTTGAGATAAAATTAATCGATTCAAGCGGATTTGCGTTAATTGTTAGTATACTAAGACGTAAATTGCCTTTGATGCATGCCGAATCAAACGTTTTCAAGTTGTTGCTCTTAAAGATTAGAATAGCGAGATGAGGCGCATCTTCGAACGCATTTTCTTGGATGTATGATAACTGGTTGCCGGCAAAATTTAGATACCTTAAAAGTGCATTTATTAATGAGTTTATAAAAATGAAAATATTTTGGTAGTTTGATATTAAACAGGTCAACAAATTTTGGAAATTTTAAGTTAACGACAAACCTGCCACATGAAATTTCGAATCCATAATCCGTTTGTTTCTAATCAAACTTTATCAGTCATTTGTTAACAATAAAATTTTACATTACAAAAAATATTCAAAAATAGATAAAAATGATGTTTTTTATATGCACAAAGGCTGAACTGTTATATTCAAACTTTAAAAAATATTTTGATTAAAAACATGTAATATATCCTGTATGGGTTGAGATGCCGAATATTCAGAATTATCTAATGCTAATGTAAGCTTTTTGATTTACTAATTGTTGTATTTTTATTATTTATATAATAAATAAATGTTAAAAGTAATTTGATTAAAAAAAATTATATAGATTTTTTCTTTTTAGGGTATTCTTGAGGTTACAAAATTTGTCAACTTGGTCAAATATAGTTATTTATTCGATATGGTCGTAGCAAAATAGCCGGACTAAAAAAACTTTGATAAACGAGGAATTTTTATGAGAAAGGCCATCATGAATATCATTTCATTTCAGTGTCATAAATTACTTTTTTACCTGACATAGAGGTTTGTCTATGGGTTAAGGCTTAAAAAATATTATACGCATGTGAAAATCAGGGCTGGGGAAAAAAAACTAAATGGGCTTTTTTTAACAAGTTTTTGAGTTTTTTTTTTCAAATGCCCACAAACTCGTGGGCATGGCAAAAGAAAAGCCAAAAGAGGCATGCTTAAAAAAAGCCCCTTTTCTTCAAAAAAAAACTCCTAGGAGCTTTAAGAAAAAATAATCCACCCATCATTATTAAAAGGAAAAAATCAAAGTTTTTCGAAATTACTATAAAGAAAACATAAAGTGGGCTTTTTGGAGCTCCTTTTAAGAGCCACTTTTTGTGAGGTTTTTTGCCACTTTTTTTAGTAAGGGATTTTTTTTATTTTTATTTTGGCCCTTTATTTGTAGCCCTTTTTCTTTTTTTATGTTTTGGGGGACAGCCCTGGTGAAAATACTAAAAATAAATAAAATGCATGTAACGACAAACAATTGTTTAATACAATATTTTTTTGTAAAAAAGAACATTGTGACAACGTATTAGAATTATATTTAACTAATATTCGTTGTATAGTTTAAAACTAGATTTAGGATTTCTACGTCTCGGTCTTAAATTTTTTTTCCATCCCCTTTCTGATTACCTGGCGAATATTAGGCAAACATTAAAATTATATTCACCAGCCCTTTCTAGATTCATTAAACCTTATATATAGGTCAAAATTGTTTTTGAGAAAATATTTAAAACAAGAATTCACGTATTTTAGTATACTCTACAATGTTCTTTACTATTATCTCTTATAATTGGAATGGGATCTCTACTACTTTTGGAAAGTCAAATGGTTAAATTTAATTTGATTAATGCATTTTTAAAACTTCCTGATAAAAATAAATTATATAAAAAAAATTTCAAATTAAAATCAACGGTAACATTTTTTATCTGAAATACCTCTATAAACTTTTTTAATGTTGTATCAATCATCAATTTGCAACCCACATAAAAAAAATGACACCACTTTCAATCGGTTAACAAAATTATATATAGCTCTCTACAAATAAATAATTTTTTTTAAATACTTTTTAGCTTTTTATCAATATTTATTAAATTTTAATGTTTACAATAGCTACCAAAGTACCACAAAAAGTAATAAATTAGAAATTTTAACGGCTATTTAGTTTACCTGAAACATTTGATAATAAAATTTAATAAAAGTCATTGATGATAAATAAATTTGGATTAGCACTTATATCTTTCGCATATGTAGGGATTAAGGACGGCCATGCTATAAACCTATCGCTCGAAAATTATTAAATAATCTTTAAGCTTAAATATGAGTGTTATACTTCTTTTTAGTTATTTGTTTGTTACTTTTTTTAGATTTATTTATTGTAAGTGCCCTGACTCAACCCCCTAGTGCCTCTTAAAATCGCTAAAAAAGCACATTCTGTTGCCTGTCTGACCAGAATGTAAAAGAGCCAAAAAATTCGTTTTTGTTACAGGAGTGGTCAATACAATTGTATTTTTGACATTGTGAACCAGGCCCAATTCTAGCTTATCTAATATGAAAGGGGGGGGGGGGAGGGGGGAGGGCAAAAAAATTTTTTTACCGCTTTTGGCGGTAGAAATAGCCGTGATCTTCGGTCACGGCAAAAAATATACATGTACACCAATTGAATCCATGTAAAAATGTGGCCCCTCAACTCGACGGTGAAGAACCAAATAACAAACTTCTAGAAAAAATGCCAAATAAATTAGGAAACGCATTTTTGTAATCATATAAAACTTTAACAAAATCATTAGCAACACATTCTTTGTAATTATTAAGTTTTTTTATTAAAAATTTTTTTGTTACGTCCATTTAGATAACACTGTACAACAAAATTCGGGCGACCCTAAGCATCATTTATGGCAACTATGTATTTGGTCAAGTTTTTGGCGCCGATCACGAATATGAAATCAGATTTTTATCGAATGCCTCAAATTTTTAGTTATTCGGTGTTATAAGAATATTCAATTTTGAGGGTATTTTGGGCTTTTTTATCGATAACGGAAACATTTATTATTAACGTAAGGGGTTTAAATTTTTTAAAAATATTTATTTTTTTTATTATTTTTTTATTTTCATAAAATTAGTGGTTTTCTCATAAAATCCGTTTTTTAATCCTATATAATTTGAATGTAAATTGCTAATAATTTTAGGTAATAACATTTTTCAGATTTGTTTTTTATAAGGAATCTGAATATGCCAACTGATTTTTTGGAAAAATAGTTAAAGAGGATTTTGTAAATTTTTTTTTGAACTTTGAAAAAAAAATTGGAGGCATTGGAAAAAAAACTAAACCCGAGATCGTTCGCAAAAAAATTTTCTACCAAATTCTTAAAAAATCGTTGTTGTTGTTGTTTTTTGTTATCTAGTGTAAAGAATTATTATCAATAATACTTATTTATAAAAGAGGCTCTAATTTATTCATATTAAAAAAAAGGACAATCAAATTTATAAAGGGAAACTTAAGATTCTAAATGTATATTATCGGTAAATCTATTATTACAACAATCATTAAATAATCAATAATGTTAAAATAAATACTTTTTACTTTATCATTTAAATTATTCTCAAACTTATGAATAAAGATTTAGTTTTTCTTTTATCTAAAAATAAATTATTGTCATTAAAAAAAATTATTATATATATTTAACAGTTTATAAATAAATCTTTAATTGTATTTGTATTTTTTAAATTGTTATTTTTAACAAACATTGGTGTATAAAATCAAAAGTTTTAGAAACATAAATCGTTTTGCATTGAGATTGATCATTAATTATTTTTAATAAAAAAAAATAATTCTCAAATGATAAATATAAAAAAATAAATTGATGATTATAAATATGATTAAAAAACCCCGACGCTTCGGCCCTGTGACCTGAAAATATAAAAACTTTTTTATTTTTAATTTTTAAAAGAGTATTTAATATTTTTATGTAATTTTTTTGGAGGATTAGCGTTGTAGTTATTGGGGCAACAGCCGGGTTATGGTCCCGCATTTACTTTACTTCCTTGATTGCATCATGTTGAAAAAATTTATGAAGAGAAAAAAATATCAAAAAAAATCTTTCCCTTTACTTAAAATTTCAAGACAATCTTTTACAACAAGATGCAATTCGGTTGTTAAAGCAGTGAATATACGGGACATAGTGTCCCGCCATTTTGCCTAGAAATACTTGAACACCACCTTTTGCCCCATCGTAGCGTTGTGCAATCAGGTTATTTGGTTTTAGATTATATTCTAACAAAAAATTGTTGCCAAGTGAGGAAATTTGGCATCAGATTTATGAATTGCATTCACAAATACACATTCTACATCCTATTTTTCTATATATATAAGGCTGCAGCTTATACTCTTTTTAAAATTGTAAAAAAAATATTTAAAAAATAAAAAAAAATTTAACGGCTAATATTAAAAATAAGAATTGATATTTTGGAAAATTTTAAATTTAAAAAAAAAATTCACACTAGCCGTTTCAACGCTATTGAAATGCGTGCGATTTTTTTCGTCAAAACTTTTTTTCCATTAGCCGCAGCCTAATAACAACAGAAATAATTTATGTATTAGTTAGATCTCTTTAGCGGATGAGAAATGTTGATGTGAATAAAAACATTTTTTAAAAAAAGTAAATATTTTTGGGAGAGCAAATTTAATTTATTGGGGTGGAAAGGCAAAAATAAAAATTTTACGTTTTGGGAGGGAGGGGGGGCGCAAATTTTAATTTTGGAAGGGGGGATGGGGGTAATGCCATCCCCCAAATACCCCCATCCCCCAAAAGGAGTTTAGAATGCCTTTTGTGAACATATTTAAATATCCGGCATGCTCTCCCATTTTTCTGGACAATCATTGAAAGCGGATGTTACAAAAAAGCATAGTAAACATCAAGATGCCATTTAATTTAATGTAAACGATGCGGGATGGACTATAAACAATTTTATTGTTAATAAACACTTAAAATGAGACCCTAAGCATATTCAAATTTGTTGTGTTTTCTAAGCCCATGTTAATTAGTGTTGAGCCTAAGAAGAAGTTGGCCTGTTTTTAATAATTAAATGGATGACCGAGAACGAATTCTAATGCCTTCCAATTTAACCTAGTCTTAAAAATTAGGTCACTGGGGAGGAAACAATAAAATTACATAATATAGGGTAATTCGACGAAGAATCATGCCCCTTATTTTACAAAAAAATGAAATAAATTTACACTAATTTGGGGTAATTGACGAGAAAATGGTCGCAAAGGATATAAATGTTGCATTCGGAAAGATCTAATCCAGTCAGAGGTAAACTTACGGCTTGTTTGCTTTGACTATCAACGTATGTTGTGTAGTTTTGGATGTTTGGGAAGAAATTAATTAAAGGGCATTGGTAGTATCCTAACATCAAATACCAAATTAATTGTATACTGATAGAATGAGGGCTTAAAAAATATAAGTTTATAAACTTGGGATGACACGAAAACATATTTTCTATAAACAATTACACTGGTCGACAAATTTCGACTTTTTGTCGGCGACCAGTTACAAACACATATAATTTAAAAGAGTTTTTTGTGCTGATTCCAAATATCTTTTCCATTTTTTTCGAATAGGTCTAATTTTTTAATTAGAAGCGGTCAAAATCTTCAAAAACCTCAATATATGTCATTTTCAAAAGCAAATTTAACACCCTAAAATCCAAAAATTTTAAATAAAAAAAATGTAATTCTATAGGAAATGGCTTAAATAATATATTCGAATTAAAAAATCTGGAAAAAATTAATTAGTTAAGCAATTATTTAATTTTTAAGAAAAATTATATATGGCAAAATTGGCGCCTTTAAGTCTATCTCTTAAAATCCTTTTTAATGGTCCATGGGAATTTAATTTTTAATGTTATTTGCTTCAAATCCATAAAAAAGGTTTAGATAATTTATTTTAAGCTATTGGGAATATTTGATTATAATTATCTCCTTTATAAATCACTTGCTTACAAATAAATTTATGTAAAAAAAGTTCTGGTAAAAGTTTATAAGTAATCGAGGACATTATGATAGGGGCAACTATATATTGAACAATCTCAATTGGGTAAAGTAAGTCTAATTAACCTCTAGAGTGAATTTAAATTAAAAATAAGCTTACCAAAAATCTTTGAAGAGGTTTCTAAGCGTTAGACTTTATGGCGCCAAATACGCCTAATTCATTTTTTCTTAAAAATTAAATAATTGCTTAAATAATAAGATTTTTTAAATTTTTTTGATTTAATTTAATTATTTAAGAATTTTCCTATAAAATTACAAGCTTTTTGTCCAATTTTTTTGAATTTAAGGGCACTATATTTGCTTTTGAAAATGACACATATTGGAGTTTTTGCTGACTTTAAACGGTTATAGTTAAAAAACTAGACCTATTCGGAAAAAATGGAAAAGATATTTGAAATCAGCTTAAAAAACACTTCTAAAATATACGTTTTTCCAATTGGTCGCCATTTTTTGTCGACCAGTGTTATTCGATTTCCATAAACTTTATAAAGTATTGTTTCTTGTTTGTAATATATTTATCTAAAATTAATATAATCTGTATTTTATTTTCACTTTATAGCATTCTTTTCATAAAATTCTTTTTAGTTTTTATATTGCTTATGCTTTTGAATGAAAAATAAAAAGAATGTTATAAACTGCAGCTACATTTATCCGATAAACTTTGAAGATTTTATTTTATATAATTTAAATGAAAACATTCAAAACAAACCTCATAGCATTTGCGCGTTATGCAAATAAATTAAAGATTATTTTAAATTTAGATAAATTTTTTACAAAGCATGAACAACTTTTTAAAGTTTATGGTGAATGAATGTTTATAATAAATATCGTCGTGACTTCCGGTTTTATAACTTTCTAATTCTAGCTTACTGTTAAATGATATGACGTTTGACATTGGAGATTAAACTAATACTGCTGGATTTTTTTTATAAAGGTCTATCTTCCAATTTCCTATTAAATCATGGGTTTTTAATAAAATACAAAAAAAACTCAAAGTTTTTGAGATTTGCTTGCAAACTTGACACTAACGTTGAATTATTAGATATTAAACATGTATCCAGTGGTTTACCTTCAAACAATCTTGGCGAGCCGGGTTTGATAGCTAATATGATTTGTTCCAAATCAAGTTTGCCAATATTCCATTTGGCAATTGTGGGTGCAAAGTTTGGAAACGCCTTTTTCAAGCTTCGAAAAATTATGTTTGCCATGTTAGAAATCTACAAAACATTTTTAATAATTTAATCGCACAATTGTTTTCGAAGTAATTGAAAATTCACAAAATATGCTCGTGATAGATTAAACATTCGAGCGACCTATTCCAAAGTTGATGTTTCTTACCTGCTGAAAATCATTCAAGTCGGAACATTGAATTCCATCGATCAAAACTTTTGAATAATATTTGCATTTGTACACTTCGGCCCCTTCTTTAAATAGAAACATCGGTCGCGTCAATGTTTCTTCTTCTATGGTAGGATTATTGTTATTCTTAATTTCGGTGTTACGGGCAGCTAGAGTTAAATTTGTCATCATAAGGGCAATCAAGATGACGCCAATTAGACCTCCCAGGAATTTCATAATAAAATAATAGACGCTACCGTTCAGTTATTGAACTAACAATCATTTGAGAGGTAAGTTAGCAAAACATTATTACAATTGACCAACAATCATCGTTGTTTTGATGAAAAAAAAATTCTATTTTGATCTTTTATATAACAAACAATTTTTAATATTTATTATAAATAGGGCCTATTACATGGGTCAAAAAATATCAATGCCATAAAAAATAGGTCTAGGTAATCATAAAAGCATGCACTCCATGATGGCCTTATCTCACATTCGTTTTTCTTCTACCGCTTCGGCTTCTTAAATCAGTCCATATCGAAAAAGTGACCCATTATGTGACCTCGAAAAAACCCTAAAAAAAGGATCTTTTTTACACAAAAATCTTTTGTAACTTATATATATCTAAGAAATAAAATTTTTTTATCAAGCTCTTACATCAGCATTTAGATAATACAGAATATTTCGCGTCCAAACTTAAATACGACATGATTTTATCGGTTTTAAATAAAAATATTATTTGAAGTTTGATTTTAACAATTTAGCTATTGTGATTATGCAAAAAAAAGTTTATTTAATTTTTGTTTTTAAATCTTATTTGTTTTTCTGACATTTTTTATTAATTTTTAATGTTAGCTGACTTACCAAGTTTGGTCGGAAAAAATGGTAAACGGATTTGAAAATCCGTATTGGCAGACTTGATTTCTCTTGTTAGCTCATAAATCTCAATAATTTGTTGATATATTTTATAAAACAGCTAAACTGAGACAAACTTCAAATAATATTTTATTTAACCGATAGAATATTGTAGGTTGGGGTGCCATATATTGCCATTGTCTTAAATGTTGATGTAAGAGCTTCATATACTTAAAAATTTTACTACTCATCATTTAAGATGAAAAATACTAGTTACAAGTGATTTCAATATAAAAAACAAAATTTATAATTTTTTTTTCTTTTATTATTATTGAGGTCGCAAAATCTGTCAATGACCATTTTCTCGATAATCATCCAGGAGATAAGCCGAGTATAACAGACAATTTGAAAACGGATAAAGTGTTTTCCATCAGGTAGATTATTGCGCTGTACATGTCATAATTCGACCCTAACTCATTAATATTCGTCATCATTAATTACCTTTGTAAAACGCAATGCCTGGCTTCGCCCATCATATCAAATATTACTGCTGGAGGGCATCATTGAGTTTGGTGCTACTAAGATCTAAGCAAATTCGAAAATTTCGTTGCGCCCGCCCTATTTCAATAGTTTAAATTTCTTACTATTACCCGAGCTTAATAGATATATACTTCATATACGCCATACATATTAGTTTATATTCACAAAGGCATTAGGCAAAATAGTTTTTAAAAGTCGGAATAATTACACTGGACAACAAAAAAAACAACATCAACTTTTTGAGGGTTTTGTAGTGAATTCTCTTGCGATAACGATCCCGGGTTTAGTTTATTTTCAAATGCCTCCGATTTTTTTTAAACCGCGTCCAAAGTTCAGAAAAATTCACAAAAATTTTTTTAACTATTAATTTTCCAATCTATTGTCATATTCAGATTCCTTATAAAAAACATATCTAAAAAAGGTTATTACCTAAAATTATTAGTAATTTACTTTCAAGTTATTTCGGATAAAAAACGGATTTTATGACGAAAACCACTATTTTATGAAAATGAGAAAATAAAAAAAAATTAAATATTTTAAAAAAAATTCAAACCCCTAATGTTAATAATGAATGTTGCCGTTATCTAAACATATTTTTAAACTTTTGTTAATAGCCATAGGTTTTATGATATAGAAGCCCAAAATACCCCAAAAATTGAAAAAATTCAACTTTGACACCGAATAACTTAAAATCTGAGGCATTGGCTAAAATTCTAATTTCATATTCGTGATCAGCGTCAAAAACTTGACCAAAAATTATAGTTGCCATAAATGATGCTTAAGCAAGTCCAAATTTTGTTGTCCAGTATTATAGAAAATATAAGGTTAAACCCAAGAATATATGTACAAAGAGGACTTGCCCAAAAATATTAAAAGTACATATATTTTGCGGTTTAAACCGATATTTAAAAATTGTCTCTTACTATTTCATTTAATTTAACCACAAATGAGATGGAGACAGGTAGAACTTCGCAATCGTTTATCTTTTTTTTAACGTTAACTCTTCGATAAATAAGAGTATAGTAATTTTTTTCATATTAATTTCAAGAAAACGGTAGTAGTGTAAAATCATTACAGAGAGTCTGGTGTAATTTGGTACGGAAAATGTTTTCTTAAATTATGAATATCCAAAAATCTTAATATTCGGTAAAAACTAAATTTTAAAACCTATTAATGCCAAAGCATAATTGGAATATGTCCTTAATCATTATGCGACGATTGATCTGATTGAGAGATTCAGTTAAAAAATAATTTTCTATTTATTTACAGGCTATGGCGTGTCCAATTATTTTGTTATTTTATTGAGTAGGGACAAATTGGCTATAACCAACTAAATTTATTTTCTTCATGACTTTGAAAGTATAATCACCCATTCGAGAGTTTGCCTGAAATAGAACCATATTTAATTAAATTATCTATATGTGCTCGTGGGACGAATCTAAGGAGCCAAAGGCGGAAGAAACTAAGAAAAACGGAAATTATATATAAAATAAGGCCATCATGGCGATGCATGCTTCTATGTATTTATAAACTTATTTTGTGACTTTGAAATTTGTTGACCTGTTTAATTTTCGATTTATATAATGAGGACTAATATACATCAGAATAAATTTTAAATCTTTAGCATTTTTTCTGGAACGCTTTATTCAAAAAAAGAGCCCATAACCTAAATATGCTGCTATATTTTGTGATAAGGTCATCATGTAGATTATTGGTCTGAAATGTCATAATAAAAATTGTCATCAACACTCATTCAATGTTTTTTTGACAACCTGTTAGATGATTGCCTCCCATTAAAAACACAACGCCTCACTCCGTCCCACAATTCAATTAATTTTGTTCCACTAGTCAATTGAATATTAATAAATTGTGCCAGTTGCTACGAAGGTCTGGGCGAAACTTTTGAAATTTGCCGTTCGCTGCGCGTGCGCTATTTCAATAGTCCATAATTTTTTTAATTACTACCCTAGCCTAATAATTATTCAATCATATGTTATTATGCAATACATGTGTTATATTTAAGGGAAAAGAATTTTTACAATGTTTGTCAATTTTTTAAAGATATGTAATTTCAGCTAGGGCTTATGAGTTGGACCAAAGAATTTTTAAAAACAAGAGCGCATTCGCCCTCAACCGTCGATTACAGGAGTATAAATATCAAGATTACATTTTACCACCGTTTACACCGATATTTTAAATTTTAAGCTAGTGTCTCTCATAATTTTAGTTTGAGATGGAGGTAGAGTTTCCGTTTATTACAATACTCTAAGTTCACATGTTTATGCTTGCATAAATAAGAAATATAATATAGTATAGTATTTTCTTTCTCGGATTAATTCCTAGAACACGGTAGTTTTAGAGTAAAATTCCACTCTTGATGTATTTTGGTACGAATAAATTATTTTAATATTTTTTTCTGTTATGATTTTTCGAATTATGAGTATTCTAACAAATATCCTAATGTTCGGTAAAAAACTAAATTTTAAAACTTCTAATTTGCTAAAAAATTTGTCAATAGCAATATACGTTTTTAAAATCTCTCACTCTCTTTAATCATTTATGCGAATTGAGTCAATTAAAAGACTCGATTTTAAAATATTTTTTCTTAATTTTGGGATTTAACGAAAAATCAAGCCATAGCATTTGATTATTGTCTTTTTTTTAATTTGCGCATAATTTAAATATCTATAAAATCTTATGTTTTAATGGACCCGAAATTAATGTAATGTATTTAAGTAACCATAAATTTTTTTAAAAGGAAATACAGAAATATAAAGTCATTAAACCCTTATTTTAGGATTTAGTATCTTCCGTTATAGTTTAAAAGTTAGTTTTAAAAAATTTTCAATGGGTTAATTTTATTTATGCCAATTCCCCAACAAACAATTTTTCTTCACTTTTAATATTTATATTTTGTAACTCCTAGCAAAAGCATAATATTAAATTTAGATTACAAAAAATTTAAAAATGTTTTGCTGATTTTCGACGATAAAAAATAAAAAAAAAATTTTAGCAAAAATTTATGAACTAGCTTGGAGAACAATATTCCGTTTTTATAACCAATTACAGTGCTAGCTTCAATAAAGTGGCACATGTTAGAAATAGAATGATCAATAGACACATAAAATGTGGCTATCTAACACTATTTTTTTGTTCGCGGTCAATAATAACATGATTGCGATCACAATTAAATGATCTCTGTCACAATTAAATGGCCAAAATGATGATTTCATGAAAATCACTAATTAATGTGACCATTTAGTCACAGCATATTATTTATAATGAAAAAATCATCTTGGCCATTTAATTGTGATCGTAATCATTTTATTAGAGATAACGATCAAAAATATAGTAGTTGTTGGCTATGTGTCTATTGATCATTCTATTTCTAACATGTGCCAATTTATTGACGCTATAGCACTGTAAGTTGTATCAAAATCATGTATATAATTGAATCAATTAAAAAATGAAATAACACTGCGATCGTATAATCTTGTCTAATAACATATGTTAACATGTTCTCTTTCATATCTATTTTTAGTAATTGCTCTAACTAAAGCATCCGTGGACTGTAAGTTATATTTATGTATAATTATTGTTACAACTCCCTTTTTTGAACAGAATTATATCTAGAAAATATGCTTCTATAGTAAATTGTTATGTATGACACATAAAAAAGAGGAGGAGTAATAAGATTTTACTTTTTAACCAATATTTAACAAGTTTAATCATACAAAGTTAACATTTTTTAAATTAAACAAAAGTAAAAAGTAGTCATTGTCGATCAAAGGGCAAGCGTTATTTGGGGGAATAGGGCAATGTGATTGCTGTGGTTTAGGTCCCAAATATGTGTTACTTACAAAGGGTTTATGGCCATTTTCTAATTAATATGGTTATAAAATTAAGCTGTGCTCGAAAATGATGAAACTTAGTTTACCATAAACACTATCACACGTAGGCTATATTTTCAAATACCAAATCAGGTTATTGTTGTGCATTACGGGCCCTGTGTGCTGCTCTCATATCAAAAAATATATGAAACGAAAAAGGGATTAAGTCAAAATTAAATTATCTTAAAAAATCAGGTATCTGTGTAAAAGATAGCTCTATTATCTTCTTTATAATACTAATATAGACACATCTTGGTGCTATTGCAACAATTGCCTTTATGATTCAACAATTTGCCGCGCAATTAATGGATCGTGTTACGAAGAATTAATTCCTGAGAAAGGAACCAAATTAATAGGGTAGCCTTTAGATACCAAAATATATGAGATATATAAGCTAATTTGTATAGCAAACCATATATCTTAGGCACCCTTGTATCGTTTTTAAATGCGTAAGAATATGAAAGTTTAAAAAACAAATGAGATCCAAAAATATTAATTAATATTTATCAGCCAATATTAAAATAACAAATAAAATTTTTGTTAAACCTCGGTAATTTTTTTTTATTTTCTTTTCACGAAGAAGAGATTTTTATTCTCGAAAATTTGATTATATTTCAATTGTATATATATTTTTTTTATATGTTTATTACCAGAAAATACCATTATTAAATGAACAATCTTATTTTGGACTTGAATTTATGTAATATGTCATTTAGTTGGAATTTGTAGAATCTAAGTTAAGATGGTAAAGCTTAATATACTCAAAAAAGCTAATTCATTATTAATATAAAAAACTTAATTTATATTTAATTTTTTTTTATTTATTTTGTCTTAGCTAGATCGCAAAATTTGTCATTTTTGGAATATAATATCAATTTTGACCACTTTTAACGTCCCCAAAGCCCTAGGGTTGATAAAAACATCTGTAAGAGCATAATAGTTTTTTTTATTATGAAGTCATTGAATGTTCATTAATTTTTCTAGACCAGCGTTATGATATGCTAGCTAGATAAAATTGCCAAAATATAAAAGGTGAAACTCTATGCTAGTCATAAAAAGAAAAAATTAGTTTTTTATTTCAATGTGCAAAAAACTAATTCCGGTAACATTTTTAACTATCTAGCTTAGTTGTACCTTAAAATAAAAATATTTTAAAGAGATGAAATAAGTATAATATAGTAAAAGAGCCAAAGTTAACATGAACTATTCTTTGATCGATCATGTGAATACATACCTTTTTATATTTTATAAGAAAGCGTGAAAATTTTAATCGTTTTTTTATATCCACAAATAGCTGGTTTCAATATATATATTAACGAAATTGAGGTTTGCATGTTTTCATATAAAATTGCAAATAAACAAAATTTTATTATAGTGAACCAAAATTTTTGGATTTGCCCTTTTTTTTTAAATATTTGCCCTTTTTTTCTATCCCGTAAAAATACACAATCATCAAATATTAAAATATTATATTCTTGCTTTATTAAACTTTAATTGATTCATCTTCTTAAATACTAATTTAAGTATTTCAGACTTATGTTTACCCTCAATCCTTTATGTTGTTATAATTTTATTAAATTAAAGAAAGTTTGTCATAGATAATTTATTATTTCTTTGTTTTTGTTAATGTATCTTATTTATTAATTTATAATAATATTGTTAGTTTTATTTACATCAAGTTTAACTAAGCCGGTAGGGGCCCCGCCCCCTATGACTTCTTTTACAAATTATTTAGCCGCAAAATTAGGAAGGTTGTTGAATTCGATAACTGCAAAAATCTACTTTATAGCCTTACCTCTAATTTTTTCAATTTTCATAACATTGCTGGGAGAGAGCCATTCAGCCTTAGGGTAAAAAAAATTACAAAAGTGGGACCTAGAAAATAAGTAAAATAATATTTTTATATATAAACCTGTGTGAGGCTACAATCTTTTATCTAATACAATGAAATATTAATTTTTTGACTTAATATGTCGATATGCAAATTTGTACCCCCATAAATTACTTTTTTTTATTGAAATATAACAAATATATATTATTTTTAGTTTATTTTAATTTTTTTTTATAATTAATATAAAATTTTTTCAATAATATTGAGATAACAAAAAAGATTTAAAGATAAGTTGAATATTTTTTGCATAATCACAACAACTATAGTTTTAAATTAAAACTTCAAATAATATTTTATTAAAAACTGATGATACTCTGTCTTATTTAAATTTGGGCGAGAAACATCCTGTATTGTCAAAATCGTGATGTGGGAGCTTGATATACTATTATAATTCATTTCTCATTATTTGTGATGATAAACATAGTTACACGGATTTTTATGTGGAATAAAGATTCTTAACTTATTTCTTTTTAGGATATATTGATATCTGTCAATTTTGTCATACAACGCCATTTTTTTGTTATGGACGGAACTAAGTAGCCGAAGGTGGAAGAAATTAAGAAAAACAGAAAATATGTGTGAGATTTGGTTATCATAGGAATGCATGCTTTTATGTTTGCATAATCTTACTTTTTGTGACATCGATATTTGTTAACCTGTGTATATAAATTCAAGCTTAAATTTCTTACCCTTAGATGCTTAAACCATACAGAAAAGTTTAATCATTGCCCTATTCCACCTGGTACCCACGTTAACACATCTCGACTTGTGATGCGCCCCACTTTGAAATGCTGTGATCTGCAATGGTGCAATAATGCGGGGATAACACAACGGAGATATGGTATTGGTTGAGTATTTTTTATTTTCTGAGTCTAATAGTGCTTTACATGTCTTGAAATCTAGGTTTGTTGCAAATCTAATTACAACTTTTATATATAAGATCAAGCTTTAGATAATATTTATGTCTTAAGTACAAGAGTTTTATTTTTCTCATGTAAAAGACCCGGAAACTATCATAGTAATAGTAACAATAAAGTGCAAGAGAAAAAAAAATAAGGGTGGAAGGGATTCCAAATAAACAAAGTGACTATCAGTTTTTGTTGTTGTTGTTAACCACTGAGACTTTTCAATATGGATGAAGGTGGCTCGGAGGTGTGAGCGAGCTTAGAGGCGGCTAGAATAGGATTTGTCCATAGGTCTAATGGATTAATAGGGGTGCCACGTGATGGTATGAGAGCCAGTGGTGTAGGCTGTCTGCGGATTTTTTGCAGTCGTAACACTTGTCGTCAGATGCATAGACGCGGTTACGAAAATCGGCTAGTAGGTAGCAAAAGCCAGATCTTAGTTGTGAAAGAAGACATCTCTCTCGTCTAGAGAGAGTGGTTATCAGTTTCTTATAACATTATATAGTCTATTCTAGTTTAGATAAATCATGTAGTGTTTGAGCTCGCTCATCCCTATTCCTTTACCTTGGGATTATAAAATAAGACACAGGCGTGGGAAATGTTTTAAATTAGGCGACTAAAAGGACAAAATAAGAATTAATGGGCGAGGTAAAACACATGCTTTTTTTAAGGTATAAATTTTATATGTTATCAAACTATTTTAGCAAAGTTGTTAATGTGACATTTCTAAAATATGAATTTTAATCTATATTGGCATCCTTGCATAAAATTTGCAATAATTGTAATTCTTGCAAAATTTCCGAAAAAAATTTTTTTTTTTAAATTAAAAGCTATAAAAACTCCTACTTCATCATTCATGTCCCGATGAAATGTTTCTTTTGAGCTTAAGATTTTTTGATACAAGTTTTTTAACCTAACATATGTCTACAAAAAGTCACGAATAGCGAAGTGTATAAAACTGCATTAAAATAATATACATTGTTTTTCCGCTTTATTAAATCTTTGCTGGAATAGAACCCTACAGCCTTGGGAAATCAAAAATATTAGATATTCATGGATGGTACAAATTAACTTGTGTCTTATTTAGGTTACAATAATTGAATTTCTTTAAATTAATAGTCAGGTCAAGTGCCAGCTATAAATATATTTAATAATTTTTATATAATACGCGTCATATTTAAATTTTCAAAAAGGGTGTGCCGAAATTAAAAAATAATGGAAAATAGACTAGCAACATGCTTCATTTTCTAGAAAAATTGTTATTAAATGAATAAATCAATAAAGCATAAATCTCTTAGTTTTGATCTTACATATTATTATATATTTCAATTTAATAAATAATTATAATTATTATATATGTTATTTAGATATAGATACCTTCGCTGAAGATAATTACGGTTAAATTTTTTTTTGTTCTAAATGATCATTTGTGGACAGGGCTTGTCAAAACTCCAGTTGGACTTTCTAATAGGAGTGTGGCAAAAGTCCTTCCGGAATCTTCTGATTTTTAATCTTGGAGCTCAATCCGCTCAATTTTTCGGAGTTTTTTATAAATGAATTTTAAATAAATAAGGGGATTTAGCCACCAGATATTTTAATTAATACATAAAAAATAAAACGATAAAAAAAATTGTTTGAGGAAAAATCTATAATTAAAATATAAAATAAATTTTTTCGATTTTTTTAGTTCGGGCTGTCATGTATTAGTAATTTTTGTAAAAATTTTAATTTTATTTAATTAGTGACATTGTCAACGAATTGTTGCAATTTCAATTGTTTATTGAAAAAAACTTATTCAATTTATTAATTTTATTTTTTAATCAATTTTGGTAAAATTTGTCAACATGCTGAGTCGATGTCACCTAACTGTCCCAAATGTCAATAATTTAATATTAAATAAATTTTTTCCATTTTTAATTGTTTGGGCTGCCATGTATTAGTAATTTTTTTAAAATTTTTAGGCAACATTGTCCCCGAATCAAAAATCATTTGAATATTGGAAAAAAATTCAAGATTAAGAGATAATAAATTTATTTAGCGGAAGTATTTTCGACAAGGAATACAATCCTAGTCCCCTGCCTGCTCGTTTTAATTTGGTTCGGTCAACTTTTCAGCACAGGGCTGTCAAGCTTCGGCTCTTTAATCAAATCTTTTTATGAATTCCCTAATATATACATTATAAAAAATGATTCGGTCAAAGAAAAATTTAAGTTCTAAATCAAAAGTATGATGTTTTTCTCTAGTCAATAAATCTTGCCTTCTTTTAACTCCAGCAAATTTAGGCGTTAGACCAAGAGGAGTTATGCAAAAATAAGTATGCCGTGATTTTTGTCTATTCAATTCACCAAAGAGTATAAGATTCTTCAAGTTTGATCATTTTTATCATGAATAAACTTTGATTATTTAGATAAACGCAGGCTAAAGTGTTATTGCAACACGTGTGGTACGCAAAAGGTATGTTATACCGACAAAATTTGTTATCGTCCAAGCAATTATTACCTCAGGGGCGTCGCCAAGTATTTAGTTTTTTATTACTTCAATAGGTCTATCTTTTAAATATGGGACGTTTAAAGTGAGGTTATAATGTATAACATCAAAAATTATTTTTTTTAAGCTTTTTAATGCAAAATTATATTCTGCGCTATCAATAAAGTATAGTAACATTTTGTAAAAATGCGTTTTTATTATATACAAAATTTTTAAAAATTCACAAAAAAAAACAAGTTAGTTTCGAAAGTGCTCTTCGCTCTTTTCTGTAATTTGTAGACCAACTGGTAAGTACAAAGTCAAATTCACATTTAGCGCTATAAAACAAAACTCCTAAATATTTTGCTATCCACTGCCAGACGGTTTAATTAGAAAAAACATGCAAAAAGAAAACTTGGTGATTGCTTAAAATAACGAAAATATTTTACTAATTTTAAGGCGCTTTTGAAGTTTTATTATTCCGAAATATTTTTTTTAATTTTTTTTAACCAATGGATTTAATCTATAAAATTCTCGTGATTGTTTTAATTTACAAAATTTCTATTATCTAAATATTATTATTATATTAAAGAGGCGATTTTTGTAAAAATCCGTTTTTTACAGATTTTACTTTTAAAAGAATGATGACTTAACTTTAAACCCTAACAACAAACCGTGTTAGGCAAATTTGTTTTCCAAATTTCACAATTTATACATTTTAATTACTTTGTTGTAAATTTTTGTCCAACCATATCCACATTGCGATTAGTGATACATTAGGTGTATATGGATGCGCCGAAATGGAACCTTCACATTGCCTATACCCGATAAATCATCAGGACCCACATGCAAATGCATCTCATTGTGCAGGCATATCAAATTACTGTTGTAACAATGACGACTTGTGTAACCTTCCGATTAATTTGCTTGGCAAGGGCTGGGAATTCGGTTATTTATTATTTTTGTGACCGTTCAAACTTGATTCAAATTTTTAAAGAATTATTAAAAATTACAAATTTTTTTTAAAAAATTATTGGCCCAACGTTGAAATTTGTTTTTGAATGTTTGAATATTTCTAAAAGTCTTGTTGAAATGATTATTAGCCATGTTTATATAGATTTAGGTATAATATTACCAAGATCCCAAAATATACTTGAAACAACTGCTCCGAGATTTAAATAATTTTGTAAAAACAATGGAAAATAATTTTTGATTTCAAATTTTAAAATTATTTGTAAACACAAATTCAGTCTAAACGCGACCTATTTTTTAATTTTGAAAAAATGGCATCAAAACAACACGAGGGTGGGCCACTAAGTAATGTTATAATTTATGATAATTGTGCAGCTCTGTTGTTTATTTGCAAGAAAATAGCTAAGCTTATCTCTTTTACCCCCGCATTTTTAATATCTTCAAAAATATATATTAATGGTATATGAGACTTTATTAAAAATATAATAAAAAAAACTAATAATTAAAATTTAGTCTTAGTTTAATAACAAGTGTAAAGAATTAGAAATTTTATTAGGTATGGACATCATCTGGTCAATTGTTTGAAAACATAGGTAAATGTAAACACTAAAAAAATTGCACTTATTTTTAAATACTCTTATAATAAATTGAGATTAAAAATGTTTATAAAAATAATATGTTTTTTTTTTAAATATCTAGATTTTAGAGTGAGTAATAGCTAATAATAATTTTTTATTTCAAAATAATTTTTTGTTCTACTAGACGTATCTACACGATTTGATTTATAATATTGGTATATTTAGTTTATTGGTAAGATTTATTTAATGTAATATAGAAAAATCCTATTTCATTTTTTTTATTGTTTAACAATATATATTAATGATAATTTCTATTAATTTATAATTAAAAAGCACGTATTCTTAATTAAAAATTAATTTTATAGCATTCAAACTCTTAAAGTTATAAAATTGGGGTCCATACATACATTGCTGTGGCATTCGCGTTTTAAACTTCTCACCCTATCATCCGCGTTATAAACTACTCATCCTAGCATTCGCGGGTTAATCTAAACTATAGAGTTCTTAGGTTCGTTCGGGGGCTCCCAAGCAAGATACTTATAGGCATCCCTCAATAATTATAATTTTTGCCAGTATAGTTTGGAACACCTTATTGGCTGATCCCCCTCCCCCGCTATCGCGTGATCAAAAAATAATTTATTATAGTTGCAAGACAATGTAATAATACATGAATATATGCCCCGTAGAGGGCCCTAAATTGGATCGCAATTGGCGCACTTGCTTATTTGAATGGGCTGCCTGTTTGTTATTGCTGTGTAAGTTTTTGAAAATCATTTATCATGTCAGCCATTAAATAATTATAACAATAGTTAAAATTGTTTTTTTTAGATTATAATGGTTTTCTTAAGAGGGTCCGCCTAGAAAGGAAAGAAACGAATGAAAGTTCAGCACATTACCTTGTTAGGTACGCTAATTCCATTTCGACGCCCTTTGACGTTTTAAGCACCGACCTTCTAAGGAACGTAAATTCTTCCGATCACGATGTAAATCATTTTTATCATATATTACACAGGTCGACGAATATCAATATCAGAAAAAAAAATGTTTTTCTCGATATTAAAAAGATACATTTCCCATGAAGGCCTTATCTAAACAATTCCGTTTTTCGTAGTTTTTTCGGTTATTTAGCTCCGTATCGAAAAATGGCCTTTTAGACCAAAAGACAGATTGCGATCTCGAGAATACCATAAAAAAGAAATAATTCAAGTTTTTGCATATACAAATCACTTATATCAATATTTTTTATTTCAAATATGAGAAATTAAATTTTTGAGTATATCAAGTCCTACTTACATCATCATTTTGAAAATAGAGAATATTAGGTATCTCAACCAATACGACACGATATATTATTGGTTTTAATGAAAAATTATTTGAGAAATTTTACAGTTTAGCTGTTGTGAATATGCAAAAAAAAATTTGAATTTATTTTTGATATTCAATCTTTGTTGTTTTAAACATTTTTTCCAAAATTTTCAATGTTTATAGCCTACTAACTAAATTTTAACTAAATTTTAGATTCAAAATTCTCTAAGATGGCAGGTTTAATTCCTGTAGTTAGCTCATTACACTCAAAGATTTTTTGAAATGTGTTATTAAAGGTCGGTCAGAAGTTTAATAAAGGTGAGAACAAAAATTGTATTTTTTTATATTAGTCGTTGAAACGATTTGAGGAGAGATCAAAAAAACAGGGTATTTAAGTCTGGTGGAAAAATATAATCGGAACATATGAAAAAGAATACTGGTATTTAGGGAATTAATAATATTGATTACACTGGACAACAAAAAAACATACACAAACAATTTTTTGAGGCTTTTGTAGATTTTTCTTGCGATAACGAACACGGGTTTAGTTTTTTTCCAATGCCTCCAATTTTTTTTAAACTGCGTCCAAAGTTTAGAAAAAAAATTTCAAAATTTTTTTAACTATTAATTTTTCAAAAACTCAATTGGCATATTCAGATTTCAACATATCTAAAAAAGTTATAGATTAAAATAATTAGCAATTTACTTTCAAGTTATTTAAGATCAAAAAACGGATTTTATGACCAAAACCACTAATTTTATAAAAATACAAAAATATAAAAAAAAAATTTATAATAATAATTCAACGCCTTACGTTAATAATGAATGTTTCCGTAATCTAAATGTATTTTTTTATTTTTGTTACTAACAGTTTTATGATATAGAGGCCCAAAATACTTCAAAAATAGAAAAATCTCAACTTTGACACCATATAATTAAAAATCTGAGGCATTGGCTAAAATTCATTTTCACATTCGTAATTAGCACCAAAAACATGACCAAAAACAATTGTTGCCATAAATGATGCTTGAGGTTGTCCAAATTTTGTTGTCCAGTGTTATATTAAGAATACAAATTTATATTGATATTAAAAGCTAAATTACAATTTAATGATATTTTATATGTAAGTCAACATTGAACACAGACATAATCTGTTTAAGCATTAAATATATAAAAGCACGTTCAAACTTTTAATTTAATAAAAAATGGGTTTAATGTTGAAAATATATAAAGATTAGAGTTTTTTTAAAATTTGTCGAAATGATTATCAGCTATGTTTTTTTTTCATTTCGAAATTTTTTTTTCGATAATTCTAATACTTAGTGCAACTGCTCCGAGTGTTACAAAATATTGTGAAAACAATGATTAATAATTTTTGATATAAAAACTTAAACTAAAAATTTTAAATTTTCAGTATATTTAAAACCATTTTTTTGAAACGAATAAAGTCTGAAGACGGTCAAAAGAAAACATTAAAAAAATAAATAAAAACATTTTAATGCATAAACCATTCAAAGAACCCAGCACTGCTTGATTAAATTCAATGACACCGCGTTTACGTCGTGGATTCAATATTCCGAAATACAAATGGTATCTCTCTCCCAAATTTTTGAATACAATAATTCTGGGGCAAACACAACAAAATTCAATTCGACTGGAGCGAGTTTTTGACCGGTCCTAATTGTTAGTATTCAAATCATTTTGAGATACTTGTATTCTAATTTATATACTTGGATATACTTCTATTATTCCTATGTAAATTTCTACTCTATATATATATGGGACATTCAATAATAAACCAGCATATATTTTTATATCCTCACTTATTACATTGGGGACGATGAGATTTCCCCCTTTCCCCTTTTAAATAAAAAACACGGGGGCGTCTCTCGGGAATTTTTAAATTAACCCATATCCAATAGACCGGGACTTTAAAAAAAAAAAAAAAAAAAAAAAGAAACCACACAAACAAAAAAGGAGCCCAGGTTAACGACGCAAACATAAAAAGCTTATTTCTAGCTTATGGGGGAATACGCAATATAACCAAGATTGAAAATATTTTATACCCAAACGATATCGACCAGACCCCCTGGCCAAATATTATGCAAGCTGGACTTCAGGTCTTCGCTCCAACGAAAAATATTTTTACATCTCGGTTTGAATTTGTCAGACTTCAACGAAAAGACACGGAATCCATAACACAATTTCCAGAACGTGTCAAAATTATGGCTGAAAAAGCAAGTTTTACCGGGGATGTTACGGAGAGAATTCGGGATCAATTCATAGCGGGTCTAAACCAACCACGATTAGAGATGGACCTACATACCCGTTTCCCAGAAGCAATGGACAACGGTAAACCTGTAGCTTTAAATACAATAGTAGAGTTGGCACTAGCCTACGAAGCGGCCCAACAGTCTACATCATCTTCGGGTGTTAATAGTCTCAAAAAACAGGAGACATATAGGAACGACAAAGGGCAGGGGCAACACCAACAGAAAAGGGGTTACAAACAAAATAATCCCACCTGGAAAAATTATCATCCAGTATGCCCAAAATGTGCGCGTGACCATGGTAACAACACATGCCCAGCCAAAGGTAAGAAATGTTTTAAATGCAACGGATTTAATCATTTCAGCAAAACCTGTCGTTCTGCCACTACAATTAGAACCGTAGACACGATCAATTTGAACCTAGGTGCCAATACTAGGCTACCGTCTATCATGGTGAATATCGACGGCAACATGACGCGAATGCTCTATGACACCGGAGCCGATGCTTCGCTCATCAACGAAGAGCTATGGAAGAAACTAGGCTCACCCGCAATAAAGCCGTCGAACCCTATAACATCGTACGGACACAATAGAATCGAAACACTGGGTAAAACCCGTGTTAAGGTGGACCTGAAAGATGGATCGAGTCCAAGATCATTGGAATGCTATGTTACGTCACGTAATGACCTCCCACACATATTTGGGATCCCCTGGATCATAGAATTTGGTTTCCCGTGGCCCAAACTTGTTTGCATAAACCATATAGCATCGCCCAACGCAGCGCAAATACTGAAAAAATTTGCTGATCTTTTTACAGATGGTTTAGGATGTTATACAGGTAAACCGATAAAAATCTTTTTAAAACCAAACGCAGTGCCAAAAAGATTCCCTTGTCGCCGAGTTCCCATGCCACTTAAACACAAAGTGGAGGAAGAGATTCAACGGTTACTACAGGCAAACATCCTAAAACCAATCGACCAATCACAGACCCAGGTTGAGTGGACAACCCCTACAGTCAACGTCCCCAAGATTGATGGGCAACTGCGGATGTGTGCCGACTACAGAATCACAATCAATCCTTACCTGCTGGAGGACTCGCACGTCATCCCAACATTCGATGAGCTCGTCTCAAAGATTGCTGGAGGACAAACCTTCTCGACGCTAGACTTAAAAGACGCGTACCTCCAAATCCCCATCCACGAAGAATCTCAGACACTACTGAGTATTGCAACCCACACTGGCGTTTTTACTTACCAGCGCCTTCCGTTCGGACTGAGCTCGGCGCCCACAATTTTTCAACGAATAATGGACAATCTACTAAGGGACAGTCCTGGTACAGCTGTCTACCTGGACGATGTTTTAGTCACCGGAAGCACTCATGAGGATCATATAAAAAACCTAGAACAGGTACAAGCCATACTCTATGGGCTTGAAAAATTCAAAAATTTTATTTATGGGAGACACGTAAAAATTATAACCGACCATCAACCGTTAGTAAAATTGTTCGGCCCCACAAGAGACTTAGACCAAGTAACTAGTACGCGTTTACTTAGATGGATCTACAAAGCCTCAGCATATGACTATGATGTCGCGTACGAACCGGGGAAAACAAACCTCGCGGATTGCCTTTCCCGTCTCCCGGTAGAAAACCCCAAATTTAATTTCGATGATGATGATGAAGCATGCAACCAAGTACGTTTATTAACGCTAAACGAGTTTGAGCTGAACCGAAATAGTCTACGCCTCGAAACAAAAAAAGACGTAGTCCTAAACAAGGTTCTTTCCGCGTTGCGTAACAACAATTGGGAACCCGCAGAACTTAAACCATACCCGGTGCGAAAGAACGAAATTGAGGAAACTTATGGAATTTTGTACCTTAAGGACAGGATAATAGTTCCCAAACGACTTCAACCACATGTACTAAAGTTTTTACATATAGGACACCCAGGGCTCGTGCCCATGAAAACTCTGGCTAGGACTTCAGTGTTTTGGCCCAAAATGGATGCAGATTTTGAAAAAATAACCAAGACTTGTCAACCATGTCAAACTACCCGCGTTAATTGCCCCGAACAACCAACCTACAAATGGAATTTCAACACGGCCCCCTGGGAAAGGATCCATATAGACATCGCTGGGCCAGTAGACGAATTTTATTGGCTAGTAATAGTTGAAAGCTATTCCCGGTGGGTTGAGGTTGAAATCCTAAAATCCATTACCTCCCAAACGATCCTCGCTCGCCTGGCACAAATTTTTGCGCGGTGGGGGTTTCCAAGGATACTATTTAGCGATAACGCACCTAATTTCACCTCTGAACTTTTTACCTCCACTACGGAGTATGAACATAAAAACGGTTACCTCTTCGCCATACCACCCCCGAACAAATGGTCTGGTTGAACGTGTAATTGGAACACTGAAAAGGCACTACACAGCTACCCGAAAAGCAGGTATATCTCCACGTGAAGCACTAAACGATGTCCTGTGGGCTTACCGCACATCGAAGCATTCGGCCGTGCAAGAAACCCCTGCGAAGCTTTTCCTAAAAAGAGACCTTCCTAACCCACTCAGTTGGATGAAAGTGAAACCAGCCGACTTTATAGACAATTCAACACCGTCTGGTAAAGAACTAGCCCAAGATTCGGTTTGGTTAAAAAATGAAACGACAAAAGGCTGGCGAGAAGGGGAAATCGAGGAGAGAACAGGTCTCTATTCTTATAGAGTGAGGGACCATGAAAGAACAATGCGTAAACACGCCGACCAGTTGAGACCAGCTGTCGAACTTGAAAGCCCATCCCCACCGAACTCAAACGAAGTTGTCCCTGAGGAGCGGCGCTATCCATCCCGGATACGTCACCCCCCGGACCGTCTTCAGGTTGGACACTAAAAAAAAGGGGGACAGTAATGTTAGTATTCAAATCATTTTGAGATATTTGTATTCTAATTTATATACTTGGATATACTTCTATTATTCCTATGTAAATTTCTACTCTATATATATATGGGACATTCAATAATAAACCAGCATATATTTTTATATCCTCACTTATTACACTAATAATACCCTAAATTTAGATGATAATATTTATTTATTATCATTTACAAGAATTACGGATCGTTTCATATAAATATTTGGATCAATTCTCTCGTTGAAATTAAATTTGCGCCTTTGATACGACAAATAGCCATCCAAAATCTAAGTCAAAGCGTTTTCATTAGCCGTTTTAAAGGTATTCCAAATTTAAAATGCGAAATGTCACATGTACAGTGTCCAATTAATTGTGAGAACCATGAAGGATTAAAAAAGGAATATGTATATTAATGTTAGTTTGCTAAATAGGATATAAAAGATAAATCATTTTCGCTTAAGAAAATCTTGATCAAATTTTTACATAGTGAACCTGCTGTGAAAAATGCCTTTTTGGTAGTCTTGTTAAAAGCAAAGGATATAACATCACATTTTTTCAGGGCGAGTTCAAAGTTAATTTTTTGTTTGTAAATTTTTTATTAATTTGTGAATCTAATAATAAAGTTGACGACTATTAGTAAGATTGCGTTAATTTTATATTAAAAAAAAGGTATTAATTTGAAAGCAGCCTCTACAAACACAATTTTTTTTTTTTCGTAACCCCTAATTGAGTTATAACTTTTTGCTGCAACTTAAAATTGTTTGTAGGGGCACGTGCAAAGTGAGTTTTTATTTTGAAATTTTCAAAAATATTTTGTAATCAAACGCAAATCCCAAAATTAGTTTATGCGTATAAAATGCTTTTTCTAGGATAAAAAAAATTTTCAAAAAATATAATTTTCGAAATTTTTAAATTACGAAATAAAAACTTACTCTGTTCGTGGCCTAAAAAAATTCATTAATATGGAGATTTAAACTCATTAGTTCATAAAAATAAAAGGCTATTTTCATAACTAATGTTTTAAATGGAAAAAATTCTGTGCAGAAAAATTTTTTATTTTGTTTTAACAAAAATACAAAAAATGTGGGACATTTTATAGTAATTAATTTTGTATTTGCTAGGCATTGCATTATTTGCGTTAAAAAAATGTTAACAGTTTGTCAACAGTTTAGGTGTATAAATTATAAAAATAATGTGTTTCAATATAATGAAATATTTTTTGTTTTCTAACAATTTTTCCAAAATTTTAATGTTTATAGCTGGCTATAAAGTTTGATAAGAAATAACGGTGAGCGGAATTTATCTGTAAAATGGCATGTATGGTCGTTAAAGTTAGCTTTCATTCTCAAAAATTTGTTCCTTTGATATATATAGTACACTTGTTAACATATTATTATTAACCTTGATCTGATTATTTATATATTCCTGAAAAAATTGTAGTGCAGTCGTTTACATTTTCCACTAGCACGCCACCTATTGAAAAACTATAACTTCAATGAACTTACTACAAATATTTTCTTAACCTCTTACTGTTATACCAAGTATTTAATAAAAAAAAAATGTCATGCATCTGATAAACACAGTCTCTTGACCCAAATACAGCTTTATATTATTACAGTGCTAGCTTTAATAAAGTGGCACATGTTAGAAATAGAATGATCAATAGACACATAAAATGTGGCCATCTAACACCATTTTTTTGTTCGGGGTCACTAATAAAATGATCACGATCACAAATAAATGATCTCTGTCACAATTAAATGGCCAAGATGATGATTTCATGGTAAACATCATTAATTTGTGTGACCATTTAGCCACAACATAGTGATATTTATCATGAAAACATCATCTTGGCCATTTCATTGTGATCGTGATCATTTAATTGTGATCGTGATCATTTAATTGTGATCGTGATCATTATTAGCGACAACGATTAAAAATATAGTAGATGATGGCCACATTTTATGTGTCTATTGATCATTCTATTTCTAACATGTGCCACTTTATTGAAGCTAGCACTGGTTTGAATGTATATTAAAATCTTGGTCATAACAGTGGTACATTAAGCGATTTAGGGTGACTTATAACCTTTGCATAAATAAATTTTTTCTTTATCTTGAATTGTTTATTGTAAGGCATTATGCAATCGTCTCAAACTTTAGACGCTGTTGTCAAGAGCTTTGCGCAGTTTAAGAAATAAAAAAGAGATTAACTAATATCCTAGGGTCCTTAATGCTCACAGGATAAACTATTGCCCTGAATCGTTTACTGCCATACTTAAATGCAATATTGCAATATGTATTTTAATTAAAATCTATATGCATAAAAATAAAAATACTCATTTTGTAGGGTACAAGGCGACCTGGTTACCGGATGATATAAAATACAATTTTTCTGTATTTACGTTGAGCATATGCGACAGATGTCACCTAATAAGCAATATTTATAAATGCCACAATTGTACGGTGCATGAAGAACACCGGGAAAATCCAGTCATACATCCTATAAAATCATTTCCACCACCCGCGTAAATAATTAAAAATTTAACTAAATTATCAATTCATTTGAGGGGATCACAATAAATTGTTGCAAATATAAAAAATTCTCAAGGTTTTACTAGGTAAATGATTATATATTCGGCGAATTCAGGTAAAAATGAAACAAAATTTCTATCGAAACTTTTTATGTTTTAGCACTTTCAACATATGAATGATCGGTTTGATCCATGGGTTAGTGCAGTCCTTATTTTTTTGAAGGTGAATTTGAAATAGTATATACTTTTCCTTAAATGCGACAACATATTAATTCAGGGTTCGAAGCCTTTAATATTCTCAAACATATCAAAAAATTTATTTATAAAATAACACACCAAATTTTAGCAGTGTAAGGGAAAAAAGCATTTGTAGAAATATTAATATTTTCCTATTTATAATTAGTGGTTGAATGGTGAATTTTTTAATCGAAAATATTCGATTATTTTTTTCCTATTAGACGTAAATCGACATATTTTGTTCAGTTGGGATAATGACCTGTAAAGTAAAATAAAAATGCGTGCCTTCTTTTACAATCCATTGACCCTTATTTTAAATTTTGTCCAGAACCTATTATTTAATTTGGTCAAACTCTAAACCCATATTTTCTTATTTTAATTTGAAATGTCTTTTGTAGCACGTTAATGTGTTTATATATGTTTAAATAACTTCAGAACAACTTGACAATTTTGAATAATGAATTCTTAAAAATTTTAACTTTATTTATATAACATATTCAAACTGCATTATAAATTATATATTTTCTACATTTTTAACAAAAAAAAATAATTAAAATCTGATATATAAGCGCAAATTCCATTCGTATAATTTTTTTTTTAATTTAAATACTTAAAAATTGGTTCAATGTTGAAATATTTTTTTGAGCATCAGAATTTTTAAATGAATATGAAAGGATTTTGACTTGTATATGGATTTAGATATAAACTTGTAAATAAATGCTCATGTGAAAATGAAGATGCGCGCCCTGCTATAAAAGAGTTGCTGACATACTTTTCAATCTTTAAAAAGAAATATCGGCGGATTGACCAATTAGAGAAAAGGCAATTAGGATGCAAACCCTCTTTTGTGAAAATTTAAGCGGTTATTTTAGTAATTTATAAGTCTTGAGCTTTGATATGTTTAATCAAGTTAAGCAGTGTTTAGCTGATGGGTATTAGTATAACGGGTAACTGCCGACAAATCCCATAGCCGAGAGCCTAGCTTTAAAACCCTAAGTGACCGACTAAGCGGGCCCATTACTGAGTTACAAGAGAAGGTAAGACCATCCCAAATGGGGGAAAATTGGGAGGAAACTATTATGTAAGACTTTTTTATAAAATTTCTATTTACCAATAACGCGAGTTAGAATTATAAATACTAAAATTTTAAATGCGCCTTTAGGTATTAATTAATTTATTATCGCTAAACCGAGAGGTATTAAATAAAAACTTTATAATGACATATAAATACAATATTCAAATGTCAAAACATAATCAAGACTAGTTTTATTTCCCACCTTTAGGGTAGGGGTGTTCAAGTAACATTGCAGCTGACCATCTCTTTTTAGGGTCCGGTTCAAAACATAGGGTTAGGAAATTGACAAGTTCCTCACTGGCGTATGGAGGGATGTTTGGTGGTTGTCCTGAGCCCACTTTAAACATAATTTGAAACATATTTTCAAGTTCGTGCCACGGTGGCTTACCTAAGGTGATATATAAATTGAAATACACATGTCTGCAAATTCATAAGTCCAGAGCAAGACTAATAAATATTATCTTTCCCTTTTTCAAATAATTTTTCGCTTTTTTCCCTATCTCATTAAATTATTCAAGCGATATTCAAGACTTCCATAGAGATGATAAAACGTAGGAGCTTAATTGCGAAATAAACAGCCAATGAAAAATAAGTGGTAATAATAACTGCTCCATATGTGGACTTTGAAAAATTAGAAATAACAATAAATAAAAGTTTATATTAAACGTGCCCTTAGGTAAATATTCAAAATCAAGTCATTAACAGCTCGGAAATAGGGTTTATTGCTGAATAGTCTAAATTAGGCTAGAAAGGGTTAACAATAACCTGTCAACATTTGTAGCACAACACAACCAAGGCTCCAAATATCGGCGGCCCTGCCATTTCCCTCACACCGGTTAATAACCTCGGGAGCCATGAATGGGACCGTCCCTACGAGTCCCTTAATTTCACCGGGTATCGTAAAAAAGTTTTTAAGTTTAGCGGCACTCCCAAAATCACCGAGTTTGAGGGTGCTGTAGCCACCGGTCAAGTTATTGTTGTTGTTGTAAGAAGAGATGTTGGCAGGTAAAATAAAGTTGAGATCACGTTTATGATGGTTTTTGGCGTGTGTCGATAATTGGGCTGGAGAACCGCGAGACGAATGACGAGATTCTTAAGAGAATAGGATATTAATTTAGTAGGTATAAGTTAAAACATTTTTTTAAGAGCACGTTTAAAGTCATTTTTTTTAAAAAATTAAAAAAAAAATTTTTTTTGTTTCCTATTTTGTCGAAATATATAGATAACCTTAGCTAAAATTAAATGTTATAATTTACCAAAAACGAATAATATACTCATACCACTTTATTTTAAAAGGGCATATTGTCGAAAATGATAAACGAATTTAAATGTATTTTTCTTCTCGCATTTTAAAAACAATAAAATTCTTAAAATAATAACAGCTTATTTTGATTTTAAAAATCATTCACTCATCGCATATAATTGAATAAATAAAACTTTAAAAAAAACCTAAGTGAGATGCATAATTTGCCGGGCTAGTAGAGGGTGCTTGATCGTAATCCGATAAATATATGTTGGCACCTTTGATATCTCGATGAACGATACCCAAGTCATGGAGGTGATTGACAGCTAGCAATAGCTCACGCGCATATTTCCGAATAAGGAAATCACTGAGGCCTGCTAATCGGTTATTCTCTATACAAAACAGAATTTTTTTTTTTAATTTTTAATGAACCTATATTTAACCCTAAAAAATTTGTACTTAAGGACATGTCCTAATTTTATTTTTGACGGGATTGAAAACTTTAAGTGTAACATTTAAATACCAAATTCAAATACCAAGAAGCTTCCTCAATGCCATTTAAATGAACTAATAATCTTGACTATATATATATAACCTTATATCTATCTATATAAACAGTAGTACTTCTTTACATATAACTGTATAAAAAAATTTGCTATACAAACGTACTACCTTTACCACTAAAGCCGCGATATTGGTAGGGAGATTCCAATTCAATCCCTGCCCAAGCAAGTTTAGCAAGTGACTCCAGCGTTCCACCACCGCAATATTCCATAAAAATAAGCAGTTCCTCACGATGAACCTCAACGCCGTAATAACGGACCAGATTAGGGTGACAGACATTTTCAAACAGTTTCATTTCGTCAATGACCTCCTTTATAACCTTTATATCACCAACATTTAAATTGTCAAAATTCAATAAATTAACATTATATTTCGTTTAAATTTTAATAAAATAAACCATCAAAGCGTACACATAAATTTATTTAGTAAATTTTAAAAAGATTTTCAAGTATCCCAAAAAAAGGAATTAACTTTCCGGATATGTGAAAAGCCATCGTCAGTTTATAGGAAGAAAAAAAAGTGGGGGGTAGGGGGGGGGGGGTTGGTTATTCAGAAATTAATTAGTTTTCTTCTATTGTAACGAATGTAATTGAAACTTAATTAAAATTAATAAATTGAATATTTCTGTAATTATTTACTTAGAGTATGTGTCAAATTAAAAAAAAAATTAATCCCAATCTACAGGGTATATCGATAATTATGTTAAACCTTTTGATCATTGCCAGGATGTAATTTAATTTCTTTCATAGCCATAAGTTCACCACTTTCCATATTGACCGCCGTATACACTTTGGCCGATTGACCTTGGCCAACTTTGATGCCTCTCTGCCACCTAAAACGAACCTTTCGGTAGACTAGCTTTTCCATATTCGTGCCAGCATCTGCAGTGAATCCGTTCAAATCCTTAAATTTGAGATTATGTGAATGACGGACAGAGTTATCCTCCTCACAAACTTTGCCTTGTGAAATTGATAAATATATATTTCAATGTATTTCCCTAACATGCGAATTGGGCTAATTAACAATTTTCCAGGTTCTAATGTTTATAATTCAAAATCAACATCCCATTACAATAAATTAATTGAACAAACGTTTGTTACATGAAAAAATTTTATTGTTAAAATATTTAAAAAAAAATTAACGGAAGAAATAAAATGAATATATGAATGTATGTTTTATGTATGTATGATATTGAACAATTAGCATTAGAAGAAACCTTTGCCGCCCCCCCCCCCCCCCCCATCGTTAAAAAATTGAGCCTTCAACCAGTCACGAGCAAATTTTGGTAACAGATCCTTCATAGATACCCTTGTTAGTTTTAACTGATATCTAACATGACCATCTGCTTCTGTATGTAAACATTTCTCCAGAGAAGCCCCAAGACTTGGCTTTCATCCTTGACTAATACTGATTGCTTAATTTTAAGATTTGAAATGGATTGATTCCATATTTGTCTAGGCTGTAGTTGTAGGTATATCTTTGACCAACGACGCCAAAACTGTTGTTTGAGCTGATCAACGTATTGCCACCGAGTTATCCTATTTATTGGAATATTCATTCCATCTGGATCTGGATTACATGTCATCAGCCAATTAGGAAGTGACCAGGCGTTGGTTAATAATCGTTTGGGTCGGATGAAATTGGTGTCACTGGAATTGAGAATTGCTTCCACTTGATAAAGTTATGTAGAAAATCAAAATTGCTTCTCCAATAATTCTCTTTAGATGGTGTTTTGTGGATTTAACTACGGCCTCCCACAGGCCTCCAGAATGAGTAGTTAGAAGAGGAATTAACCACCATTTGATTCCCGAGATTGGCCATGTTAACAATTTCTATTTAGGTGTGTGCACCAGTTAAGTTGCACATGTTAGCTAATTCCCGGTGGTGACAAAGGTAGTGATCAGCAAGTGTGTACGTTGTGTTAAGGCTAAACCCAGATTACAATATAATCTCATGGGAGATCACCCTTTTGATCGAGTTAACCCGTCCGTATTGGGCCAAATTACCATCCGCAAAGGCTAACGCCGCTATTCAAAACATCGAAAAGTCTTCGGTGCTCTCTTCATATGACTTTCGATCAAGGCTATTCACCTAGAGCTAATAACTGATCTCTCAACAAATTCATTTCCTAACGCGCTAAAGAAATTTTTAACTCGACGAGGTTTCTGATAACGCCACTACCCTTGTCAGCGCCAACCGGAAATTAGCTAACATGTGAAACTTAACTAATGAACACACCCAAAAAATTGTTATTGAAACATGGCCAATCTCAGAATTAAATAGTCGATTATACTCCTCCAGACTCTTCATCTTGGAGGCCTATGTGAGGCCGCAGTTAAATCCACGAAACACCATCTAAAGAGAATCGTCGGAGAAGCAATTTCGACAATAGAGAAGCTTTCTACATTAATCTTTCAAGTGGAAGCAATTCTCAATTCCAGGCCATCGACACCAATTTCATCCGACCCAAACGATTATTAACCTTTAACGCCTGGTCACTTCCAAATTGGGCCGATGACATTGATTCCAGATCGAGATGTAATGAATATTCCAATAAAGAGGTTAACTCGGTGGCAATACGTTTATCAGCTCAAACAACTTTGGTGTGGCTGGTCAAAAGAAAACATGAACCAACTACACCCTAGACAATAGTATCAATCCATTTCAAATCTTCAATTTAATCAATTAGTAATAGTCAAGGATGAGAGCCACGCCTTGAGGTGTCTTCTTGGGAGAATGTCCAATTACATCCAGGAGCAGATGGTCATGTTAAAGTGGTATCAGTAAAAACTAATTAAGGTTTCTATAAACGACCTGTTACCAAAATATGCCCGTTACCGGTTAAAAGCTCAATCTTCAGACGGCGGCATGTTAAACTTTCTTCTAATATTAATTGCTCAATATCATACATACATAAAACATACATCCATATATTCTTTTTGTTTCTTCTAATGTTTTTTTTTATATTTTAACAATAAAATTCTTTCATGTAACAAAACAGTATTCCTACCCTCAAAATGATGAGATCACCTCTCGGGGCAATACATTATGTACCTTTGATATAGATAAATAGAAAAAAAAGATTTAATCGAAAATAATACCGATAACTCGCTGTGTTGATAAAAGTTTGTTGCGATCCTCTTCTACCCGTAATATTTTTTGACGCATCTATCAATGAATGATATAAGAATGAAAATTAAAAATCGAATCAAAACTTACACAAATTTTCACTAATTCCACGCAATAATTACAAAATTAAATTTTACTCTTTCCATTTTGGGCAATCGGGACGCAGTTTCGATATTGTTATGAATTGAATCCTGATAAGTTTAAATAATTTATTAATAAAAATATCAATTATGACTATGCAGTAGTGCACTATCAAATTAGCGTAATTGCAAATTTTTTAAGGAGATAATTGGGAAAAATTATACCTAAAAAGAGCGAATTTTCACAAAAAAGTCATATTTCTTATTGTCCAATTTAATAATTGATTAAATATATATTGTAAAGTAGCTTACAGCATCGGTATTAGGCCACGATATATTCCTAATATAGGATCGTTTATCTTTAGTGTCAGCACGTTTTGGTAGGTTTGCTTTTTGCGATAGTTGACGATTAGTCCTAAAACGTCTTAAACTTTTGTAGGCATCAGTGTTTAACGACTCCGGAGATATGGGAATCCCTATAAAATTGTTCGCATCGATTGGTGAGGCTTCAGCCGAATTAGCAAAAAACCCGGCGGGGCATGAATATTTTTTTGATAGAGGTTTTGAGATTCTATAATCCTTTCTACCCATCAATATTTTGGCGCAATCCAACAATGATCGATAAAATTGTTGAGATTCGTGGGGTGATAAATGCGATGAAATTACGAAATACGGATCAGAAACAATTTTGAGATAGTTAAGACCTTGGGCGGCACATCTGGGACGCTTATCTCGCCCTGATTTGGTGTTGGCCTAAAGAGGAAGATAAAAAAAACTAGATTTAATTTCTGCAATAAAAATGGGCAGCTACAAAAAAATAAACTTTGAAACTAATACAAATTACAAAAGGGTCTTACCATTATAAAATCTATATACAATTTGCCGAGATCAAACATAGTAACAGCAAGGTTAGATTTAATGGCAGTTTTATCGAGGGAACCCGAAGGGCAAGTTGGAGAAACAGTTTTGGAAATATCGAGCAAAGTCTCGAACCCCTGTTCAAAGAGATGCGTTATAATGTCGTGTAAAGATTCTGTAAATTTTGAGATAATTGGTGTTTCAGAATTCGCATTTATGAGGATTGATTGATCGGTAGGAGTTAGCATGTCAAAACTGAAGTCCTTTAGCTGTCGAATGCCATGAACAAAACCATAAGCAACTTTGTTAACCTCATTTACACATGACTGTAAGGATGCTTCGATCTGTGGGGCATGTGAAGTTTGGGGGCAATGTAGCTGTACGCAAGTGCGGGGAATTATATTTTCAATAATTTTTCGTTGTTTAACAAGTAATCCCGAATCTTTGCTAATTAGAAATAATTGTGCTGGACCTACTGCCCTATCATCGATCCTAAGGCATGTTTTAATATTGGTAGGATTGCAGCCGGATACGTAGATAGTTTTGCCATCCCAAGCAAAACTTGAAGCTTTGCCAACGATGTAAACGAGAAAATTGTAGAGGGTGCCTTCAAAATCCTTGGCGGCGAAAGGAGCAAAATGAATTGGATCTGCGTCATTCGAACACGAAAATTGCGCGGCAGGTATGGAAAAACTTAATAGCTGAGTGAGGGCTCTAATGTCCCTCGAAATAGATTTGGGAACAAATAACCATTCTACAAACTCTTCCGTTACCGCGACGGGTGCAGAAGACACACCGTCATAAAAGGTTGACCGTGAAACAGTGGAACCATCTTGTTGTTTGTTGTTTGTCAAGATTTTTCGCTTGATATCGCCCGATAACCAAACCGATCCTTCGGGAAGCGCACATTCCATGGATCTGAGATTTTTGGTGATAGTATTTTTGGATTGCCGCCCACGTTTGTTACGGAGGCATGGTTGCTGATTGCAATCTACGCCATTTCTTGAAACATTATTTTGGTGTAAGGCCTTGCAGCTACCAATTAGTTGGCGATTATGGTAACTTGGTATACGATGATCTTTCAAAGATTTGGCCCTGTGATGATTTGCCGCGGCCCGAAAGATGGCGGACTTGGTCGAGGCGACACGTAGGATTCGATTGGTCGAAAAGCTTGGATATCGATACTTTTCGTCACTAAAAATAATACCATTTATTGCATCGCCTGACGCTTGACCATTGATGGTACCTGTCGAAAGGCTAAGTGAATAAGCATCTTTTTTATTTTTATTTGCCAGGTTTGGAGGCAGGAGTATCAACCTTACATAACCATGATTGCCGAGAAGACCGATTACATGTTCAAGAACAGTTGGCGTGGGTCGCAAAACATCGTACATGGCAGTGAATTGCAAATCATGCCTTAACACGCGTAACATGCCTAGGAGTTTGCAAAGGCGTTCTTTGAGGTCGCCAAACTGCGAACGAAAATTGCGGGAACAGATAACGAGGTTATCTTGTAAACTATACCTTCGAGCCGGTTGTTGAATATGTTCGTCAATTATTTCGTTTAGTGGATCCCGATCTCTAAGTTCGGTATAAGAACTATTCCTGGACGAATTGATAAGAGATTGATCACCGTCATTCATAGACAAACTGGATAGAGCTGACTCAATGAGACTATCGTTGGTATCAACATCCAATTGGGAATTTTTGACCGTGCCATTTAATAAGCGTGTAACAGATTCCTCTTCCGAAAAAGCAACTTTTTCGTTGCTATCGTTTAAAAATGTCAGGTAATGTTGCTTACAATCTAACAAACAGGTTTCCCAAGCCGTATTCAAATCTGTAAAAGCCTTGCTAACCAATTGACAAACAATGGTAAACGCTTCAACCTACAAATAATAAATTTAAAAAAATGCAAATTAACCCGCGAATGATAGGGTGAAAACTTTGTAACGCCAATGCTATAGAGGGGTCCAATTTTAAACCTCATTAACTTTAATAGTTTCAAAACTATGAACTTTTTTTATGATTTTGAAGAAAAATACGTGATCTTTAATTATAAACTAATATAAGTTATCACTAATGTATATTGTAAATTTTATTTAACACAATGTAGAAAAATATCTAAAATGGGAATTTTTTATATTTCTATATTACATTAAATATATCTTGTCAATAAATTAAAAACATCAATATTATTGATCTAGTAAAACAATTTTAAAACGTTTTACAAAAAAAATATTTTTAAATAAAATCTTTTTTGGCTATTACACTGGACACCAGAAAAAAAACAACATAAATAATAATTACAGGTCTTTGTTTAGAATTTTGTGGCGATCATGATGGCGCTTTTAGTTTTTTTACTCATGCCTCCAAAAATTTTTAATATGACCTCAAAGTCCAAAAAAGTGATTTTTGAACTTTAATAAAAATTAAAAAATTTGTTGCCGTTGGAAAGAGCATAGTCTCACGCATGTGATTATGAAAAAATTAATTAATTTGCTTTATTAGAACTCTAGTTATTTGAATCTAAAAACCTTTATATAAAATATTATTTTTAAGTTCATTGAACTTTTACACTCAAATCACTGACCCTCTGCCCCTTATCTCCTCCTTTAACTTCTATTCCCATTATTTTTTATATACACTCTATCATTTTCCCTTAATATTTTACCTATCTCTATTGGTAAATTCACATGAGTTAAAGTGGCTTAATTGTAAAATAAGAGCGCCGCTTTAATATTTTTAATAAATTGGGAATCAGATTAATATTAGAATTTGGATTAGGTTAGTCTTAGGGCGTTATGTTTAGAATTAAAGTTGGTATTAGGATTAAATAAGGGTTAGGGTTTAATTAAAGTTAGTGTTAGGTTTAAGTTTCAATTAAGTTTAGGGCCGGCTGGTTTTGGGGCTAGTTAAATTTTAGTGTGACATAAGGCTATGAATTTTCGCTTAACATATGTTCAAGAGTTATAAGCTAACTACAAAGATCAAACCTGCCATCTTAGGGATTTTCAAATCCGTTTTCCGTTTTTTAATTAAATTCAGTGAGTCAGCTATAATTAAAAATTTTAGAAAAAATGTCAAAAAATTAAAAAAGATTTAAAAACATCTATAAACTAAAATTGTTTTTTGCATATTTACAACAGACAATATGCTAAATTTAAACTTCAAAAATATTTTTTTTGAGTGCAGTATAAGTTACAAGGGTGGTTATATGAAATAAAGAGTCTCGTTTTTATTAAGGGTATTTTCGAGGTCGCAAAATCTATTAATTTGGTCAAAAAGGCCATTTTTTTTAATATGGATGGATCTAAAGAGCCAAAGGCTAGAAACAACTAATTGTAAATTAGCTTCTTTTTTAAAAAAAACGACTTTGTTATGACTTGTTCTGTTAAGAAATGACGGGCAATAAGTGCATAGATTTAAACTTTTTCATTTTTATGTTCTATAATATAATTAATTATGAATCCTAAAGTACTTTTAATTATGTTTTACATGTCTTATTTAAATAAAATGTGCGTAATGTTATGTTTGTATTGAATATTTTAGGTGCTTAGTTAATAAAGTCGCTTCACATGTAATAAACTAAATTATTTAAGTTTAAACTATGTTGATATTCGTATTCCATGTTAAAAACTGGTCTAGAAAAGTTAATTGTATGAATAATTTAGAGTCTGGCTTACGAAAAATTTGGGTCTGAAGAAAGTTGTGTGAAAAAAAATGAGTAAATTAAAAAAAATTAAAAAATAAAAAATATATTGATTCTATAAAAATTCAAAATATCTTGAGTTGTTAATGAAGGTTTTCTTTTTCTAAACACCTCTTTAGTTTTTTTTTTTTTGCTTTTTTTGTTATCAAGTTATTAAAGCTCAAAATACCCCTAAAACGACCAAAATGGCGTTTTTGACCCTAAATAACAAAAATTCTGAGACATTGGGAAAAATTCTGACTTCATATTCGTAATCAGCACCAAAAACTTGACCAAAATCAATTGTTGCCATAAATTATGCTTGAGGTCGTCCAAATTTTGTTGTCCAGTGTTATATACCATAACTAGATATTTCAAAAGAGAGAAAAAAATAATTTTATTATTATACAATACAAATATTTTATATACTTGATTAGTATTATTAATTGAAAAAAATAACTAGAAAATAAGGTTGCAATTATTTAAGTTTGAATTTATGAGGCAATATCATGGTTTTCAACATTGAAATTTACAATGTGGGGTCCATACGGACCTTAATAGAATTTAGACTTAGAACAAATTTTAATTACTAGTTTTGTTCATTATATATTTAAGAAAAGTCACAAAATTCTGGCCACTAACACTGGACAACAAAATTTGGACGACCCTATGCATCATTTATGGCAACTATGGTTTTTGGTCAAGTTTTTGGCGCTGATCACAAATATGAAATCAGAATTTTAGCCAATGCCTCAGACTTTAAGTTATTCGGTGTCAAAGTTAAGATTTTTTGATTTTTGTATTTTGGGCTTCTATATCATAAAACCTATGGGTTGTAACAAAAGTTTAAAAACATATTTAGATAACGGAAACATTCATTATTAACGTGAGGCGTTTAAATTTTTTTGTAATATTTATTTTTTTTTATTTTTTTATTTTTATAAAATTAGTGGTTTTCGTCATAAAATCCGTTTTTTGATCCTAAATAACTTGAAAGCAAATTGTTAATAATTTTAGGTATTTTTTAGATATGTTTTTTATCAGGGAATATGCCAATAGATTTTTTGGAAAATTAATAGTTAAAGAAATGTTGTGAATTTTTTTCTGAACTTTGGACGCGGTTTAAAAAAAATTGGAGGCATTGGAAAAAAAACTAAACCCGGGATCGTTATCGCAAGAAAATTCTCTACAAAACCCTCAAAAATTCGTTTATTTTGTTTTTTGTTGTTGTCCATTGTAATATATTATATTTTTGAAGATATTTAAAATTTAAAATTGCCAGGGTCCATATGGACCAGTGCTAATCACGGGTTAAGAAATTTATAAAGCATTCCCTAAGAAGAGTTAATTTTTTTTTAATAAAAATTTTGACGAGAATTTTTGGATAGCTAACAAAAGGGTCTATATTAAAAAATTAAAATTAAAGTAATGAAATATAGAGACACAAACTTCTTGATCTCCTCCTATATACTGGTTGATCACTTTAATAAACTCCCATTCTTGTTCGAGTGTTGCTATTTGGGTGTCATTGCATTGCGCAAGTTTCAAAAAAGTGCCCAGGTATCCGAGATAAAGGTTAAATAGGGCACGTAGATCTGAATCAAAATCTTCTAACCTAAGGTCCGGAAGTGACTCTCCTTTATATATGGCCTATAAAAGTGAACAGTTTGTTAGGCCGTGTCCTATTTTGTGTTTTTTCGTTTTATTATATATGTGTAAATATCTGAAATTCGTTATATTTGCTGAACCGGCCGCCAATATTACATAATTATAGATTTTTAATTTGCTGAAGTTGATCATAAAGTGCAAATAAGCAGATATTATTTTCACCAATTTTAAAATATTTTGATTTACAAAAATTGGATTCTTTCAAAACAATGAAAAAATAACCTACTAATATATATACCAGGCGGGTTCGGGCCAGAAATTAAACGATGGCAGATGGGGATACAATTTTTTTAAGTTTCTACATCTTTCAAACATTTTTTGTTTATTCATTAATTATTAAAATATAAATTAAACCACAATATCAACTTCTTTGGTCTTAATAAAGGAAAATGAAAATAAAAAAATATAACACTGGAAAAATATAAATATATTTATTACCTTAAATTCACCATTACCTATCCATCATTATTTAAAATCCAAGTAAATTATAACTTTCTTATTTCCTTCGCACTAACTATTTTTCAAATAAAACAACCAGCAAATTTTTTTCAAATAATTAGCTAGCTTATCGTGCAAGAGTATATTTAAGTGAAAGATATAAAATTAATAAACCTGAACAAAAGACACAAAGTAATGGCGCATAAGAATGGCAGCTTTTAGGACTTCCTTGCATTCGATGAGCAATTGATGGAGACTTAAGTATGACGGGTTATCGGGTTTTTGTTCCATGCGGAGTTTGAGCCACTCGTACACCAAGTCGAGCGGTACGCGCAATAAAAACAGAAAATTCGTTCGATACGATGGGAGATTCATGGCCCTAAATTGAGCGTTGTGCACGCCGTATTGCCTGAGACATTCGTAGTAATAGGGTTCTTTGGCGTAACACCCGTATTTGATGTCGAGAATGGGGATAAAACCAGCGAGGGATGTAAAAGATGATTCCCCAAAAGGATCATCGCTATGATGACCAGCTGACGATCCAAAGTTAATGTCATTGTCGTCATGAACGGGCGAGTCGTATCGCCTCCCAAACTCAGCCAGGCCCGTAAGCGATGCCTGGATTTGTTGAAACGTGGCATGAAGTAGCTGCGTCATTTTAAAAATCAGCTTGGCAAGGGAACCTTGTCTAACACACTTTTCGATGTAGATGCGATAAATTTTGGTCCGGAGAGACTTTACGGCAGGGAATTCGTCGCCGTGTAGGTATATCGAAGAATTCCAAAAACTGAAAGCCGAATACGAGTCAAATCGCTTATAAAATTCTTCTTCTTTGTGATTAACTTTTTCACCAGGTTTTCCAGGATGTTCAACGCTCGTTTCATTATTACCATCATTGGGTTGGTCGGCAAAGGGCCATCGCAACCCGGGAATGAGAGAAACGTACAAAATTTCGGACAGAGCTTTGAGTTTGTACCGCATAACGCGGTTAAGATTGTGCCACACACAAAGAACTTTAATACGTTCTTGTAACCTCTTGTCATAGTAATGAGGGTATTTGCACCGTATGGAATTGAGACTGGGAAAGAGTGATTCAAACTTGTTTAAATCCTCGAGTAAGTTTTCGATTGACGAATAAACGTTGTTCATAACAAGCTCGTTTTCTGTATTAACTTGCGTAAGGAGAGTTGGAAGACTTAGATCTGGGGGAGCACCTATTTGGGTAGGTGTTAAAAAGTGATGGTGCTTTTTGATATGTGATAAGTTTGACATTGATGCTATCAAATCTTTGAAATCCAGGTCGGCAATTTTGTTTAGAATATGGGCCTGAACCTGTCTGGCTCCACATATGGCACTGTCTTCGTCTCTCATAGTAGAGTCATTCGTCCAGGACCGTAATTCGAGCCATAGCAACTCCGACAATTTGTTCCGCCATTTGACGTTGGATTTAAAGGCTTCAACTTTGGGCTCCGATACAAGATCAACACTTAGCTCATTCCTTTCCTTTAGCCCCTTATCAAGGTACGTAATGAATTTGTGGTAACTTTGAAACATGTCGTCATAAGACATAGATTTGCCGTCTATCTCAATAGTGGTTGGTTCGCTTTCTTTGTTAGTTGCCAAGTTATCCAAATTTGGGTATATCGCCTCATAACAACAAGGCCGGGTTTTTATTTCACTCATAGGAATGTCTTGGTCGAGCTCACTTATACCGTCGCGAAAATTCCCCTCAAACAAATCACCAACTGATCTTGTAGCTTGGAAAGCAGTTTTATCACACAGCATTTCTCGCTCCTTCTCCTTCCATTCCCCTTCGGATGCCAATTCATCCAGGATGCTAGGAAGACTTGTAGAAGCAGCCGCCAAAGACGACAACTCACAATTCCTAGCACCGTGTTTGTGTCCTTCACAGCCTCGAAACTTTAGTTGGTATCGTTGAGATGACCTTTTGGTCACAGGTGGACGCCTCTTAAGTTTCGAAACAACGATGGGGGTCGTGGTGACTGAACCTGTTTCTGATGATCGTTTTAAACGAGTACCCATGCGTCCATGGCACAAACTAACCTTTCGAGGACTAATAATTTTCTCCTGTCGGACATCGTTAAAACAAACGCCGTTCGCGTTCCCTTCCGTCTTTACAGATATTTTGTCAATTTCTATAGGGACTGGCTCACTTTCCAAGCAAAGATAAGGCGTCTCTATATCCATGAGCAAGGTGGGAGACATGGGTCTAGGTTGACCCTTCTTCCTCCGAAGACAGCCAATTTGATGACCCTCTGAAGACCCAAAGCTTTTGTAAGATAAAGGTTTATTATCCAAAAACCGACCTAGAAGCTTGGCCTTGGTTGGATAAAAATATTCATTAACCCATTTTTTGTGTGAATAATTTTTCCACTCATTTGGCATGTTCCAACTATGTCTGGCTTTGGCAAAACCAGCAGACAAAATTGAGGTTGTTTGGTTTGAGAATATGTTATCAAACAAATTGTGAAAGCTTGCTGCTGCTTCGCTTATGGGACTTTCAATATCATTAGTTAGGCAGGGTTGATTTGAAAATTTAAGATTCATCTTTTCAACATTTGTATATATTTTATTAAATTTGGTTACAATTAATTTATCTTGCAAGTTGCTACTACAATTTTCATCCTCAAAATCATGAGTGTCATTTAAAGGGCAATTATCCATTATGTCAACATATTGAGTAAATGAAGGAGACCTTGTGTTAAGTTTCATCCCTTTCCCACCATGTTTAGTTTCCTTCACAACTGAATCATGATTTGATTTACTAGGGGATTGCAACCTATGCCACAAAGGCTGTCTTTTATATTGATTGCCAGTTTTAAGCAACCTTTCATTCTGAACTTCTGGAAGGTTACAACCCTTATATAATTTGGCCTTAACTTTAAATGATGAATCCTGGGGACAGCCACACAGGTCCTTTTGCAAAGTTTCAAACATACCATTATGTATGTTATCATCATGTGTTTGAAAAAGAGAATTCAAGCTTGGATACAGCCTGGTATTAGTATGAAAAAAATGGTCAACAAGTTCATTAGCTTCAGATGAAGAAAATGCAGAGGCAGCACAAAAAAATGAATTTATTTCAGATTTTGTCCAATTTTTTAGATATTTAGGAGATATAGAAGGGTAGGAAAACCGATCTCTTTCCATCCAGGTCAATATAGGCTAGGCAAACTAAATAATATTAAATATTGAAAAGGGCTCGATTTTAAATAACCAATTTAAAACAGAAAAATTCTTTGATGCTACTTAAACATCTTGATTTGCAGACATTCATTTTAACCACATTGACGACAAATGGTTTTGGATTTAGATATTTTGAGAAGTGATAAAGGAGGGAGTCCAGAGCTTGTTAAAGAAAACCAAAAAAGGAGGTTTAAAGACCCAAACTTAGTTGATATAATTCTTGAAAATGATGAGAGATGGCGAAAACGTATATTTTTTAAAATTATATTATTAATGTTTGTCATATAAATAATTATAAATTCAGTAAGGTTTACCTTGGACAACCTAAATAAAATCAAAAATTTATGTAGCAAGGAAATTGGTGAACGTATGAAAGTATATTTAATATCTAATTGTGCAATAGAAAAAAATGGCACACAATGAAAGTGGTGATTCAGAAATATCTGATGACATTATTCAAGGCATTGAAAACCTAACCTTGGAAAAACTTAAAGTTCATAATTTATATATGTACTTCTCTGTTGTTGATGAATATGCATTATATTAATACATAAATTTAGCCTCTAACTGTACAACAGATAAAAAATATGAAACCAGTTATTGAATCAAGAACCACTCAAGCACTCAAAGATCTAAATGAATGCGAAGTTGCTAGAAATGAAGCCCTATCAGAACTTGGAAATATTTTACATTCTACTGTCCCCATAAGCAATAATGAAGTAAAATTTTTATTTTATTTAATTTTTTATGTTTTTTTTTTATTTGTCATATGCATATTGCAATTAGGATGAGAATGCGATTTTAAAGTTGTGGGGTAATATTGAAGATGAAAAACAGTATTCCCATGTAGACCTAATTCATATGATTGATGGATATGATGGAAATCGTGGTTCAGTTATTTCAGGCAGCAGGGGCTATTTCTTAAAGGTAAAATGAATATTACTAATTACTCAACTTATTATTTTCATATTGCTATAAAATATATTGATTTTTTATTGCAAATAATTGTAAAATATTTTAGGATTATGTTTTAAGCATTGATAATAATTAGAATTTTATTTGAATTTTTTTGTTGATGGCATAATGAATTGTCTATTAAAAGTCCCTAAAAGTTATGGCCGATTATATGATTAACCATTTAATTCTTTTTGTTTATATAGGGCCCTGCGGTTTTTCTTGAACAAGCATTGATTAGATTAGCGATGGATATCTTGGTTGAAAATGACTACGTACCACTTTCAACACCATTTTTTATGAAAAAGGAAATTATGAAGGAAGTTGCTCAACTTAGTCAATTTGATGAAGAGTTATATAAAGTAATAGGGGTTAATAACCTAGCCTATAATTGAATTTCACTTTTATTTCTTCTTAATTACATTGACTGTGAACTTATTCAATACAAAACACATATTGTCAAAAAATTAACAAAAAAAAGTAAAACTAGTTTGAGATGCGTAATGTCCTAATTTAAATATGCCGCTTTTTATCAAACATTTGAAATTTATATGATTTTAATTTATTTTATAAATATGCACAAAACATTTTGAATTTAATGCTGTATTTTGGATAAATGTCTATATAAGTCATCATTACTACCAAAAGTTAAAATTTTAAAACATAATTAATTTTTCTTAATAACTTTTAATAATGTTAAGTAATAAAAAACTTATTGAGGTTAATGGAAAAGCAATTTTAAGCATTTTTAATTTCTTTGTTTTTTATACATTAAAGGTCATTGGTAAAGGTGATACTCCCAGTCCTCAACTTGCGAATGGCATAGCAGCCTCAAATGATCATAATGCAACAAACAACGAGAAAGAAGTTAAATATCTTATAGCCACATCCGAACAACCTATTGCTGCTTTTCATAGGTTATTTACTTGACCTAATTTATTTTATGGTCATGTTTTTGCTGTCCACGAATTCGAAATTAGTATTTTAGCCAACTTAGATTTTTAAATACTTGGTTTAAAAGATTTTATTTTTTGGGTTCTTTTAAGCTTTTAT
>CM060242.1:32455972-32564540 GCA_030555515.1 Acutogordius australiensis | reverse complement strand
AACGAAACAAAATTTAAAGACTTGTTTGGATTAACCAAACATTCATTAATGTTATAAAACGTTTGTTTTTCGTTTTTCTAAAATTAGTTTTTTTCGTCATAAAAGGTTTATTGGCCTTAAAAAACTTTAGAGTTAAATGTTAATGATTTTGAATAATTGATTTTTGTAGACTAGTTTTTTACAAGAAATATGCACATGTTGTTTTAGAAATATCATGAATTTTTTCTAAACTAATTAAAATAAAAAAAATGAGGCATTGATAGAAAAAATAGTTGAATTGTTTGATGTTGTTTTTTGTTGTCCAGAGTTATTATTTTAATATTGTTATAGCTATCACGGTCACAATATTGGGGTATAATTCAAGTTTTAATTCCATTAAAGTGTTTTTCTCTAATAATTACAAATTTTTTTTTACATTATTAATAACTGTACATGTAGTTTGTTAATTTGCTTATAATCCTTTCCTATTGATAAATTCGGTTTTCACAGGGATGAATGGATGAATCCTCAGGATTTGCCGGTTAAATATGCCGGACTTTCGAGCTGCTTCCGCCAAGAGGCAGGATCTCATGGCCGTGATACTCGCGGTATCTTTCGGGTCCATCAATTTCAAAAAGTTTTAATTTAAGTTGTTTGCCTATCATTATATTGTATGGCCACTTTATGTTTTTATATCGCTTTTCATGGCATAAATTTGATAATTTTATTGCATAGTTAAACATGTTTGCTAGGCTTAGCATTAAAGCCCCACTCAGGATTTTTTCGGAGGGGCGAAGGGGGTGAGAGATAAATTAGGGATTGAAATTCGGGTGACAATGGGGTGTGGCGTATGGTGTCATTTAAGCCTCTTTGCATTTTTAAACGTTTTACAAGAATGATCATTTAAAAAGTGAGGGGGGGGGGGCGCACCAGGTTTAACCTCCCCCTTTCTACGCAAAAAACAGAATTTTGGGCCGGGCCGCTCCGTTTAACTTCGGCGCCTGGCCTAAGTTAAAAAATATTTCATGCGCGTCGGGCCGGTATGTCACGGCCCGTGTAAAATCTTATATTTGGTAAATAAAGGACTGGATCTAACCTACCTCAAATTGGTGGAGTGCCAACTTAATTTTTTTAATTTTGCCAGTGCAACTTATCTTTGCTTGAGTAAATAGCGAGATTTACTACGCCGGCGATCTAGGTTGTTGGCCCAGGCTCTTAGTTAAACTCGTTTAGAGTACGGAGTAAATAGGCCATTCGGCACTTAAAAGTGGTTGCACATGTGTTATTTTTTAAAGAAATAAAAGACGGTTAAGTGCGGCATCGATCACAGATGTTTATAAAAGACCGGATTATTCCCATCGAGCTGCTGAGCCTAGCCAAAGTGCAGGAAACATTGTTAAACAGTTCTTTAGAATAAAGTCACAATTTTTCAAATGGAGAGTGTAGTTTTGCAAGAAAAACTTTAAAAACATGCAGTTAAGTTTACACTAAGCAACTGCATCATAAATCAAAGTGTTTACTTTTTCCTTTCGCAATTTTTGCTTTACATTTTTATATCTTTTTTTGTTGTTGTTGTTGTTTATTGCCCCAGAAATAAGGGGAGATTTAACTGATACCTTTTGTTGTTCTCTATAGAGAACAATAGCTCCACGACGTAAACGCGGTATCATTAGAGCCTATATCTTTTTTTTAATTGTTATAGGTGGAACAATTTTGCATAACATCACCGTTTGATGATGCCTCGTGGAAAATGTTTGAAGAGATGTTAGCGAATTCTGAACTTTTTTGTCAAGCATTAGGACTTCCTTACAGACTGGTAGCTATTGTATCAGGTCATATACTCCACTTATTATTATTTTGAAATTCGGGAAAAATATTATTAAACAATTATGGCATATTTTTATAGTGGATCGTTTGCTTAAAGTCCTAACTTAAATATAAAAATTTAATTAAAAAAATGTGTTTTTCATGAGTCAATTACTTTAATATTCAATAAGATACTAGGTTGCAAAAATTTGTATTACTTTTTGTAGTCGAAAAATTTATCAGTTTTTTTAAAGAGTATTGCTAAAAATTGTCATATCTAAATTTAACCAACAAATATGTTTTGATAAGTTTTAACAAGTTGAGAGAGAGTATAAAAGTGACTTAAAAAAATATGAATATAATTTAGCAAAATTATTAAGAGCTTGGCCATATTTTGTATATTAATTTATGAACAAGAAAGCGAATTTGAAAAGGGGGCACAAAATTTGATTGTTTTGTTTAATAGGTAAACATTTTAGCAACTAAAAGGTGAAATTTGTCAATTTATATGATTGTTTCTCACTAATTTTAATTAGGCACGTTCAAAATGAGATTTTTTTGTTAAAAATTTGTAAACATTTTATTTTAGCATTTAAAAAGTTGCCATCTTTAATTATGACACAGGTCAACATATTTTTAAAATTTCTAAGCTAACTAAAGACAAGACTTGCCATCTTAAATATTTTCACCGTTTACTCTTTTTTTAATTAAACTTTGTAAGACAGGTATTTGAAAATTATTGAAAAAATGTTAAATAGAGAACAAAAAAGTATTTAAAAAAATTATTTTTATTTAAAACAGTTAAACTGTTGAATTCAAATTTTAAATAATATTTTAATAAACAGATTATATATCGTGTCCTATTAACGGGGGCCAAATATTCTATATAACTTATGTTGATGTAAAAGCTTGATCTTAAAATTTTATTTCTTTTAGAAAATGTAAGTTACAAGTGATTTTAATATGCAAAGAATTTTTTTTTTAATTTTTTCTCTTAAAGAATTTTTGTCCCAAAAGTGGTCAATTTGGCCAAATCTGACCATTTTATGATTTGTATCTAAAAAAATGGCCAAAGTGTAAAGAAATTTTGGGAAACGGAATATATATATGAGATTAAGTTATGTAAATTATTTCTCCCATCCCTCCCCCCAACCCCTTACTAAATATCTCAGTTTTCTCTCATTGGTTTTTGCCAATCTGTGTAAGCATAAAAAATACTTTATCTGGAATAAATTAAAAAAAAATACAATAAAATTTTTAAAGATAAAAGCCCACTATGGCCTAAATTATTTTTGCCATAAATTATTTTTTCCTATTTTTATTAATTTTTAATTCTAGGTGCTCTGAATAATGCCGCCAGTAAGAAAATTGACGTGGAAGCTTGGTTCCCGGGGAGTAAAGCCTTTAGAGAACTTGTCAGCTGTTCCAATTGTACGGATTACCAATCACGTAGCCTAAGGATTCGATATGGCCAAACAAAAAAAATGGATGGGACGGTACATTTTTTAATACAATTTTATTCACCATTTCATATTAAACAAATTGTTAAAGGTTGGGCTTATTTTCAAAATTTATATTTTTACATTGTTCTATACAATTTTATAGACTTTTCAATGCTTAAGACGACGTGTTTCTGTTCAAAAAATATTTTTTTGAAATTTAAGAACATGTACCTCTAAAGCATATAAATTTGATAATAGCATTGGACAACAAAATTTGGACGACCCTAAGCATCATTTATGGCAACTATGGTTTTTGTTCAAGTTTTTGGCGCTGATCACGAATATGAAATCAGAATTTTAGCCAATGCCTCAGAATTTTAGTTATTCGGTGTCAAAGTTGAGATTTTTCAATTTTTGGGGTATTTTGGGCTTCTATATCATAAAACCTATGGGTAGTAACAAAATTTTAAAAATATATTTAGATAACAAAAACATTCATTATTAAAGTAAGGGGTTTAAATTTTTTTTAAATATTTAATTTTTTTTATTCATTCATTTTTGTAAAATTAGTGGTTTTCGTCATATACTTCGTTTTTTGATCCTAAATAACTTGAAAGTAAATTGCTAAAAATTTTATGTAATAACCTTTTTTAGATATGTTTTTTATAAGGAATCTGAATATGCCAATATATTTTTGTAGAATTAATAGTAAAAGAAATTCTGTGAATTTTTTTTTGAACTTTGGACGCGGTTTAAAAAAAATTGGAGGCATTGGGAAAAAAACTAAACCCGGGATCGTTATCGCAAGAAAATTCTCTACAAAACCCTCAAAAAATCGTTTATGTTGTTCAAAATTGGGCGACTCTCATATTCATAGCCATGATTTACGATATGTTTTAAAATTTATTTGAGATAATATTAAACTGCACACCCAGCGATGACGATTCATAACAACCTCATTTTTAATCTCACAAATTTTGTAATATAGGTCGATTACGTTCACATGCTCAATGCAACAATGTGCGCTACCACGCGAGTCATTTGTGCCATACTCGAGAATTATCAAACTGCAGAGGGCATCACAATTCCTGATGCACTAAAAAACTACATGCCAAAAAGTTATTATCTTTTTTTTGGCGCCCGTTGCAAATTAAAATATTTTTTTTTTTAAAAATTACCCCTTACCACATATCGACACTGGCCTAAAAAGTGATGTGTCATTTTTTCTAATCCGTATTTCGCTTTGAGGTCAAATCTTATTACCTTAATAAATTAAAAGAAGTTTTTTCATTAGTCAAATACTTCTTAAAAAAGTTTAAATTGTTTAAAACACTTTAAATTTTGAAATGCAATTTAAATTATTAATTTGCTAAAGGAAATTTCAAAAAATCAAAAATCGAATGATTAGCTATAATTTTTTTAATATAAAGTTAATTTAATTTAAATATGACAGTTTCAGTAAAGTTTATAAAAGATTGATCAAATTTATATAATATGTTCTGGGACATAGTGAAAAACGGTAAACGAGAAAATAAGAACACAAAATTTATCATTCAATATTTAAAATAATTTTCATTATGTGTTATTTACCAAATTTAGTTTGAAGATTTTTTTAAATTTATTATATAAATCTAATACGTGTTAATGCTTAAATATAGGTCATTTGATTTGATTTTCATTATTTTGCATTTTGTATAGAATACCGCGATTCGATACCATTTGTTAAACCGGCTCCCATTGATGAAATTGAAATTAAAACAGCGGGTGGAAAAGCAGTTAAAGAAAAGAAATAAATGCAAATAAAATAATAATTTTTTTTATGATCAAATCTTGTTAATTAAAGCCATCTTTTGGTTTTTGATTTTTTACATGACTGGAATCCAATCTACTAGCTTCAATCATTCACTTGCCTTTTTACCTTAATTTATATCAAATTTTCGATTATTGTAAAATTAAGAGCTTTAATTATTAGATGACAATGATTTATTAAGCATTTAATACAGAGGCAATTAAACTTTGATACATATTCAATAAAATATCCCATATTATGAATTATTTAAGTTATAGTTTATGTATGTAGCCTTTGATTTATTAGTTTGTGAATTTTTCATAAACATTTAGCTCACGGACCGTGGGCGTGTGATTGGTTATAAGGCCTTCCACGCTACTCAGCTTGTTTAGGCAATGATTCGATGTGCTTTTTATGTTTGACGGCGGTTTTTCCTTGCTTTTGCAGTTGAGGGCAAACTTGAATTGCTCCCATAACTCTTTGAACACGTGGCCCTGTAGAATTTATTCATATTATTATTAAATATTCTATTATATTTGTGATATGTTAGATTATTTTTCAAAAAACTGCCAAGGTAGATGATTGAATAGGCGCGTTTTAAAATTGTAGAATGACGCAAAAACTTAATTATATCTATTAGGTTTTTATATACTAGATTGCTATTGCAGTATTGAATAACACAGCTTAAAAAAACAGAAAAAATTATTGGACAAAAATTGTACATTTTATGAAACGAGTCCGAATGAAATAATTTTTACTTGTTTTAAAAAACACAAGTTAAAAAAATTGTCTTTTGCTTTGAAAAATATAAAATTTTGCATATTTGTATAAATTCTGATGTTTAAATCAAAATTGCTTATAACTGGCACGAAATATAAAGTTTTCTCATCTGAACCGATGTTAGCTGGCCATTAAATATTTCTATCCTAACCCAGACTGTATGAAATTCTGTATAGTGAAGTAGAATACATAGCAAAGACTATTTTCAGTATTTTGCGAAATTATATTTTGAAAAAAAATTAATACTTGTTTGAATAATGTATCTCGAAAGGCGCGTTCTTCTAAGTTATTTATTTGAAATTGATTTTCAGAAGATTTTTTTTCACGCTAATTATTAAATTTGGCAACCTTTTGTAAAAATGCGTTTCAAAAAAAAATTTTATTTCAATGAAAGTAGCGATGATGAAAGAATTTTTTTAAACTTTTTTCCAATATTAATTTGAAAGCTTTTAACGCGTCAACATAGGTCTACAAAAATTTTTAAATAGAAGGAAATCACAATAATTAGTTTTTATGTACAAACTATTTTTTAATCCTTTTTATTTTCATTACATTTTTTCTCACCCTGTCATAAACATCCAAAATTAATTAAATTGAATCTTTTTGCGACCTCACGACTTAAAAATAAAAAAAATATTTAAAAATTTTTTTTCTTAATAATTAAAACTTTGATTTTATATACAAATATTATTTGTCAAGTGAAATTAAAAAAATATCAAACTACATAAATTATTAAAATCATAGGTCGTTAGATAATATTCATCTCAAGCACATGTACTAGAGATCAAGAAACCGAAAGGACCGGGCCGATTTATAACATTGTTTAAATCTCATTTTGCCTTATTTTTTTTTACTGTTGTTAACATGAACAAAAAAAATTATTAATAATTTTGAAACAAAAAATTTTAAGCTTGCAATATAAAATTTTAGGGTCGTATTTGTGAATTTAAATACCAAATTTCGGGCCAGGCAAAGCCGCCATTTTCTACTAATAGACATTTTTTTGTTATCTTTGTACAAATCAAAAAGTCATAAAAATGACAAAGGTGATACTTTTAGCTACGTCGAAACCCAAATCTAGATAATGTTAAATTTTGTTTATTTAGTCCACTTTCAAAATGAAATTTTGTTTATTTACAAAAAAAATGAATTTGCGTTTCCTATGTTATTTTATAAGAGAGGAGAAAAATACGATTAAAGTCGTTGTACATTTTTTATAAAATGCACTTTTTATGTTAAAGGATATACCAAAAAAATATTAATAAATTTTTAATATAAATATTTTTTCTGTAGTTAATTATTTTATATGTGATTCGATACAATAAATATGAAAATTTTTTTTAAATCGTGCCCTTAGCTAATTAGAATTTAGCTTTTTTAATTAGATTGGAAACAATGTTTGTAAATAGAGAGTTACCTCTAAGTAGTAAATCACAAAATTTTCTACTTAAAATCAAAAATTATTGTTTTTATAGAAAAGCATAAATTTTAATAGTGTTAAACTGCAAACAATTTTTTTTAATATTCTCCCATTTAGCATTGACGTCGTTTAAAATGTTATTTTTGGCATATATGTTATATTAAGATGTGTACTTTGGCTGGCCAAAATAACAAGTTATATTTAGACTTTATAAAAATATAATTCTTAATTGGTTTGAATCCTGTCAAGCGACCTTTTAATTATGTTGACCTGTGTTCTATAAAAATAAAAGAAAAATAAAAGAATCTTTACCCTATCTTGGTCAGCTTTCTGCAACGTTTTCCACATAAATTCAATCATGACTATAAGGATGGAAATGAGGAGCCCAAAAACGAGAAGGAGGAATATTCCCCCCACATTTTTCATGGTAAGCTCGTTAGCCACTTCCTTTTTCTCCTCCTTCGGGCACTTCTTTTCCACCTTTTCCTTCCACCAATAATCCTTTAATTTGTGCAACACTCCTTCCTCCTGGAGCTTCAGGATGGCACTTGACACGGGATCCCTGTATGGGGAATCTTTCAAAATAAAATTCGATGATTGTATTTAATATTCATGTTAATTTATTGATGTGATTAGCTTATCTATGTCACATAATATTTTGATTTAACCGGAAGTTTATTAAAGTGAAAGAATATTAGACTATAGTTTTATTGAGCTATCAAACATATAATTTAACCACCGGGCTGTAATATTCCATCTCGACTTATTTTTTAGGCCCGGCCCACCAGTGAATTGGTTGTTTATTGGCCCTACCCGGCATGTCCTTAATTTACAAATACGACCCGAAAATATTGTATTTCATGCCAACTTTTTATTATAAAATTTCTATTATATATACCCTATATCGTGTGATAATAAATTTGTAAATTTTAGTCCCTATAAAAGAGTTAAAAAAAATGAGATACAAAAAACGGGGAGCCGGCACCGGGCTGGCTTTTGGCGACTTACAGAAAGTTTTTCAATAAAAAATATCACTAGAATGATTATTGCTTGTAAAAAGAATACTATCGTGAGAGTTGTTTTTTATCAACTAATTTATAAATTTAAACTTTAATACTAAATGAATATTTTTTCGATTATAATTTTTATGTATCAAATAAAACTAAACAATTTAATAAACTAGAAGCCGCATAGCAATTTCAATTCTCCTCACTCAAAGAAATTAACTAGAAAATGGTATTGGGGTTATACACCCTTACCCAACTTAAAGGGGGGGGGGGGGGGGAGGGGGTGAGGAGATTTTATAACGAGTTATTTTTTGAGCGATTGATATCGCATCGCAAGTTGAGACAAGATTTAATGCACATGACGACACCTTAGTATTTAGGTCTCTATGGTCTTAGAGAAATAACTTTTGTTTTTTCGAAGCAATTATCTATTAAATATTTGATCGGTTCAGTGGTGCATAACCTAAGTGTAAAGAGATCCTGTTGAGCTTAAAATTCGTACAACCCACAACAGAAATTTTGTTTTAACTTCTTAAAAAGCGTGTAAATATAAAACGTGGTATTGGACTTTCCTCCAAACCTTTTTCCACAACAGGGGAGGACGGGTTACCAGTTAAATTTTTTCCTCTTTCTACAGCAGGCCCCGCAGAGTGAGATTTAGCAACTGTATATGCCTAGGCTCTAGAAAAATGGACGGGGTTTTCGTTGGCGGCCACCTACCCAACCAACCAGGCAAAACGCTGTTCAACTTGATTGTAGAACACAAAACATAGTAAGCATTTTTACTTCTCGGTGTGGCTATGCCATATCCTTTCGAATCGAGGAGGCCCCCAACCTGTTGCAACTCGCATTCCCTTTGAACCGTATATTCGAGCGAAGTTGATTCCATTAGGTAGGCGTACTTTGGGTTCGCCTTTTTCACTAAAGTTATACCTTGTTTGGAGGAATTCACAAACACTGTCGGTTCAGCGGCATCCATAAAGGCCCACATCCGTTCATAGGTCGTTATTTTTGATTCCTGTGAAAATGATAAAATTTTTGATCGACCTTTATGAGCCCAAAGAAGTTAGCCGGTCCGCAAAAAATGAAGATGATTATCCACTCACTATGTTAAAACATAAAATTAATCCGTGCTGTTCTCTTGCTTTCTATCTTTTTTTATAATGAATAAGTAAACCTAAATAACCCTTAAAATAATTATTGTAGCAAGTAGTCGTAATTCTGTATTCTTTAAAGTCTATTAATCTTTTTGGTTCAAACAAAATATCAAATGGCTACAATAGAGTAGAACCCTTTTTTGACCTTTAAATACACAAAAGAGTGTTTATATATTTCTTGTGTTGGTCATATTTTTAGTAAAGTATGAAGTGGTGAATCGGTGGAGGGAATGGGTGGTAAAAATATTATTTAAGTTTGCTTGGTATATGTCAAAACCGCCAATAGAAAGGGGATAGGGTCGGCAATTTAATATAGAAAATCACGACGTTGGCAACCAGTGGCTAAAACTTTATAGAATCTCACAAAATTATTTTAAAAGGGTTTAAATTGAAACCTTAAATAGACAGGGCCTAAGATTCGTTAATTACTAGCAGACCGGGACTGAAAACGAGTTATTTTTATGCCTTATTACTAATTAAGTTTACTTATATAAATTAAGAATCAGAAATGTAAAGTGTGAATGATAAAATAATTTGAATTCTTTGCATTACGCATAACTATATAAGAAGCTCTGAAGTTTGTACCTAAATCTGCCTTATGACCGTTTTCCAACATTAAGAATTCGAAAGATAGTCTTGATCATAGGTTAGTTTATTTATGTCTGTAAAATTTGTAAAACATTGTAAGGTAATGAATGTATTTACCCTGAAAAATGCCATGGTAGAGCCACCGTAAACGCATCCATAACGGATTTCAGTTTGTTTGCTCAGGTCATCGGCATTTTCAATCGGCGTTATCATTCTCTCGACCGTGAGAAAGGCCGCTAGGTTGGCCGTGTAGGAGGAAATCATGATTAGGGCGAAGAACCACCACGTACCGCTCAAGAGTCGAGTCGAGTTGGCCCGAGGCATTGTTTCGCAACCTTGCTGCATGAGCGAACCGATTGTAAACCAAAAACTATTCATGATTGTGAATTCGTTGATTACAACACCGGGATCCTACATTAAATTTTTATGAAATACGGTCGCTTTCAGGCTTCATTCGCTTTTACTAAAAAATTCTTAAAATTAAAAGTTTTTTAGATTAATAACCAGTTTTTACAATATTTTCTAATACTCGAAGCAGTATTTAAAAGTTGTTATAAATGTGGATAAATTTATATCCAAATCTATATAAACAAAGCTGATAATCATTTCAACAAGACACTTAAAACAATTATTACCCTTAAAAAATTCTTGAAAATTAAACCAAAATTTTATTTTAAATTATTAAATTTTTAAATTTTTTTTTAAAATTTGAATGAAGTCAGAACGCCATTGGAATGAATTTTTTATTTTATTTTAATAAATATTTACGAGTCTGCGAAAGATGTTTGGTATCAATACAATAGTTTTATTTTAATTCTAATTTTGTCTAAAAATGCCCAATTGCTTAAATCTTATTTGCCATGCTCAAAAACCATATTTAAAAAAAATTAAATTTTTAAATGTTAAAAAAATACTTTTTGGCATGATGTTGGCTTAGCCCACTCGTAGGGCGAAAATCGGGCAAGAACAAATAGCATGAAAGAAACCACGATGTAAGTTGCTAGCATGTACAACCAAACTTCGATCGAAAGGGGCGAGAGAAAGGAAAAAAAGGCCGGAGCATTCGGTACGGGTTTTTTATATAGGATACCGATCCCGAGATTCATAAAAGGTTTTGTGAAATCGATGACTTCTTCTCTCTGATACGAAATGGTTAGGGCTGCAACCGCTAAGTCGGCTTTCTGCGTAAATAATAACGGGACAATGTATATGGCATAGAGTTCAAACCGAGCTATAATTTTCCGGCCTGGCCCAACCCACTTAGACCCTGGTCACCCGACCCTGCAGGTCGTTCCAATCCAGCCACATCTACCTTGGTTTTTTATTTTAAGTATGGCCCACCCGGCTCTATCAATTTTATATTCGCCCAGATATTATTTCAGTGCTAACTATAAAAACTATAAAATATTGTCCTAGCCAGTTGGAAACTTTTTGTCCCGAATTTGATCTCACATATGACATGTAATTGGATTTGGTCAATTCTTTGTTGCCCCAAACTTTGTGAATAGTTTATTTCACGTTGACTTTGTTTTAGCCATCCTGACGAACTCTCTATTTTAATTAAATTTACCAGGTTAATAAGTTCGCCTATTATGCCGCTCCATTTGCCAGTCAGTTTATCCTTGACTCCATAGGTGTTATCCTCCACCAGCTTTATGGTGAAATTAAATTGCAAAACTTTCGAAATTTCATTTATCAGATCAACGCAATAGCCTTCAAATCGATCGTTTCCTACTAATCCGGTGTTTGGTTGTTTGAGCATCATGTACGGGTCCTCCTATAAATTATTAAATTCCAAATTTAATCATCGCTGTGTTTACACTTAAGAAAGAATTATTTTACAAAAAAGTTGAAACAAGGATATAAATTTGATAAAACTCGTTAAACCAGTATTTTATCACTTAAACTACAGACAATAAAATTGGGTTTAAATAATGCCTTTTGCTAGATTAATTGAAAATTGGAATAGAGGTGCCCTATATCACTGTACTTTGGCTGTCAAGAATTTTCTAACACACTTACCAAAATTGTAATTACAATGAGAGTTTTGTTCTTCAAAGAGCCAATAATATTGCGATAGTATTGTGTCAGGTTCCGCATAATTCGAATTCCATCCCTAGGGGTCCAATCTCCAATCTAAAAAATGTTAGGTGAAATATGTGGAAGCTTATAAAGTGTGTTAAAAAGATTTTTCAAATCATATTATATTTAATTTTAAAATACTAAGTACAACGTAAGTTTATTAAATAATTTAATAAACTTAAGGGTTAAGACGTTATGAAATTACTTTAGATAGTCCATCTCGTGTCAGTTCAACGATGCTCATGTAAAAATCTTCCCTTAGCCCATGTTCATTTATGACCACTTTACCCGTGAGCCCTTCGAATGTAACCTATTTGAATTAAATAAATACGATTGTAATAGCATAATCGCAAGTTAAGGGGCAGTGACAACTTGCCCTACAGTAAATCTGATACAAGGGCGCATCTTAGGTCATGTTAATTTTTTTTTAAATTACGAGAAAAACTTTTGTTAGTTAAAAATTTTCTGTGATTAAAATTAAGATTGCCAATTTTTATGTTAAAAAGACTTTAAAAATTTTTAATTTTTTTAATTATTCAGGTAGACCACCGGGCCTTAATTATAGAATAAATCACTAATAATGTGTTTCTTGCGGGGTAACGGAATATAAAGCATTTGAATGATGACTATTAACAAAATAGGCTTACACTTTCAAAAAAAATAAGTCTTAATAAATTTTTGGCACATTACTTAATTATGGTAAAAAATACAACTAAAAATTACCTACAACATTTTTGAATTAATCTTCAATTAATTAGAATCTATTTTAAATTTTTTCCTTAAAATTTAAAAAAGTTGTCCATTTGCTAAAACCCTGGGAATATGTTACTGTCCTGAATTTACAAAGACCCCGTGACATATATCGCCAGACACACTTGTCTTTTGAGCTCATATGCCAAAATAAAACATAATTGTTGATTTGAGAATTCTTCCAGGTCAATTAATTTGATTTGCCAAGTATAATTAAAATTGAAAAACCATTATAATACAAAATAAATGTGGTATAATGACAATTTAGGGTCAGGGTACCACCCAGTATGCACCCAAAAAAAGCTCCTTGAAAGTTTTCCTTGCTTCACACTTCAGAAGCTATCTTACATTTCTCATTTTTCCTGCCATAAGTTTCCCTAACGCGTAAGATTTCTCCCGGTCGCGGTCACAGTTGAGTCCAGATTTATCCACGACCGAATCAATTTCATCTTCGTTGTATGCTCGTTGAACGGCAAGTGAATACAATAATATGGCGTCGTGGACCAAAGCCTCTTCGGTCTGAAATAAGAGATAAAAATATTCATGAAATTGTGTAATCATTGTATCTGTAAAAAGATACATTGATTACACAATTTCATGAAGCTATATGTACTATTTTTCAATCTTTTTTGTTTTTGCCCTTCAGCCTGTCATAAATATACATAAATTAAATAAATCATTTTGACTTTCCGATAAAAACAACAAATTATTATAAGGTTTTTTCTCTCTAAATAACACAGTTCAACAAATATTAATGGCACCACCGAGAATTTTATGAAATCATAAAAGAATATATCCCCATCATGGCCTTATTTCTTATATATATTTCGTTGTTCTTAGTTTCTTTCTGCCTTGGCTGCTTACATACGTCCTTATCGAAAAATGGCCTTTTTGATCAATTTGACAGACCAAGAACACCCTAAAAAGAAAAAATAAGATTCTTTTTTTCATATAAAAATCCCTTGCAACTTATATTTATCATATCAAATAATGAGAAATAAAAAATTTAAGTATATCAAGCTTTTACATCAGCATTTAAATAATACAATATATTTCGCATCCAAACCTAAATACGACACAATATATTATCGGTTCTATATATAAGTTTTATTTAAAGTTTGAATTTAACAGTTTAGCTGTTGTAAATATGCAAAAAAAATTCAATTTATTTTTATTTTTGAATTTATGTTTTTTTAGCAGTTTATAGCTGACTAACTAAGTTTGATTAGAAAAAACGGTAAACGGATTTGAAAATCCCTAAGATGGCAGGTTTGATTTCCCTATTTAGCTCATAATTCTCAAAAATTTGTTGACCTGTGTAATAATTATTTGAATTTTATAAATATTATTATTTGTCAAGTTAAATTTTAAAAAAATATCAAACTACATAAATTAACGCATAATCCTCCCTTTATTATATTGTGTACAAAAAATGCTGTAACTCTAGTATCAAACGTCGGGTACTTAAAAAAGAGAATTTGAAACCTATTAAAACTAAAAACTTTAATAATATTTAGTTCGGACAAAATTAAATGTAAACCTAAATTTTTGTAAATTTTGTTTTTTATACCCATGATATCGGGGTTTGGTATAAATCATTTTGACATTTATGTTTAAAAAATCTAGTTAAGAAATTTTACCGTTATCTTTAAATTTTCAATAATATCTTTAAATCTCCTCTTCCTCTCCGGGTTGATGAGTTTGAAAGTCGTAATGTTTACACCACTTTCTTGAAACTTTGTCAAATTTAAAACTTGTAGATCCTAAGGAATTAGCTTCAAGTGATTATTTATTTACCATAGATATGTACAAATAGTGATAATAATGGGACACCATTGCCAATTCTTCTGCCTTTATCAGGATAATTAAATTTGATATTTAATAATATGGATTTACAAATCGCGGTAAATAAGGGAACTTCATTCAAATTTATAAAAAAAAATATTGATCCAATGTTAAATAATTTTTGAAGGGTTAAAATTCTATAAACCTTGTTGAAATGATAATCAGCTATGTTAATATAAATTTAGATATAAATTTATCCAGATTTCTAAATATTCTTAGAGCAATTGCTCCGAGTGTTAGAAAATATTGTGTAAAAACTTTGGTTAATACATTATGACTCGTATTTTAAAAATCTTAAATTTTCAGAATTTTTCTCAAAAACAAATAAAATCTGAACGCGCCCTATTTAAAATATTGGAATATATATTACCTGATTGAGCAGATGCAAAAATGTATCTGGGTCACAATCAACAACAAAATTAGATTCCCCTTGGTTCTTTATATCCTTCAGCAAAGGTCTTAAGTCGTGTCCGCCGATCCTTTGAGCATTTACAGTTATATCATGGTCGTGAAACGGTAACTTTAAAATTTCTTTCAATTTTATTAAACCTAGGGTGCAACAATTGTAAATTACTCAAATACCTTTTATATTTATGATTTCGAAGTTGCATAAATTGATGATAAAACAATACACTATAAAAATATGATTTTATTTGCACAAAATTAAAATTTTTTTTTAATTCTTGCCTTGCAGGCCCCTAACACGAATATTTGAGATGAAATATATACTTAATAAATATAATAATTGAGTCTTATTTTTTAATAAAAATTTACATATAAAGGGTAAAAATTAAAATTTTCCTACCTCACCCTTGATGCACCTAAATTACTAGTTTTCTCTATAAGATCGCGTCCTATATTATTATTTTTTCATTTCAAATTGGCTAAAATTTTATTTTTGTCAAACGCATTACAAAAATTTGTGAATCTTAATTATAATTGTAAATATTTTTACAAGCACAAAAGTTTTGAATAATTTTAGGAGAAACAGAAATGCTAGAGTATTTAGGACTAAAAATAAGGAAACATAACCTAAAACTCGCCACAACTTTAGATACTAAATGAACAAATAACTCTATTTTAATTCTTTCGACAAAACACTTGAATTGTATTTAAAGGCATTCTAGGGGCAGTTTAAAAAGAAAGGTAACCATCATCCGACCCATAAAACAGTGTCATAGATTTCCACTTTAAGTGGTTTATGAGATCTACGTAAGCCTTGTTGAGATACGGAAAATGTGGGTGTATGTTGACCCAGTTAGGGGCATGGTTTGGCATTGGCATCGCGTACTGACTGCCTCCCAGCATACGGATGTGAGGCACGTAAAATTTGGAGAGCATGGAACCAATCATATCTATACCCACGTCACTTTGGGGTCCTATGATGGCTTGGACGCCTCGCTCAAAAAGTTCGCACACTTTATAAATTGTACAAACATTGGATAAGAGCATGGTCAAAATTAACTTCCTTTATTTTAAAGTTAAAATTTTGTTTTCCTGCTTAGCTATTAAGGTTTTAATATAGTTCAACGAAATAGAAAAAAAGTGGGAATAAAAATTTTTCCCTATTATTGCATAATATGACTCTGAACGTGCTCCTAAGTATCTTACGCAAGCTGCTTTACCCAAGTTAGTAACCAACTTCTCTACATAAACTAAGGTCAAAACAATTATTGCAACAGTGCATATGTCCTATGCATATCAGGGCAATATGCTTGCTATAGGGTATTTACAAATCGGCTAAACATGGAAATTAAAAGATTCAGTAAAAGATTCAAAATTTAACGAGATTTTCTTACAAACTTCGTTTCCGAAAAAGTTCAAGTCTTTTTACAAATTTTTGTCACATATTATCAATTAATTAACATAAAAATATCATTAGAATTACCCAGAATATATTTAAAAATAACTTAATATATTATAAATTTATGGCCGGGCCGGGCTTAATTAAATAAATATGGCGGGCGAGCCGGGCCTGAATATCAGGGCCCGGTATGAAATCTAATGTTAATAAGCTGCAAATATAAACTGTGATGCAAAAACCTCTATTAACCATGCGGAAACTATCGTATTTTTGAGTCTTCACCACATCAAGAGTTATACGTGACCCATTGAGCAATTTTCGACTTGACATCTCGTTAACTAGCAATTGCCAAACCTGGTTTTGGTTGAGCACACCTTCTTCGAGCATTATCCCTTTCACACAAAAGAATATAAAAAGCAGCGCTGGGAAAAAATAAATGGGGCCCCTTAAAAGGGTGGGTTTTTGCTTGTTAGTTATGATAACAGGAATTATTTTAAGATTAAAAAAAGAAAATCGATTTCAACTTTTTCATTTGTTACATAAAGCTTTTTTTCTATTTCCCCTTATGTCCCTTGAAAAAAAAACCCTTAATTAGAATTTTGTAAAAGTTAAAATTTAAAAAAAAACTGGCCCAATGTTGAAAAAATTTTAAGGGGTTAGAATTTCGCTAAGGGTCTTGTAATTAATTTATCTGTTATGTTTAAATAGATTTTGATATATATTTATCGAGATTTCTAAATATACTTAGAAAAACTGCTCTGAGTGTGAAAAAATATTGTTAAAACAATGTTCGATGTATATACTCAAATTTTAGAAATAGTAAATTTTTAGAATTTTAAAAATTTTTATTGTAAAAACGAATGAAGTCTAAACGCGCCCTTAACAACAAAAAAACTAAACAAAAGCACACTAGCCTATTGTTTTCCCAGAATTGATATTTACATATCAAAAGATGTAAATTTAGCCTGATCCAAGTATGTCCAAGTAATTACATATAGTATAGTATTATAGTGCGTTAAGTCATAAAATTTATATGGAACATTGTGCGTGTGTATTTATGTAACTTACCCATTTTTATGGTGTCTCTTTTGTCGGCTTGAGCAACATCCAAATCATTAGCGTCCATTCCAATTTCATCTTCATTAGGATCGGTTAGGGAATAACAAAGGGATATGGTTGGGAATAATGTCTGAAATGTGATTGCGAAGGCTGCGAGTAGGTTGACCATAAAATTTTTTAGGAGCATTCTTTTGTAAAAAGGCGCCTGAAATGAGGGTGCTTAACTGTCGTGCAACAAAAACATAGGGCTAAAGCGGTATATGTTTATTTATGTTTGTATTAAGTTTTGTCGTAATAATGTATTGAATTATTAATATTTCCAAGCATAATAATCATTTGTTGCCGTTTTTGTATGCCTAATTTAACCACTAAAACATTGCTGCGTAGGGTAGGGTGATAATTTCACAAGGTGTTTCTGTAAAGAATAATGAAGTAATGCTGGTAATATTATTGATACTATTATGATCTGTTAATTAAGTCCTATAAATCAACTGGAACAAACTTTAAAAGATTATAGTGTTGCGCATCGCAACTTCAGATTTTGACTTTATGTATTTTATTCTGCCAGATTTTGTTTTAGGCATCTTGGTCGTAAAAATCAATAGATGCCTCTTCCTTTAGTGTATGTTTGTATGATGCGCCATTTTATAGAAGGCTATTTGACTTTTGCTATGTTGGCCAAATCCCAATATATGCAAAGTTGATCAAAATTTAACGGGCGACCATAGCGATTAGATGTAAAATGTGGGTCTAACCTAGAATAGTTGAAAAATTTTTGATAAACAAATGAAGTATTGCTTTAATCTCTTACTCAATCTTTTGTTTAGACCTCTTTTTTATAAAATAGTCAAATCAAGTCATTCAATGATTTACGCCAAACCCTTCCCCCAAAGGAACTTTGTAAAAATCTATAATTTACTAAAATCAAGCGCCCCAAATCGTTGCTTGGGTCTCTTATGGACAGACCAGCCTTGGGGTAATTAACATCTCGACACATTTTATGTTTCGGTCTATATGACTTATACGCAAGGATTGGAACTAGTTCCAGAACTCGGAACTCGGAACAAAAAGAACTCGTCTTTTTTTTGAAATGGAACTCGGAACTCGGAACTAAGTACCAGGGTACTGGAACTCGTGGAACTCGAGTTCCGCTCGAGTTCCTTCGCGATTTATTTCAAATACCTAAAATTCAAACTTTTTTAATTAAATAAAAGCGCATTAAAATTAATAATTTTCAAAAAATATATAAAATTTGAATAAAAAAACCTCATTTATTGTTTAAATTATTATTTGATTGCACACACAAGCCTTCTAAAATTATATTTGTTAACGTAACATTTTGTTTATACATTCATAAATTTTCCTGCATTTTTAAGTTTTCAAGTTTTTGAATAAATTCTGGCATACCATGAAATTCAGCGGAATTTATAAATTTTTTGAACCTCAACTTGTTAATGACCAATATCAATGTTCTTTATGCAAGTCGTCAAATAAAACAACCTATATAACGGTAATTAATTCTATTTAATATTTTAAGAAATTTACTTCCAACCTTAAAAAACACGTAAAGTGTGTACATAAAGCAGAATATGAAAAGTTTTTAACTGTTACAGAAAGAAAAGAAAAATCCAAAATTACAACTCAAACCAAATTTAAGCAGACAAAAACCTTTAATAACTCCGTGCATCCATGTATGGAAGATTGCGTGGAGTTGGTTACTGTTCATGGCAGACCATTTGAACTACTTTCAGATGATGCCATGATTAGAATCATAAACAAAGCAAGCCCATCAGGAACTAATTTTAAACAGATTAATCCAAGTAATGTTAGAAATGAAGTTGAAGAAAAGGCCAAATATATGCGAACAACTTTAATTGATGATATCAAACATAAAATACTAAGCATAAAATTTGATTTTGCAAGTGTTGCAAACAGATCCTTCTATGGTAAATTAATTTTCACATTTAACTTTTGTACATTTTAATATAAATATTTAATTATTTTTAAATTTTAAAATTATTTAGTTATACAAACTAAAAATTTAGACAAATTAGCCAAAACCAGTTTTTTAAGAATGTATTAATTTAAAAATTCTAAAATATTTATAATTTTGTTTTATTAATTTTTATAAGGCTAGTCAGTTTTTTATTTTCTAAAATAACCTAGATATTAACTTTTAAAAATTAAATAAAATCATTTTTATGAACATTGTTTACATTTTTCTCATTTAAGTACAAAACAAGATTAATTAACCAATGCATTTAAAAAGTAGATAAAGTTTAATCAGATAATGAGGAAAAGTAAAAATATGTTTAAAAAGCTTTTAAAAAGTTAAATTTAATTGTGATTTTGGCTACTTAGTGTAAAACTTTTTATTCAATTTTTTTAAATAAATTTACTTTTAGCTATAAATTGCCAATACATCCATATGGATAAAATTCAAGTCCGAGTGCTGGAATGCAAAGAGGTCTATGACCAGCACAATGCAGTTAATATTTCCAAATGGCTTAAAGAAACTGTTTTAAATTACAATATAATGAAAACCCAAATATTATCGATAACTTCAGACACAGCCCGTAATATGAAAGCTGGAATAAAGAATTTTATGGAGCTTGAAACAAGTAAAGATGACATCTTTGACCCATTAGAAGGAATGTTACAAGATGAAGATGATTTAAATTTTATAGAGGATTCTTACGAGGTTTGTGATGATTTCAACTCATCAATCATCATTGATCTCAACTGTGCTGCACACGTGGTTCAATTAGCAGTTAATTCATTTCTAGTCAGCACACCTGAAATAATTTTGGCAATTAAGGTAGCAAGACAATTGGCTACTAAGCTTAAAAGGCCTATTTTATCAGCAATGTTAAAATCTCAAAATCTTCCTCAATCAATACTTATGCATCAGGTGAGATGGAATTGGACTTACATCTGCATTGAAAGATTGCTCAAACTATGACCGTTTCTTGATAATCACAAAAATATTTTAAATGAGTTGGAAGTTTCCAATGATATTTGGCATATGTTTCAAAGATTAGTCGAAACACTAGGCCCAGCCGCAATTTTAACGAAACACCTTCAGGCACAAACTTTAGACATCTGCAATTTTTTTACAAAATATTATTTCTGCAAAGCCATGTTAAAGAGCCATTCAACCGACTTTTCTTTATCCCTTTTGCATTTTATTGAACAAAGAGAATCCCAGCTTTTAGATAATGACATAGTCAATTGTGGGCTGTTTTTAGATAAAAGATTCTACTTTAAATTAAATAATAATAAATGCGAAAAAGCCAAAAACTCTGAAAATAGTTCAATCAAAAGCATTATCTCTTCAAAGAAATGATTCAGTAAATCACGAGGAAGAAATTATTTTAGAATCTTCTGCAAATATGTCAGATCAATTTTCATTATTAGAGGATGTCTTAAGAGACGAAGAAACATTTTATAAACACGATGACTCAACTGCCCCTCTAATATATGAGCAATTAGATATAAAAATTTTAAAATACGAAAATTTACCGAGGTTTAAGGCGGATGAAAATGTTAGAAGCTGGTGGGTAGCTAACAAGGCTGAGTTTCCGCTACTAGGAAACTTAACTTTAATTGTTGTATCGGTCTCCTTGACCGAGGTGAGTGTTGAAAGATTATTTTCCTATTTAAGCTTTATTTTAGATTCCCAAAGGAATCGACTTAAGGATGATATTTTGAATGATATTCTTTTTGTTGGAATGAATTTTAAGCTTGATAAATAAATGTTTCAATTTTATATAGTTATAATAAATTATATGTGCAATGTCAATAAATTATATGTGCAATGTGTAATATATCTTTTTTATTTGTCTAGTAATTGTTTAATTATAAAAATAAAAAAATGGAACTCGAGTTCCGATATTTGGGAACTCGTCGGTACTTCCAAGAACTTAGTTCCAGCTCTTTCAAAAATCCTAAGAACTCGGAACTTAGTACCAGCTTTTTTCAATAAGTTCCAATCTTGCTTATACGATAATAGAGAAAAACTTTGTCTACTTTTTCAAATCCGTTCAACATTTTTCTGTATCTCGTTCGAAGTTAGTATTCAAAAAATGACCTCTAAAAACTGTCATAATCACTTTAAATTTTTTTTGATAAAGGCATCTATATGGTATTTCTAACTTGTTCAAAATTATGATTAAATAAAGGTTGGTAAAATTAGTTGACAATTTTCAGTCGAAATTTTTACAGATTGTTTGTAATTTTTGGCAGCATTTTTTGAGCAAAATAAAATCATTTTTTTCAAACAATTAGGGTCTGACCTTACAGCAAAAAAAGAGTCAACGATATTTTAAGATCAGGTAAGATTTGCAAAATTTTTCGTAGTTATGAAATAAAAATAATAGAAAAATTTGACTAAAAGGGCTCTTTAGAAGGTCATGTTGTCAAAAAAAATTAATACTTCTTTCTAATGAATTTAAATTTAATTGTTTGAAGAGATTTCGGAATTTGAAGGATACAAGAAAGGCAGATGATTTGATGTAATAGCAGACGATAATTTCAAGCGAGTAGATAAATTTTCTCTATATACCGGTAATTAAGCTTAAATCTGTTGTTTATTTTGTATTTTTACTAATTTGTATTGTTTATAATATATAGGGTTGCTTATGCCCGTAGGGAATTCAAATAAATTGTCTAAAGCGGACGAAACCTTGTTAGCCACATGCGTTTCAAAAACGCGGTTCGCACTTGCATTTGCCTTGCTGAGAACGAAACCCAGCCATCTAAACGTCGAACAATATGTAGAAAAACTAAAGGAATATTTTAGCGACGACAATAGAAGTTTACTAGCAAGATATTATGACATGGAGGCCAAATATGCAGAGGTGAAGATCAAACATGATTTGCAAGCTCTGAATCTTGGCCTACCAAATGAAAGTGGTCCCGATTGTAGACAAAATAAATGGGACGATTCCAAAGGCAATAAAGGTATGTGCTTCATTAAGTTTTTAATTTAATTTTAGTTATGTTAAATATATCTAATGCTCCTGTACATGCCATATGCTAGATCAGGCACGATTCTAGACCCCTTTTGGGGGGGCAGTGCCCCCCCAAAAGTTTTTGATTGCCCCCCCAAAAATAATTGAATTTGCCCCCCCAAAAATGCATAGTAATTTTATGTTTGCCCCCCCAAAAAAAATTGAATTTGCCCCCCCAAAAATACATAGTAATTTTACTTCTTTCACATAATAAAATTAAATTTGCTCCGTCAAAAATATCTAAAAAATATTATCTTAAAAATATTTACTTTTTTTAAAAGTGTTTTTATTCATTAATACTTCTCATCCGCAAGATCAAACTAACAGAAATATATAGAAAAATTTGATTTTACAGAAAGCTTTATATTTGTGAAAGCAATTATAAATCTGATGCCTAAGAAATTTTCTCAGTTAACAACAATCTTTTGTTAGAACGTAATTTAGAACCAAAGAACCTGATCGCACAATGCTACGATGGGGCGAACGTAATGCCCGGGAAAAAATGGTGTTCAAGTATTTCTAAGCAAAATGCTGGACACCATGTCCCGTAAATTCACTGCTTTAACCACCGATTGCATCTTGTTCTAAAAGATTATCTTATTTTAAGTGAAAGGAAAGATTTTGTTGATAATTTTTCTTCCCTTCATAAATTTTTTCAACATGATGCAATCAAGGTGGTTAGTGAATGCGGGACCATACCCCAGCTGTTGCCCCAATGGTGGTGTGGTCACTACCTGTCCATTGTTTTTTTTTAAAAATTACACAAAAATATTTAATACTCTTTTAAAAATTAAAAATAAAAAAACTTTTATATCTTCAGGTCACAAGGCCGAATCGGGGTTTTTTGACCATATTTATAATTTTTCTATTTATTTTTTTGTATTTAATTGAAAAATTATTTTATTTATTAAATATAATTATAGATCAATTTCAATGCAGAACGATTTATATTTCTAAAACTGCTGATTTAATACACCATTGTTTGTTAGAAATTAAACAATTAAGAAATAAAAATACATTAGAAGATTTATTCGAAAATTGTTTTGATATTAATATTTTTTTAAATGACAATAATTTATCTATGGATAAAAGAAAAACTAAACCTAAAGATTTTTTTGATTTTTATTTATTTTCTACTCATAAGTTTGAAAATATTTTAAATATTAATAATGAAGTAAAAAGTATTTATTTTAATATTATTGATTTATTTATATTCTGATAATAGATTTTTTACCGATAATAGTTGTTTAAAATCTTTAGATTCCCTTTATAAATTTGATTAACCTTTATTTTAGATATAAATAAATTAGAGCCTCTTTTAAAAATAAGTAATATTGATAAAAATTCATTATCTAAAGAAATTGACGTAGCCAAAAATTTTTTAATAAGAAACTTAATAATTACCAAGAATGTGTTACTATTGATTTTGTTAAATTTTTATATGATTACATTGATGCGTTTTCTAATCTATTTAACATTTTTCCTATAAGTTTGTTAATTGGCTCTTCAACGTCGAGTTGTGAGGCCACATTTTCTTCTTTAAGAAGGATAATAATGGCTGACAAGTAGTGACCTGCTTAAAGGTGATTTGGTTCTTTTAGCACACGAAAAATCATGAACTAGGGCCGTTAAATTTTGATAAATATTGTAATTTAATTAAAATCTTTTAAGATAAAATAGTTTGATCAACACAATACACTGCTCATAATCAGCTAATTATTGCTTACTATTTTAACATGGTTGCAATTTTTTTTTATGCGCATTTAACGTTTATGTTCATGTTTTATTTAATTTTTTACCCTAATATTAATAACTAGTTATCTATAACCAGTGTTTTTTCATATATATTCTTCCAAATTAGCATACTTATACATTTTGTTTTCATGATAATCAATGTTATTTCACTTTTCATTTTCTAAAATTCAAAGTTTTATATAATTCATTTTTATCATTCATATATATCATATTTTTAATTTTCATGCGCAATGATACCAAATGATAATTATACTTACAATTAATTCAAATCTCATATCTTTTTAAGCAATTGATAGTGAAAACAATTAATTTTAATTCACATATTCAATTTATAAACTCTTTTTTTAATTTAAGAATATAATAAATTACTATTAATTTGTTAAACAATTTTGAACATGGATTCTATTGTTGTACAAGTATATATTTTGCCGTGACCGAAGGTCACGGCCAATTTTGCCGCCGAAGGCGGCAAAAATTTTTTTTCTGCCCCCCCACCAGTTTTTTTTGCCCCCCTAAAATGGAAAAGCTAGAATCGGGCCTGTGCTAGATGTTGCCCTATTTGGGTCAAACACCGTGATGAATATAGGTAATATACCAGCTAATTATAATAAAACTGATAAAACACAAGAAACAGTTACATCATACCAAAACTTTACTTTGCAACTCATGAAAATCGATTCATGTCTCAGTAATCTATCATCTCCCACTCTTTCAACTAATACTCAAATAGAAATGGTCGAAACCATGTTGCTTGGGGTCGAAAGTGCTTGGAATATAATCAAGTATGAATTGGGGCCAATATCTCAGGTAAAATTAAGGCTGGTTAACTCTTAAAAATGCACACTTATAAGTTTTTAAATTATTGCAATATCATATAGCCGTTTATTACCTTTATTATTATTATATATATGAGGATTATGAACAAAATTTGCAACAAATTTTACCATTCTTAATCATAATTACACTTACATTCCAAGAATTTTCAAATATCCCCTGTCTGGATGTGGAATGTAATAAAGATAATCGACGGTCATAGCAGAACAAACCCTCAAAGCACGGTTACCGATGCAACTCTTGCAGATTCAGGTTTTGGGTCATGTTCATCCTCGTCATCGTTTAGTCCATCATACGTCCTACCTTCTCAGAACGTAGTTCTGTACGGGAAAATGCGTGCTATGAAGATCGAAATCATAAAGACCTTGATCGAATATATTGCCTTACACCAGGAATTTGGCTCGAACGTAATTCTTTATTTGGCATTAAATGATGCCCAAATATATCCTGGTCAAGCTCAGCCCCCTCCTATTAGTCGGAAATATGTAAGGCCCCCATCCATAATGCTATTCTGACATTTTAAATGTAGAAGGCTCCTTAGCTGATTTACAATTTTACGATTTGAGTAACCCGATCCTCTATTTTCGAATATAATTGATGACCGTTCATGAATTTAGTGAGTTGTTACAGTTAGTTCAGTGAGAACATTGATGTGTCACACGTATTACGGGTTTTCAATTCCATGCATAAGCGACTTTTTTCTTGAAAAGTTATCACACATAGTCAAGCACTTTGAAGCTATTGCCTAGAGCCTCTTAGGTCGTTAGCGTTCTCACTGTTTGATAAAACAACAATAGTAACTACTCTGCTCGGTCAAATAGCCAAGCCATTAAATGACATGGCACCCATATTTGGGTAAATGTATGAGAAACACCTCATACCCGATCATTTTTTTGTATAATCTAGGAGTAGTGAAGAGAGATGTTTTATGACTGTATTTTGTAATGTTGGTTATATTTACATTGGTTCTTTAACAACAATTATCCTAGCTCGATAAGCAAGAAACGAGGACACGAACGATCGTTTACCTTGCTCGGTACGGACCAGTCGAATCGGAATATGATTTAGACGTTAGCATTATAGCTCTCAACTCCTTGCTGGAGTATACGACAAACCTTTGCCAACCTGCACATAATGACGAGGATAAAAAAGAAATAATATTGGAAGAGCAGAAAGATTTACCTGACGGCCATTTGCACCTGCCAATGAAAGAATTTCAATTAGAGTTCTTGAAGTGTCAGAATGCGTTTTATTTGGTTGCGTGCATGTCTGCCATTTTGTTCACCCTAAATCAAATTCCCACACTAACCTGTTCGGATTCTCAAAATTATTTTCACGACGACTTTTCTTATTTTTCGGACTTTCTAATTAAATTACCCATGACTGTAGAAGTATTTGAAAACGCCTTCGCAATAAAAAACGAACGTTTGACCAATAAAATTTGTAACTACCAGGTCGATTATTGTAAAGAAATAGAAAAAATTTGTCAACGCAATCTGATAACCCAAAATATTTTTGATTTATCTTTGATAAATTATGGCCTAGGAAGAATATGTGAACAAATCAAGTTTTTAACCGTTACATAAATTCGATCATTTTTAAGACATAATTCACGATTTAAAAAAGAATAAAAGATATTTTAATTGGCTATATTGTGGATATATATATATTGAAAAATTATTTGTTTAAGGGCACGTTCAAAATCATAATTTAAAAAAACGAATTTTTTTATATTTATTTCAATTTTGTCGAATTGCATAAAGATAATTTTGTCATAAAAATTCACTTCTGTAGACTTAAATATATAATTTATAAATAAAAATTTATTCTTTATTTAAAAACGGCGTTTCGTCAAAAATATAAAACGACTTTGAACTTCTCCTCTCATTTGAATAAAATAGAACCAAATTTCATATTTTTTTGCGAAAAAAATCTAGAACACAGGTCAATAATTATCAATGGCATAACAGTGAATTTTATGAAAACATAAAAGAATTTATCCCCATGATGGTCTTATCTCATATATATTTTGTATTTCATAGTTTCATCCGGCTTCGGCTCCTTTTCCGTCCGTACTGAAAAATGGCCTTACCAAATTGACAAATCGAGAATACCCTAAATAAAAAAAATTTAAGAATCTTTTTTCATATAAAATTCCCTTGTAAACTTATATTTATCATCTCAAATAAGGAGAAATAAATTTTTTAGTATATCACGCTCTTACATCAGCATTTAGATAATACGAAATATTTCGCTTCCAAACTTAAATACGACACAAAAAATTATCGGTTTTTAATAAAAAATTTATTTGAAGTTTGAATTTCACAGTTTAGCTGTTATATGCAAAAAATTTTCTATTTATTTTTGTTTTTGAATCTTTTATGTAGTTTTGGCATTTTTTCTAACCAATGTTTTTAGCTGACTCACCTAGTTTGTTAGAAAAAACGGTAAATGGATATGAAAATCCCTAAGGTGGCATGTTTGATTCGTAGTTAGCTCATAATTATCAAAAATTTGTTGACCTGTGTAATGAACCTGGCTCAAAGTAATTATTTAAATCCAACTTTATTATAAACATTCACCAAGCTGATTATTCCATTTAAAGGCAAAAATTTATTAATCTAATGTATAAATTTGAATACTTGTTTAGCATAAAAAAAGAATTTTCAATGTTAATAGGTTGCTTATTACAAAACATAAATATTTATTACACAGGTCTACAAAAAACTATTATTCTTCAGTAAAGTAGTCTACTACGAGGCCTTATTTTAGTGTTTTTAAGTGTTTTCTGTGAAGATACACCCTACAGTCCTGGAGAGGTTAAATAAATCGAAAAATTTGGCAAAAATAATATGATTTTGCAGCCTTAAGATTTTTTAATTGCACATCTTTTCTACAAAATCAAAACTTTAATTTATCTAAAATAATGAAATATCAAATTCTTAACCATATCAAACTTTTAGATCCACATTTAGGCTTATACAAATACCCCAACTTACGATTATCAGATCAAAACAAAAATTTAATTTTGATTACTTTCTTCAAAATTGATTCCTAATCTCATTTATTTTTCAATCATAATTCAATGTTCATATGTTTACAAAGTTTGATCAAATGGCACCCGTAAACATCCGAATGATAGTAGCCTTGAATGATTAATTAGGTTATATCCCAAAATTTGTCGAGCATACGATATTGAAGCAGCTCGAAGATAAGGGACCAGTTTCATGTATTCTAAATTAATAAGTGTTTGTATCTTCCCAGGCGACTATAGGCGAAATGAATCTAGAGGCCCTGGTTCATGTTTAATTTTGCAGAATATACGATAGCCGTCTTAAAAAATATGATTCAACGTTCGGGAACCCTAAACTCCTTAATGCTCTTTTCGTGTTCAATTTGGGCCTGGTTTTAATTATGTTTATATAAATAAAAATGACTCTTGGCACTGCCAAAAAAAAATTTATTTTCAAAAGAAAATTTCTTCATTGTCAATATTGAATGAATTTAGGAAGATACAAAATTTTTAGGGCCATTTCCCACAAGGAATAAGATTTTTTCATATTAAAATGATGTTAAATTATAATACAGGATGGGTGTCAGGTGAGAATTGTCTCGGTATATTCTTTTGGAAAACTGCCAACGCCCTAAAAAAATATGTTACTAGTGCCTCTAGGCTCCGCCCCATATGCTCTTAGGCGCACTGGATTCGCTTAATTGAAAAAACTTTTATGCCGGGTGATGGCGCAGGGCCGTTTTTAAGATAGCATAGCAAAAGGTAAAAGTTATTATGATCAAAAGACAAAGTTCACATCTAAAATTATAAGATGAATTCGTGCCTCGGCAATTACGGACCTGTCTAACTGCCCTACTTTCACCAAAATCTAAGTATGACAAGCAAAAGGGCATTTATAAACTTTTGCGCGAGGTGCACATATCAAGACGAACGAGAGGCGCGCGGCGTTGCTCACTTTTATTGCCTTTAAGCTCATTCCTTTTTAGATGAAGATTCTATCAGAGTTAAATTGTCATGATGTAGCAAAGCAATCAATCACAACATTTAACTACATATTAACATTTTTATTAGACAAAATTCCATTTAAATATATAATATTTTTCTGGTAAACATGTGCTATTAACCAGTAAATATGCAAATTTAGTATAATTTTATTGAATTTAATAAATGTAAATATGGCCTTGATTTTTGCGAACAAGATAAATCATTTTATTTGAATATAAAATTATATGGCGTGGTTGAATCTATGGCAGGTAACAAATTAAAATGGGAGAATCGTATGGAAAATTCGATAAGGAAAGGGGACCAAACTAGGAGATGGCTTTAACCTTAGAAATAATACAAAGGTAAACTAAACATCACTACCAAGGTTTCTATTACTAGGACCCTCAGGCATCGCTTGATTGTCCTTATGGACCGACACTGCTAAGCTTTGCATCAATAATAACGCTATTACCTGCAAGCAGGGCTGTTATATATTCCCATGGCTAAAAACCGGGAATGGGAGTTCGGAATTCCATTCCCGGGAACGTTCCCGTTTTCGGGAAACCTTTCCGAATGAGCTAGCCGGGAAGGGGAAGAAAAAAGAATAAATAGTATTTTCACTTTACTCTAAGTTCATAGTAAATTTTAAGCCAACACAAAACTATTTTTAGACATCATTACAAATTTATAATTGTAAAACTATAACAATTTTTATTATAAATAGAAATCTATTTGAATTTATAAAAGTTGGTTTGTAGCGTAGTGGTGATGATCTTGGTTCCTAGTCCAAAGAGTCCAGGTTCAAGTTCAAATGAGGGGCTTTTTTAGTAATAACAAAAGAACACTATTTAATAAAATACTTGGCGGTAGGCCTTCGAAAAATATGCTTAGAGAGTTTAAAGTCAAATCTGGGTCACATTGCGTCATCAAATGGGGCTTGAGATCTAACAATAGTAGCTTAGTTTTTTAGGTTAATAACATATACTAGATAGTAGGTAAATTTGCTTTAATAACATGCATTTTAAGGTTTCCGGGAACGTTCCCGGAGTCAAAATTAAAGAAAAATCGGAGTTCCTTCCGAGTTCCGTACTATAGGAAAATAGGAAGGAATTCCTTTGTATGGAAAGGGGAAGGAACGTTCGGAATTTTTAACAGCCCTGCCTGCAAGAATCACTATCTTCAAATAAATGTGATAATATATTAGGAATTGAAATAATAGAGCTTTTTCCGTCTCAAATTATAAATACATTTAAATATTTTCATTTTGCTGGCAGAACTTTGGTTCCTAATCTAGGTTAGGTGATTGCCATGCCCGTGCGGGTATGCCGTCTTTTTCAAGAAATGTAGGGTAATGTGGAAAGTATATTAACCATTGAAGGACTCTGATCCTTGACTTATTGGTTGTAAAACCTGCATATTGTAATATTATTAAAGGTGCTGCTTTATTTTAAAAGGTATTACGGTGTTGTCGGAGAGATGCACCTATTGACCCCAGTCTCTATCCACGTTGCCGCACAAGAATTTTACTGCTACCTACCCAAAAAGGTCAATATTTGACATTCGGCCTAAAACAAAAAAATACTATATTGCCGGCTGATTCCTTTCCCGTAAATTAACGAATAAAAATTAAGTAATTTTTTTTAAAAGATTTTATTTATAAGATTTCCAGCATTAATATATTACAATATCAAATTAACAATGTTTAATATAAATAATAAATTATAAACAGGTAATATATTAAATGTAATATTAATATATGAAAGAAGTAATTGAAATAAATTAAAAATAAATTAATAAAAATATTATATTTACTAAATTTTAGAGTCTTCCGGCCATGTATTTTTAAAAACTAAATAATTATTTTTCAAAATTTCTATGGAAATTTTTTGCCTTATGCTAAAACTCGGCGAAATAAAATTATTTTTAATTAGTTTACCAATTTGTTTGAAAATTTTCAAGGCTTCAGGACCAAACAGAGGTTGTGGCAACCATTGGTATAAAAATATTATCGGTATTTAAAAAACAATATTTTCTTGTCTTTAAAATTTCGGCATTCAAAATTGGATCAAAGTTATAGTTTGAAGGGGCCAGAGGATCAACACAGGTAAAATCCCAAAATAAAGGTTTCCCCTCAGAGAAGGGAACAAGAATTTTTCCATCCGGTCTTTTAGAATTAAAAGATAAACCAGGTTCTAAAACACACGGTATATTAGCCTTTTTAAAAAAAGTGGCGATAATGCAATTAACCTTATTGTGTCGCCTTATCTTTGAATTCGACAAACAATGTAAGGGATGCCGGTCAAAACTATCGGTGAGAGTCTTGCATTTGCTGCAAATGTAGGGAGTTGAAAAAGGGATTCCTTAACGCAAATACCAAGCATATTGAAACGCTGCGTTAGGAAGTAATTGATTACACTGGACAACAAAAAAAAACTACTTAAACGATTTTTTAAGGGTTTTGTAGAGAATTTTTTTGCGATAACGATCCCGGGTTTAGTTTTTTTTCTAAGGCCTCCAATTTTTTTTTAACCGCGTCCAAAGTTCAAAAAAAAATTCAAAAAATTCTTTTTACTATTAATTCTACAAAAAATCTATTGGCATATTCAGATTCCTTATAAAAAAACATATCTAAAAAAGGTTATTACATAAATTTTTAGCAATTTACTATCAAGTTATTTAGGATCAAAAAACGGAGTTTATGACAAAAACCACTAATTTTACAAAAATAAAAAAATAAAAAAAAATTAAATATTAAAAAAAAATTTAAACCCCTTACGTTAATAATGAATGTTTTCGTTATCTAAATATATTTTTAAACTTTTGTTACTACCCATAGGTTCTGTGATATAGAATCCCAAAATACCCCAAAAATTGAAAAATCTCAACTTTGACACCGAATAACTAAAAGTCTGAGGCCTTGGCTAAAATTCTGATTTCATATTCGTGATCAGCGCCAAAAACTTGACCAAAAACCATAGTTGCCATAAATGTTGGTTAGGGTTGTCCAAAATTTGTTGTCCAGTGTTATTTAACTTACTGGGAAACGCCTCCAATCATTCATGGCCTGAATTGTATGAAGAGAGTGATCTAAGAAGAGATTTGTCCGCTGTGTTTTCACTCTGTATAAGGTAAGCAAGAGAGTTCAATGCTAGGCACATATCCCATTCTTTTTGATCACCTGTTTCAGGGTATGGCCTGGTAGGGCCGGCCTCAAAAGCCCAGGTAGTTAAGGCTTGAAAAAAAATTGGGTCCGAGTTAAAATTTGTGATTTTAAAGATTGTATTCTTATAGGATGAAAAGGAAGCAAGGAAAGCGAGAAGCGCTATATTACTGGGTGACCTGACCCCGAGTCCACCCAGCTTGCTCGGTAGGGTAAATTGAACGTAATTATTCAAATCAAATTTTAAATTAAAAAGATTTTCAAAAATTGAAATCAATTTGTGCTCAAATTTTTTGAGCAAAGAATTAAAAAACAAAGGCTCCGGATGTCCGGAAGCAAAAATACAATTGAGGAATTAAAAAAACATTTTTTAAAAGAAAAAAAGTCTGATGAACAGGTAATTTTTTTAAAATCTCTAATTTTTCTCTTAAAACAAGTAAATGATTTTCTAAAAAAATTCCAACGGCAACAAAACCTCCTACGGGTGAACCTGGTTAAAACTTAGTGTATATTTTGTAATTGCCCATATTTCAAATTAAATTAGGCCAGCCTTAACAAAATTTAACCCTAACTTCCTACCTGATTTAAACTCTAAACACACAATATTTTGTGTATTACGTTTGAAAATTTATTTTATGATTCTGCATATAATTGCAGAGCTACAAAGATTTTTAAAATATCTAGATTAATTAAATTGCCAATTCATGTGTTAATCACCGTATACCCTTACAAACTGCGTTAGCCTGCTATACCATTTATAAAATGAATATTAATTTTAAAGTAAAAAATATTGAAAAAAAAATATATATATAAACAACTAAGCAATATTGCTTTTACACTTAAAAACATTTTAATTTCAACCTGGTTATGAACTATGCCATTTGAAGTTGGGGTGCAAAATGTTTTGTGCAACCTAAATGTGGTTGTTGGGGATAAAAAAATTTATTTAGATACAAAATTGAAGTAGATTTTTTTTACAAAAATTCTAGAGGTCCCAATATCAATTACCTCAAATTTTGTCACTTTTAAAACTTCCACAGATGTAGGACCCGAAGATCATTAAAAACGGAAAAACAAGGCCACAAAAACTTGAATATCGGTAGACCTGTGTATATTTTTTACACGATCCATCTTCCCCAAAAATAAGAATACGTATGATTTATTAAAAATATAAAAAGATAGCAAAAAAAGATTTAAGGGCAAGCCATATATGCTAAATTTTTTATTACCATAATAGATTTTTAAAAAAAATGGGAAAAAAAGGAATTTTTGTTTTTCAATAAAGTATAAACGCGCATACTATTAAAATTAAACATTATTACTGAAAAAAATGTGGATATGCGTTATCAAGAAATTACGGTAAAAAATTTCACGTGAAATATATTAATGTCCGCTTTGTTCACCTTGACATATTAATAAACTACCTTAGAAATGACATAAATTATCATTATTATTGTAAGGTTTGTATGAGTGATGATGGTGGCATATGGACATTACTAATATGTCACACAAATCTAGTTCCGTTAGAGTCAAATGCATATAACACTTGGGTTGATTAATTCACTTGATGAGACATTATATCATAGCAGGTCAAAAATAAGAGGCTACTTACATTTATTATTCATAAGGAGTAGTTCCTTAGCACGATAACAACATCTCTCTGATTCTTGAGACTCTAAAATTCCGGATGAGTGTATTCCGTTATAAGAAAGGTTTCAGACTGGCCATGGAACAAAATAATCAACCTCCATGGTCGGTCCTTCCATAAAGACATTAATAAGCACCGTTTGGGGGTTTCGATGCAAAATAATTATATTCTAATCTTAAATTTTTCCTTAGCTTACCGCTCATCTGTGCCCAATTTCGGCGTTTGGAAAAAAGGACCGGGTTTAATGATTGTGAGGAGGGGGGGGGGGAGGAAGGAGGGCTAAAATTTTTTTAAAATTATGAGCTACTCTTAAGATTAAATTTTTAAATAATTTTAATAACCAAGTAAATAATAAATTTATCATTAGAGGAAAAGATATTTAAATAACAAAAAAATAGTTTTTTTGAATTTTGCCAAGTTATATAAAACAAAGTTAGTGAAATAAAAAATAATTTTACCTCTATGTATCTACAAAGAGTAAAGTAGTAATGATTTAATTCATACCTCTAGTTTACAAACGACGTTTTGTCGATAATATCAAAAAAATTCGTTTTTCTTCTCGTTTAAATTTAGCAAAACCAAATTTAATCTTATTTGCAAGAAAACGAAGTTTATATTGAATATGCATTGTACTAAAATAAAAACTGACGATGCATGTGGCCGAAATAAAAAATTTCAATGCCAATATCGTTTCAGTGTTTTAAAATAAGATATAAAAAAAATAATGTCATTTAAAAAATAATTGAAACATTAAATTTATCTAAATCTACAAAAATTACACAAAAAACTATAAATTGTTTTAAGAGTCTACTAAGCCTTTATAATTTTAGTGTTTTCTTTGTAATTTACTTATTTTCAATTATTTGTATAAAACATACCTACTTAAAACCCCTTATCAACATTTTTATGTAACAATATGATTAGAAGATATATCTTTCATAAAATAAAATTTGTATACATTGATTTGATTAAGAAGGCCTGAACATATTTTTTAAAAATTATTAGGGTACCTGGATACATTTGCTTTAAAAAAAAATATGTAAAGATACACTAACTTAATTAATAAATTTAAAGTTCTGATTTAAAAACATTTAATTAAATAGTCACAAAGCTGTAAACATGCTCGTTCACTTGTTTATAAATTATCTTCATTTAAAAAGTGCTTGGCCAAATTCACAAAAATGTTTTAAATATAAAAAAATATTTATATTATTTTCATTATTCTAGCCTTATATGTGGTGCTAATAGGTCAAAAATTAAAACTTTCTAGTAGGCCAGATTTAATTATAAATAATTGTTTAATAAAATAATCTTATTTCTGTTTCACTTTTAGAAGCTTTCCAGTTAATATTTGTAAAAAACTGCACGGAAAAATTTTTAATACACAATGCAACATAAAATATGGAACATTTTGCATATTTTCAACAAAAATAAACTAATTTGAAGTTGAAATGGCCAAATTTTCAAGTCTCGAATAAAGCATTTTTTACCATATTTAATTAAAGCTTCAACGCAAAATTTAACTAAAGTAAATAGCGGTAAAAGCGGTGTAAATAATAGATAAGGTTCTATTATAAGCAAAACTAAAACATTTCTCTACGAAATTTTTTGTCGTTATATATTATGATTTAACGGGACATTATGATCTATGGCATACAAATTGGGATTAGGCAAAAATCAATTATTAATATATACAAAAAAAAATCCGAGAACTTTCTTTAAGGACTAACTTTATGAGACACATAGCTTCAAAAATCTATAACATTTTACAAAGCACAGCCTAATAATAATTAAGAAAAACTCAGTATTACATTAATTATTCATGTTAGCTTTTTCTAAATTTGGTGGGATAATGTAAGCTAACCTTGTTATATAGAACAAAAAATATTTTTTGAAAATAAAGGACTTAATGAAAAAATGATGCTTGTGAAACTTAATAAGCTCACTAAATAGCAAAACGACCTTCGACATATAGATTTAATGAGTGTAATCAAAAAAAAATTTAATCATCTATTGCGGGTCACACTGTAACAAACAGCACTTACCATAGTGACAAAGAGAAAAAAAATGCAGGCTTATTTGAAGTTGCAATGCCAAATAATAACTGATTGTAATTCAGAATTTGCTAAATGGTATTTTCTTTAACATCAAACGACTCATTGACCAAAAACAATGTTCTTGTTAAATATAGAGAATTAAACATCCAGATTCCTATAACAAAACATAATCTTTCCATGTCAGCCGCCTCAAATTAATTAAGGGCACTTGTTGTCAACTATAGCTCATGATTAAATGGCCTACAAGATATACTTAGATTTTATAATTCAGAATGGCAATTCATGTTTCTTAACGTTATGAATGAAGACAATTGACGATAAATATTAACATTTTATTCAAATCTTATAGAGGCTATGTCTTGTTTTGCCAAAAAATGGATAAAAACACATGTTATAAATTTCGCATTTTTGGCGCCACTCATAGAAAGCTTTAAAAACGTTTTTTAGAGGGAAATACCATTTTTTTAGGCTAGATTTGGGTCTCGTAGAGACTATAACTTTAAAGGATAGATGAAATAAAAACATGCATTGTTTTTCCAATTTTTCCGGCCGAAAAAGGTCAAACGGGTCCAACCATGATATCCAATTTTGGGTCGGCTAAAAATAGTTTTTATCTCTATTTAGATGATACGGGCCAAGTTTAGTTAAAATTAAGGTCAGCTGTCAGGCCCTGATGGTGCACGTAACAATTGGACTAGGACTCTTATATATAAATGAAATAATGTGAGAAGTTCTTCGCAGCAATTCTTGACACATTCCATACATAATTCAAATGGGCCGTTAAGTTTAGTGCCATATTATATCAATTAGCAGTAGAAATTCAGAAGTTTGCTCACCTTGAGCATAACCATATTTATGTCTTGGCGTTTCAGTCAAAATTTATAAGTAATATACGCGATCTATATATCATTCATTTTTTTAATATTGTTATTGAAGTCATAAGCATGTAGCAAAAAGTCAAATATGATGATCATAAATCCTTGATTATTACTCTCGGAATGAGAGCGAGAAGTTTTGTTGTTTGGTTATCATGTTAATAATATATTATTAAAGAAAAACATTATCGAAATACATTTTCCGTACCCTCATAACTCGTGGGTTGCTTCCGAATCTAGGTTTGGTCAAATATACCGGGGGACAGATATCAGAGTCTCATCCATTTTCTGCGGCGAAAATTTTTTAATGTCCCCATAATTCATAAGGTTTAATAACATAAAATAAAATAAGAAATTTTCGACTTTGCGAAGCAATTACATTACATAGTATATAAATAATGTAATAATGTTAATAATAATTTTATTTTTAGATGTTACTTACCTTAATCACATTTTGTGTAACCTTATATTATTTATCTGTTTTTGATTTACGAACTTAATTTTTAAGCGAGCCTAATAGATTATGTAGTTTTTTAAAAAATATAAATTAACGGGTATGTGGATTGCAACCTTTCCCACTTTATTGATATTTTACTTTTTTTTGATGCTTGAAATAAAGTTCTTTTCTCTCATTTAAATTTCCGCGATTACATTGAGTACCTTTCTTAATTATTTTTATATTATTAAGCAGGTCAGGGCCTTTTTAGGTTAAGGCAATGTATGTAGAACATGTAGAAGAGGGCATTAAACAATATAATTAGATTTTTAACCGCCTTTGGGCAAAATGTAAATTTTTAGTGCCCCTGCTTAATTCGTTACAGGCCACAATTACGCTAATTGCGCTTAACGTGTTCCCAATCTTTAAAAAATGCATAATGTCATGCCCGCGAACACGCCTTAGGCAAGCGCACTAACGGCATAAGTTAAAAAAATTAAAATGATTACAGTTTTTGGGTTTGTTGCGAAAAAGAGAGAAAGATAAAGTAAATCGGCCGGTTTGTGTTTGGTAATGCAATATATTTGCATTATCTATAAAGAAAGCTCTAAGTACAATAAAACATTGTTTAGAAATTAAATGATGGTATAGATATTAACTATAATGTTTTAAACCTCAAAATACAACACTTAATAATATAAATTTGTTTGATTTTTCCATTCTCGTGCAAGTTATAGTTAATTAGCTAACTCAAAATGGCACCTTCCTCAAATAATGCAATTTTTTTGATTTATTACACGAATTGTCTATACAAACTTATTAGCTCCCCCAATAGCACGAATCCATCATTATTTATTATATTATTTACATAATCAAATTTAGATTGCACACGACAATCGATTTTAATTTTTTGGTTGGCATTCATTGATCATCATTTAAGTCTTCTTCTGGGTCTCACAAGGATTTCCTTTCCGCATTTCGTGGTAGAACAAACCCGAACAATTCCAATTTAAATTTCACGCGTAGCCGGGCACCGTCAACTTAATTTGTACAACAAAAAATGTTAAAGTACTCCCCCCCCCCCCTCCCCCAAATAAATATGCAAATTTATGAGGCTTGATTTTATTTATGTAAAGTTAATCACTCGATTTTCTTTCATGTGTTGTAAAAATCGTTGACCATTTTATTACATTTGTATATGATGATAATAAAAACAGAAATGCCTAAATAATAGGTATAAAAAATCAAAAGGAATCTTATTAGGTCCGCCACCAACTTATAAAGAAAAAATTTTTTCTAGAAAATTTATATTGGGATTTTTAATGAAGATGTGCTGCTATTTAGTCATATCAAAAGTTGTTATTTTCACAAAAATCAGAATAGTGGTGGAACGTCTCATGCCTTGAGAGTTGACAGATTAATTTTGTACTGCGGTGCTATTTGTCCTCTTGAGGCAGGCCTATCATTCCTTTTTTCTACATGTGCCTCATTTACTTCTTCTTAACTAGATTATGCAAATATATTCATATCCTCTTTTTGGTCGTTGTCGTAACTAAATTACCTACACTAACTCACGTATGTTTTACTACCCGCTACCACCCACGATGTCAAAAAACCAATCATTTTTTTTTCTGATTCTCGGCAATCCTGTCTTTTTTTTAATGTTTCGTTTTAACGCTCATTACTCTATTTATGTAATTTAAAAGTCCAATGCCCCTTATACTTTCTATGATTTTTTATGCCAAATTTAGTGGCTATAGTTCAATGTCCTAATAATCTAAATATCAAAGAAATATGATGTGACCTTTATATTTTATTTAATATTTTATTAGGTATGAATATTTTTGTTGTAAGCAAAATAGTCTCCCAGGAAGCCCAATAATTTTTAGGAGCCAAAATGTAGAGGTTAATAATTGCTAGTCTACCATGGGACAAGGTAATATAAATTTTATATTTAAATTATGTGTGCTTATTCTATTAAAAAATTAATAACTAACGATAACCTTAGCCGGGTATACCTTTCATTAACTGGTAGCAAAATGCCTTAAATTAAAATTGTAAAAAAATAATTTAAATAATTATACAATTTGGTAAAACATTTCTTTCCTAAAATCCGCGCTTTGGCTGCGAGCTGCGACCTATTACACATTTAGACAATTTTTGAGAAATATAAGCTAATTTATAAGATCAAACCTAATATCTTAGGGATTTAAAGAATCCGTTTACCATTTTTTTAACTTTTTAAGCCTGCTATACATATAAAATTCTATATTCCAGTTTTATTCAACTTTTTCTTTAATTTCACTAAAGGCGTTATGTTGTGATTATTAATTCAAATAAATTAATAAAAATCAGCTTGATTGTTAAATTCAAGGGTAAAATATCTTGTTTTTACAGGTGAGCCATAATGTGAGTGTTGGCACTTGATAACATAAAAATTGAATACTCGGTATTTATGATGATTCAAAGTTAGAGTTGATTTTAATAAAGATACTTAAATATTCGCGAGGTCGCGAAATCAGTCATATTTGTTAACTTAACCATTTTTCCGGTTATAATGAGGCAGTAGGGCCCTATTTCAACAGTTGATTCGAAAAACGGAATGATTGAACAGCAGCCTACATTGTAGATTTCCATAGCTGCAGTTTTATAAATATCTTCCAACATCATTGATTTTTGTAGACCTGTGTTATTAAACAATAATTAAATTTTTTTAAAAACGTGTTTTATCATGGTGATAAAGTTTAATTTTTAAAGTTGAATAAATTTTATGCGTTTTAGCACTTTTATTGCACAAAAATAAATTAATCCGGCGGTATTTTTCATCCTATATCTCGGCTGATATTAATAACAAACCTGGTTCTAAAAAAAATGAAATTATAGGGATATCATTTCTGCATTTAAATTCTTATGAAATAGAATGAAAATTTTGATTATAAATATAGAAAAATTTAAGTCCCAATTTTTAAAAATAATTTTGAACCAGGTTACCTGGCCGTTCAAACATTGGCAAGATTTTAATTTAAAATAAACAATTATAAAATTGGCAAAAGTTGCCTTTTATTGCAAATTATTCATACTCATTTTCATACACCCAGTTGAGGTTTCAACTAAGGCTCCTAAAAAAGGGTCACACCTCGGAACTTAATAATTACGCTCCCAAAGATGCTCGAAAAACCCCAAAATTTTGCTCTATTTAAATTTGTGAGATTAATGCCCAAAAAACTACCCTTCTAAATCAGCAAAAAAAACGTATTAAATTTGACCAAACCATAGGGTTTTGATAGCTAATTTATTTTAATGAGTAGTCTTTTTAAAGGGGTCTCTCGAATGTTGTCGCAATAAAAATTGGTGTAAGAAGTAGGTCCACTGTGGGACTTACAAACTTAATAGCGAACTCTATGTGTTAGATTGGATACAGTTAAAGAACAAGAGATTGGAGACACGAAAATTATGGTATAATTAGCGCCTTTTGGTTTTAGTGAAAAAAAAATAATTAGGATGTCTTTGTTTTTTCAAGTTAGCATGCTTAGTTATTATACTATGTGCAAAAAAAATATTGCTACATTTAGATTTAGTCGCAAGCTAAAAAAAAAATAAATACATAAATGGTAGTTAAAATAATTAGGCTAAAAGCTAGATTAAACATAAACCTTTGTATTATCTTACTGCATGGGTGTTGTTTTGAAACAACATGATAACGTCGAAAAATATGCTGACTTAAAAACTGTGTCACCGGGTGGAGCCGGTTAGGCTCGTATTTGGCAGAAAAGAACGCGTGTTCTACATTTTTATTTTATATCGGACTAATATTTATATGTCTACTGCTACTATACGAAAAATGTAGCACTTTAGAATAAAAAATAATCTTAAACTTGCATATTTATCAAGCCGCCTTTAGCTTTAGAGTAGCGAAAACCCAAGTATCAGTTTAAATAGAAATAAACCAAAAAAATGGATTTGACTGTTAAAAAGGCAGCCCGGAGATTTATACTTTAAGGTAAGTTATATCTCGAAATGAGTTATTTAAAAAAATGTGTTAATATTCAAATATCCTACATTATGGAATATCAAATCCGTTTACCGTTTTTCCTGATCAAACTTAGTTAGTCAGTTATAAACAGTGAAAATTTTAGAAAAAAAGGTCAAAAAACCAAAAAGATTCAAAAACAAAAATAAATTGAAATTTCATTTTTGCATATTTACAATAGTTAAACTGTTAAACTCAAACTTCAAATAATATTTTTATTAAAAACAGATAATATATCGTGTCGTATTTAAGTTTGGACGCGAAATATTTTGTATTATCTAACTGCCGATGTCAGAGCTTGATATAATAATAAACATTGTTTTTCATTATTTGTGAATAAAAATATAAGTTACAAGGGATTTTTATATGCAAAAAAGATTTTAATATTTTTTCTTTTTAGGGTATATTTAGATCTGTAAATTTGGTCAAAAAAGGCCATTTTTCGTTATAGACGGATCTAAGGAGCCAAAGACGGAAGAAACTAAAAAAAACGAAAAATATATATGAAATTAGGTCTTCATGGAAATTCATTCTTTTATGTTTTTATAAAATTCACGCTTCTGACATTAATATTTGTTGACCTGTGATATAACTATCGGCTCAGATAGCTCAGTGGCAAAAATTCACTTACACGATTGGGGGTTCGAATCCGTGCATAGGTTTTTTTCTTCGGAAAATAGAACACATATGCAACCACTTTAAAGCTGCTGAGTAGCCTAATAAGGCAGTAGGCCCTAAACGATGTGAAAGTGAAAGCCTCGGCTAAAACCTAAGTCGCCGGCGTGCCAGGAAATATTACTATAAGTCAAAGCCCTAAACGGGTAAGGCGCCCCAATATGGGGAAAAGTATGGGAAAAACCTAAAGCCAATTGTTTTCTTAAATTTTAATTCTCCCGATCTACAAATAAAGTGAAAACCTTTATTTACTAAACATTTGCTCTTGTGAAATTCACGTAGGATAATGAATCGACCCTAGCTCATGTGTTTAACACATGGACCACCCCAAGTTTGCCGAAATATTTTTGCATGTAAAACATATTGGCTTTTACAATGTAATGTAGTCCATTTAAGGTTTTGTTGTTTAGCGCTATATGGTCTAACCGCTTTTATCACTTAAACGTAGTCGACTTTTTACGGGTCATTAACTGATTTATTTCATAATTTTAATTTTTTCTGTTGAAAAGGCACAAAAAAAATATATTTTATGATATATAATGCTTTTTGTAGTTTGCTTATTTGCTAAAAATTAAAAATAACCCGTGAATTTATTAAAAATAATTCTTATTTGTCAGCTAAGTTTTAAAAAAATAGTTAAAGAGAATCAAAAAAAAACTCAATCAAAAATAAATTTTTGAGTAAATTTAAAATTTGAGCTGGCCAAAATATATAATGGGTTATGGACGATACTACATACGGTTGGGCTCGGCATTTAAAAACAAAAATATTTGTCAAAAACTGGCATCTTTGCAGTTTTTTATCATAGACTCTTCTAGTTTTTGTTGGTTATATGTTAATATTGTCATAAATTTTATTAGTTTTTTGACAACATTGTTTTTGTTGGTTTTTTGACAAAGCTAACTAATATGTTTTGTATTTCAAAAAATATTTTTTGTTTTTCACAAAATTTTATTTATTCTGTTAGTATTTTTTGCGTGGGTGTTTTGACCTTAGATTACGTGTTTATACCAGCATGGCTGCTAATTACATTCTATATGATTGCTAAATATTTTGTATTATCATTTGTATACCACGTGTGTTTTTGTCAAAAACAAAAACTCATATTTTTTGTTTTCGCGCTGAGCCTTAGTAACCTGATTAAAAAAAAGGGGAACTCCCCTATTGTATAGGTTATCATTTTTCCGACCGAAAGATAAAATTTGTCGATGTATGTTATGCATACGGTTTTGGCAAAGCTTTGAAAAATCCTTTTATCTGCTACTCAGGCTAGGTCTAGATTAAAATTCTAAAATTTTAGGCATAATACTAGCTTATACAATAAATTAAGTTAACTTATATATGCTCGTGAATCATAAATTTATTCCATAAATATTCAAATATATATTAAGGTTATAAGTCATCTTACATAAATAATAAAAATGTGGGGTATCAGAAGCATTTATGGAAAGATCTTTGCAACAGCTAGGACATAATGAGACAATATAATTCTTTTTGATAAACTACATAAATTAACTACGTATCTTTTGCCGGATCAAAGGTGCATTATTATTTGTATGTATTTCTTGATATATTACAAATGTTATTTGCATGTGACCAAGCCAAATAATATTTACGTGTCTCCAAAATCCTTATAAATAAACATCTACTATCTAATTTTCAACGGGACATTGAAATAACTGTCTTTTAAAACAATCAAACCTTTTTAGGTCTCGTCTGGCATGTTTGAACGACTGAACCCGGTTTTTATCTCTGCTGAATAGTCACATTGCTAAACCTTCTTATGTTTGGACCTCTCATGATTATTGTATTTAAAATTTATTCATTTATTAGGTTGTTGCATAGAATGTTAGTTTTAAAGACTATAAAATAGACGAAGGTAATTGTAAAATAGATTGAAATTTACTAGAATCCTTACGTTTTGACCGACAAATTTATTATTTGAAATAGGCTTCGGTATCAATACTTTTTAAGGAAAAACACCATTTTAGAAATTAGAAAACATATTGTAGTATATTCAGTGGAAAATAGAGAGCTAAACAACGGTTGACTTACTCCTTGTTTATTAATTTTCAATCATTGTATCTTACAAAATTTATTATGTTTGAAAATGTTGCCGGAGTTATTTCCCACAATAATTAATGTGGATAATGATAATTTTGGAAAATTAAAATTTTTCCATAACAGCCTATATACATTAAGTGTATTTCTATAATTTTTTAAAAAATGTTATATTTTTAACAGTGGTAAATACCTTTAAGCCACTCATAAAATTATATGTAATATTGTTTTAACACAATCTTTTTTTTTTAATATTTTCAATACAAGCGCAGGGCTTAGCAAATATTTAGATAACAAATTACCCTATAATCGCCTGCAACATTTACCTATTAAAGATTCCATTTAGTGCGAAACTAAAACATGTGAGTATAATTAGTATTTCAACGGTAGGTCTATTCGGTGTAAAATGAACTCGTGTAAAATGACCTTTTACACGAGTACATTTTACACCGAATAGACTTTTCTACGAGTTCATTTTACACCGAATAGACCTTCCCGTATTTCGATATATAAAAATATTAATATTCTACACCACATTTGAAAAAAAAATTGTTTTAGTAGCATTTGCTTAGGGGCGCCAATAGCACGGACCGAGCCAGGATGATATTGCTATATTACATTTTAGTTTTAATTGATGTATAATACAAAAAAGAAATTAAGCTTGCAATTTTAAATAAGTTAATTGAAAATCACAAGCCTTTTTTCTGTGCACCCTGAAGAAGCAGGAAAGAAAAAGCATAAATTACTACCCAATAATGTAAAATAATATGATCAAATCTAGTATATTTTATGAAAACTTAAAAACGAGTCGGTCGATTTCTTTTAAGTAAAGTTTCAGAATAAATACACAGGCGTAACTAGCCATCGACTAGAAAATGTATTTTTAAAGGCAGTTACGAAAATATTTATTTGTATGTTAATCAATACCCAGAAAATTAGTTATATTAAATTAACCCATGTTTCACATTAACAGATTTAAATAAATACATGAGTTGCCTAAAGGTATCCATTGTTAAATTATTCTATAATTATCAAGAAAATACAGAGTGCAGATATTCTTCATCGTGTTATAAAAAATTTATCATTTGTTTTTGTTAATAAAATTTGAGAAAATAGGGCAATTAACATGACTTTAACAACTTCCGCCCGACCCGTAATTGCTTTTTTTAAAATTCAGGCCCGGCCTGCCTGGCCTTAAATTTTGGCTCGGCCCGACCCTCTTTCGGGTCCCGAGTTTGACTTCTAGTGTTTTTTCATAAGTTATGTTTAAAAGAAATTGCCCAAAACATGTATAAGGCTTGGTTTACTAAAGCAGCCTAAAAAGTTAAGACAGACACGCATGTCTTAAATGGTTTACTCTAGTTTTTTTAACTTTAAGGCGGTAACAATTCCTTCTTGACTAAAAAACATTTTTTAAGGTATAAAAGAAAATGGTGAGTTTTTAATAGAATAAAATTATATGGATGAAACTAATTTTCTCGCATCAACTAGTGAACTCTTTTGTGGCAAAACTATTATTTTTTACTTTATTTTATATCAGCCATATATACAAAAAAATTCAATATTTTCGTAAAATTTTAATAAAAAATTGGGTGTTTATGCCTCAACATTTTGCAGGTCTTACAAATTTCAATAAATTTTTAGCACGCACATTCAACCCATCTGTATGGGATGAAAAAACTAGTTATGCACGGATGAACAAATTTGTGGGAAATAGGAAAAGGAGACTTTCCGAACGGTGTTAACATGTTTTTTGAATATTTAGGAATGGTGGGTAAAAAATATATTTAAAAATGGACGTTTAACACCACGTGGAAATGAAAAAATTTAAATGGGGTCACGTAACACTTGCATCCCCAGCCACAAAGTCATCGATGCAAAATAAAAATAATATTCTATTAAAATCAATCTTTTTCAATTCTTTCATTTTTCTTTTCGGCTCTTAAAAACTGATAATTTCGTGTTCTTTGTTAAATATAAACAAAACCGTCGGATTTATCAGAACAATTTAGGTGATGCTTGTATTCCTTGCGGTGAATGTCATTTTAATTTTGTTTAAGATAAATTTTGTGTGCAATCGTTTGTCGATTTTTACATATTAAGGTGTATTTTTCATTTATGCCAAGGGCAACTTTAAAATAAAATTAGCTAGTACGCCGGCGGATAGCTATTGGACGGTGACTGCCTTTTGTTAAACCATGGCTAAGGGGTGTTTTAAATTAAACAACCGACATCAAACTAAATATTTTATTATGCAGAACTATAAAATATTAAAAATTTTTAATGATTTTACTACCAAAGTTTTTGTAAAAGACAGGAAAAAAGTGTGTAATTAATATTATTTTTTTTTTGGGCAAAATGTTATGAATTATTGTTAAGTTATGTCCAAAATTATCTAAAAATCATAAAAACAGATAATGATTTTACCACCAAAGTTTTTGTAAAAGACAGAAAAAAAGTGTGTTTATTTATATAAAATATAATTTTTTTTGGGCAAAAAGTTGTGAAATATTGTTAAGTTATGTCCAAAATCATCTAAAACCATGTAAACAGATCTAATAAACAAGTTGTAATGAAAAATTAACAAAGGTGATAGGTAAAAAAAAAGATTATTTTTAGTTTTAAACCATAACCTTTACCTAAACCCGATGCTTGGGGGCTCTCTAGGGGCTGTGCCATTTTGTGGTTCGCAGCAGTTTCGGTTAAACATAATGGACCTAATTGGCAAAAAAACAATTCATTAAAAGATAATGGTTATTTTAAATCTGCTGATCTCGAATGCTTACTACAAGTTTGTGTTGTGTGTGCTCTTCACTCAAGTTAAATACAGTTGAGCCTGGTTAGTAGTTTGATGGGTGACCGCTAAATATTCTTAAAACCGTTTGGTTTTTAAGAGCTAAAACTTATAAACCTGGGAGACCGGCTCTTAAGTTTCATTAAACCCTAAGAGGACACCCGCTTGAGTTTAAAAGTACATTGATGGATAAGCCGGTCCTAATGGAAAATGTTTGGAGGAAATTACAATACCATAGTTTTTTTTTATTTTAACACAAAAATATTTTTAGTTAAATCATGTCGAAACAGCGAGACTCTCCTATTTTACAGCTGTAAAATTTGTTTAAAATCTATCTGATTTAGCTTTAGAGATAAAAAAATACTAACAAATATACAAATTTGTCTTTGTACTCCTGAAAGCTTAAACTGTAATCGAAAAGCAAAAAATAAATTGAAATTTAACGTCCTCTACCCTTCTACTTTTATGTCCCCGTAAGGACAATAATCTATGGGAAAAGAGTTTATGCAAAATTAATTTTTAATTTAATTAGTTGCTTATATGCTTTGTGGCACTTTTGTGTAATAATGAATTCGGGCTATGTTTGTGTGTTTTTTTAGAAATCAATTTACAAAATACTTATTTCGGGTGCAATTGTCTCACAAAATTGCGTTCAGCTAATATCACAAAATAATTTTGTTTTATAACTTGATTATTTATATTTAAAAATTACCACCAATTGGACAAATATTTTTATGTAAAATTGATCAATTCAACAAACAATAAGGCTTATAACATGCTATTTTGCACAAGAAATTTCAGCCCCTAAATTTTTATTTTTAAAGAAAATTTTTAAGAAAACTAATGTCCACATTAAAAAATATTACATTTATATAATTATTGTTTGTACATTATTTTAGTTATTGAACCCCTAATTATGCGGGTATGCAAAAAGGGTAAATATAAAAGGGTCAAATACCCAATTTAAATTTAGATCATAAAAGCATTTAGGGCCACGTTTAATTTTCATTCTTTTCAAAAATGTTACAAAATTTCTAAAATACTGTAATTCGATTTTTTATAACAAAAACTACATGACAATAAAATTTGGACGACCTCAATTATCATATAGCAGTTTTTGGTGCTGATTAAGAATATGAGATCAGCCTTAGCTTTTTAGCTCTCCGGCGTCAAAAATAGAATAGTTTTATTTTTTGGGGTATGTTGGGATTCAATATTTTATAACTTAACGGTACAAAAAAATTTCGATAAACAACATTCTGTGGGCGTTTTAATTTTAAATTATTTTTTTTTTACTTTTTTTTTTTATTTTTTTTTTTTATGTAAAGTGATTTTCTTTATTTCCGTTTTTTGATTTAAAATACAGTTAATCGCTAATCATTTAATGTAATTTGCTTTTTTAGGCCAGTTTTTTAGTTAAATATAGTATTTTTAAAAATTTTATGGATTTTTTACTGAACTTTGAACCCAATAGGGAAAAAACCTAACCAGGGATTGAAAATTTAAAAAAAACTTTCTACAAAATCCTGTTAATCGTCAATGTTGGTTTTTTTGTTCTACAGTCTGCTTTCTATAATATTTAAACATGGTGCAATTGTTTAAATTATGTTTTAGATTTTATTAAATTTATATTAAAATTGTTTCAGCATTTTGAAAATTTATGGCTTAAATAATTTTTAAACATTGAACCAATTTTTATAAAACAATTTTAAATTTTTTCAAAAAATAAATAAAACTTCAAACATCCTAATTAATTTAAAGTATATAACCATTTTCTATATTAAAAAAATGTGTTGTTTTTGCAAGAAAAGCTAAATTTGTTTTCTTATGTTATTACCATGGGAAAGAAAGTTAAAAACTTATTACTGATTAATTATTTGTTTAGATATAGCGAAATATCCCATCTATTTAGTTAAAATAAAGAGAAAATGTATTTTTTTGTTTTTCAAAATTCACTATGTGCCTATAATTGATTTTATCTTACACTATTTTTATTACCTATTTTTTTAGGTTTAAGAGAGTTTTATTAATTAAAAAATAAAACGATTTTAGTACAAAATAACAAGATATTAAATAAAAGATATAAAAATTTATGTGCGCACCTAAAAATAAATTTGATACCAATTTTTATTTGTATTTCTATTTATAACAACCTGGATCTAAAATATTTTTAAGACCTAAAATTAAGTCCTTTTGATTCATTCTTATATCAATCCTCTCGCGTGGGGATTATGCCGAATTTCTTGCATTATGGTGCAAATAAACTGAACTAAAATTTTAATAATTATAACTTACACATTATTTTATTTGGCTCTTTAATGCAAAAGTTCATATTTTTGAGCTCATTCGTTTGGAAAAGCACGTGATTTCAATCTGAGTGGGAACATTTTTCGGGTGTACCAGTGAAATTGCTGTGCGAGGTCTATAACCCCTGCGGTCAATAAAATTTTATTCACCTCTGCCCCAATACCATAATATCCATTTAAATGACGCCTCATTTCTTCGAAATATTACCGCATGCAGGCTTAAGAGTCTCTCACCTGCTATAACTGAAAGAGACAGCAAACCTGTATAGGCATGGCCCCTTTTAGCCCTGTTGGGGGTTTTAGGCAATTCCCTAACCTAAATCAGGAACAAATCCTAAACGAGTCTAAAATCAAAATAATTTGTAACGCTTTATAAACTTACTAAAATAAAATTTGCTTAAAATTCGATTATAAGTGGAGTGGGCACTTTTGCATTTAACGGCAAAAAAAATAAATTTGGGCTTTTTGAGTATTGTAACCTTTGCTTTAAAGATATAGATCTTTTTATCTGCATACGTTTCACAATGTTTGCTATAAATGGATGTAAATACAACACGTTCGAGTGTCTTAAATTTCAGAAAAGGATTCTGTTTTTCGATCTTTTACCATGCTTGTTTCAATGTAACGATTTCGTTTTGTACTTTTATAGGCTTAAAACTTATAATCATTATTGTTTGGGTATGAAATAAGCATTTCGCTTCAGGATTTCTTAGAATTTAGTGGACGACCTCCAGAAAATGCAGCACCGTATGCATATGTCCAAAATATCATAAATTTTAAAATAAAATTACAGCCATAAGACAAGTTTTTTACAGGCCTGTTGAATGTCAGACAAAATTTGCCGAGTTCTGTTTAAGAGGGCACATTAATAAATGCTGAAAAACTCCATTAAAAAAATTCTAAAGGGGGGGGGGGGTACGCACGTTAGGCTGCGGCTAAAACTTTCAAAATTGTAAAAAAAAATATTTTTAAAATAAAAAATGTTAACGGCTAATATCAAATATTGAGAATTAATGTTTTTTGGTCGTTTTAGGAAAAAATTTTAAAAATTTTTAATTTCTTGAATTTTATTTGCACTACCCGCCTCAATGTTTCAAATGCGCTCAATTTTTTTCCTTAAAAACCTTTTTTTTACTAGCCACAGCCCTAGATTCACTTCTGTTTACTATATTGCCAGAAAACGATATTTTTCTAGTCGGAGTAGTCCGAGAAATAATAGAGATAAATTAAGGGCTGCATTTGAAATTCGACATAAAATAAATTTAGCTGCTTTATTTCAGACGTTTCTGAATGTAATGAATTACCCACCGGCTGAATTTTTAGTTTCAGATGCTAACTATTAAAGGGCAAATGTACGATAGATACTAAAAACGATACCCAAAAAGCTCACCAGGCCCGTCCGAATAAGGCAGTTCTGAACCAAGGAGTTTTGTCGAGCCAATACTTTCTAACTTATTATTGCCTTTTGTTTTTAGCTATTGTTAGTAAAGTCTAAAACTGACAGGGATAGATTCACACGATAAAAGGCATAACTTTGATACACTGTTTATTGCTTATATCATATAGAAAAAAGCTTTCAATTAGAATTTTTGTGCCCTATTAGAACCGGGCCAAGGTTGTAAAATATGTCGGGCGGCCGTACTTTGTATATCGCAGTCCAATTTAAACCATAATAAACAAACCATCCCGCCTTTTTGAGAAATTATGAAAAATATGAGATACAAGTAGATTTTTTTTAGCTACACTAGATTGATTCTAATCCTAGTGTTACCCTTGTTAAAGGAATCTTTATATTTTTAATAGTGCGTATTTATATATTTTTTTGACATTGTTTCTTTTATTGTCCGCAATATCGGATGATGTCCAGAAACGGCTTGCATTGCTTAAGTTACATCGTGGTCCTGCGTCCCACGCACGCATGACTTGATTGATAATACACTTGGGACGGGGGGCGCCAAAGAGAATTTTCTCTAACGACCAAACCACACTGAGTCACAGTCTTAATGATGATGCAGTTTGACCTTGTAAATCATAGCAAAAGCCAAATTTAAGGAGGCTTGATTAGGAATTATTAGGATTTTATTATATCAGTTTAATATCATTTTTGTAGCTCAACAATATAACAAATATTACTAGCCTAGATTGACTTCACGAAATTTTATGGGGCGAAAATTATTATAACTACTTTTGCACCCAGCAGAATGACCATAAAATTTGTAATCAAAATAATAAAGATCATTAGGTGAATTCTGTGCTCTATGTGTTACATTTTAATTAAAAAAAATATATGTAAGCTTAAAAGATTAATCTAACTTTCAGAGACTCACACACTGTTGTTAATTAAATATTTTCGCAATGATTACACGATTCTGTGCAATATCCAAATAATTGCAAACAAACCAGGCGATAATGACCTTGAGTAGATCATAACTTGCACTAATAATAAGAAATAATTTGGGTTTTTTGTGGTAAAAGGATCTTTTATTTATAGTCACGATAAAATTTTACCCTTGTACTACGTTAAAATACCAAGGCCTATCAGTCCATAAGAACAATCCAAGCAACGTTTGGGGACGTCTATAAAAATAGGTGTTTTAAGAATAAGTAGTGTGAAAATTGGTTAGTCGCCTTAAAATGGTTGACATAAGTGCGCCAACGAGCCATGGTCCTGTCACTGAGTTTACCCTCCTGATATAATTATACATAGTGGCCACGGTCCTAGGGGGACGATCTAAATGATGTTTGGAGGCGCCGGAGGGAGTCTATAATTTGCTTTAGGGCGCCAATACACGGGCCTTTTGATATACAAAATATGTAATTAAGGGTTTTTTTGTCAGTCAAACGAAGCCGAGCTCTTTTCGCTGAAATTAGATTCGTTATTGCAAAGCCTTGGGTTTTTTCACAATTTGTCAGGAAATATTAATCACGAATTTTTTATATCAAAAATTTAGAATCCTTTATTATTACATATTATTATGATTATTACATTATCTTTTAATTAGAGAAACAAAAAAAAACACACAAGGGAAGATTGCTATAAATTTAAATTAGCTAATTTTTCACTTGTTGTAATAATAATCTAAAAATGGGTGGGTAGTGGGCTTTTGGAGCTAGCTAAAAGCTAAAAACCATTTTTTTGTACTACTATCTATTCTAGATTGAACTATTTCCTTTAGTTTTGTACACCAGTATTATGGAAATTAGGCTATTACGAAAGATGAAAGTGCTTGCATAAATGCGTGTAAAAGATTAGAGAGACACAGATATAAAAAAAACAAAATTTTTCGACATTATTTGACCACAAAGAAAATTAAAAAAAGGGAGGGGAGCTAAAATATTAGTAAAATTGGGACAAAGACTTACCGACTACTAGGGATTTATTCGATTATAAACCAATTAGATTAGATTTGTATTTATTAATAACTTTAATTTTAAGGGTTTACGGAAAATCGAAGTTTGCTATATAAACAAATAAGTTTAAAAATCGATTTAATTTTTAAATGAATAATTCAGATTTTATAATTTTTATGGTCTTTAGTTGGTTTTCAAACTAATTTTTCTATAAAAATATTTATAGTTGTTTTTTTTTCAAAATAAGTGGTATTCACGGATCAAATTTCAATGTCAATAAAAATTTAAATTTCTAAATTGCAATGTGTGGCAAACTCTATATTTTATCTTTATCTATCTTTTTTTTGGTTTTTATTTTCATGGCCTATTCTAACATTTAAAATACTTATTTGCTAGTTCGGAAGATCGTAAACTATAAATACTCATTTATGTTTTTAAATATTCTAATATATGATATCTTTAATTTTGTTGTACCTTTTAAATAAAATCTTTTCAAATATTGAACCATATCGAACATGTTATGTATACTCGTTAAATAATTACAAAAAAATATTTATCTAAAGTTATGAAGCGTTAAAAAACGTCACATTTGTATTTTACACCTTTTTAATATTTTTAACAGACCACATTGATGATCTGGAAAAAGAAAAGACTAGAAAATCATACAGAGCAGTTTGTTTCTTTTTCAATTTCACTGGATAGAATACAAAGTTATATACAATTCAACTCATTATTTAAATAGTAATTAATACTCAATACATTATGGAAATTTCTGCAATCAGCGAACAGCACTTAATTAGCTGTTTTTTAAATTTTACGTGGACAAAGTAAAAATAAAAGTATTTTGCTTATATTAACAAAATTTGCTCATTTTTAATATGATTTTTATATTATGTATATATTCGCTGTATAAATTCTATGATGTGCCTTAAAAAAATATATTTGCCATGCCTTATTTCGTTTTTTTACATGAATATAAAAAATAGTCATACACAGGCATTTTGCATTACCGTCTTGGCGCCTTAAGAGCGTTAATATCACGTTTTTATAAGATGTGAAGGCCTGTTATTTTCATTTTTACGAAAAAATTAAATATTACAAGACACTCTAACAAAAACTAATTGACCGGAAACTAGCTAATACTCGTAAAAAATATTTTTATATGATTCGTAAAAGAGCGCGTTCAAGATTTGTTATTTATAAATTAAAAAAAAAATAACATTTGTAATATAATGCATTTTTACAAAAAGTCCAATCCTAATTATTGGCAAAATAATTTTTTTAGAATTTAAGTTTTTAAAAAATTTGAAAAAATATATATAAAAATGACTAAACTAAAGCGGCCTAGGAAAGTAAATTCCAAGTCCCCAATCTGGTACACAATAATAACACAGGTCTACAAAAATAAAAGAGTATTGGGCGAAAATTAATACACTTTAAGTAAAATAATCTATATGATGTCAAATATTTTTTCCTCCCGAAATCTCTTACTAGCTAGTGAATAAAAAATTCTGATTTTGCTACCGCCAAAATACCTTGAAATTTTTTTTTATTAATATATCTAACTTCAATTTTTAATCTCAAATAAATGAGAAATAAAATTTTTATATATAACTTTTACATCAACATTTAGATTACATAGAATATTTTGCTCCCAAACCTAAATAGGACATGGATTTACAACAAAAATATTATTTTAAGTTTGAATTTAACAATCTAGCTGTCATATATGTATAAATAATTTCTTTCAATATTTTATTTTTTTTTTAATATTTTTTTCAATTTAATTGTTTAACTGGTCTAACAGGGTTTGTTAAAAAATAACGGCAAACGGATTGGAAAATCTTTAAGATGACAGGTCTGGTCTCAAAAATTTGCTTATATCCAAAATTTGTCAAGCTGAATCACTGATCTGAATAAAATTTCACAATTTGAATACACCTCGACATATATAAGGCTTTGCAGAGCTGCTTTGTCTCTATATTTATATGGCTCTTCAAATGCGCCTAGGTACCCCAATAAGCTCTTTTATATTGCCAATTTTTTTTAATTTTATTTTTAAATCCGTGCCAAATAAAAATATGTAAATGGCATGAAAGAAAAATTAATAAAAAAAACTAAAAGATATCCACCATATATCAAAAAACCAAGTTGCGCAAAACAAAAAACTTGATTTTTTTCTAACACTTTTTATTTAAAAAAAATAATTTAAAATACAACATGGGCATAAAGGGATAAATATTTTGTCAAAACGTAAAAATTGAGTTAATTTCATTCAGTTTAGTGTCGAAAAAATAATATATTTATGTTTAAATTTTTATGTCTACAGAACAAACACATAAATATTTTGACAGTATTTTATTTATATGATTTTTTATGACAAAAATCAAATGTCGGTTTATACATTTACAACATTTTTGACCGTTAATTAGAAAAAAAATTTTGCACTTTTGCTTGAGAATAGAATGTTGCTACATTATCGAAAACTAATAACTGTTCGTCACCCTAAAAAGAAAGATGATATCGGATAATCGTCGGAGGATTAGTGTTCATTCATTCGCATGTCCTATTGTAATCAGCACAATCAACATTATCTCAATCGTCTTGTTACAACAATTCCTATTTCTCCGAAATGCCGCTTGCCTTCCAAGTATCCTCAAGATAGGTAATGAATGTTTTTTTTGCTAGATTGAACGACCTTTAGGCCATGTAAAGCTTGTGTTAAGTTTACTCAAGTTAACCTGGTTAGTAGGTCTATGGGTGACCGCCAAAGGATCCTAAAGTGGTCCATTTTTCTGATCCTAAACTTAGAACCCTACTCCGGCGTGCGTTAAATCCACACCAAATTTTCCGTTGAAGTTAAATGAGGCAAAGCCCTGAAGGGTAGGTCACCCCGTATTGGGGGAATTGTATTGAGGAAAACTTTAATACTACAGGGTTTTTTTTGTTTAATTGCTCAATTTTCACATAATCTTTTCTAGTTTTATCGAAATGAATTGAGATACTGACTTAATAAATTTGATAAATCTGTTTAAAAAGCTAACCTGTATGCCGCTTAATTAAAAATTCATTCCAGCTGCATTTTATTTTTGAAGTTTATCATTTTATACTCTATTAAAGAAGTCTTTGACATTCATAGTTAGGCAAAAACTATCCCATTAATTAATCGACCCATTCAGCAAATATATTTCGGTTAGTGTTTAACACCTTTTTCCTAGCCACAGGCATGTCCTATTGCATTTAATCGTATGTGAAATAATTATTTAATACAAATAAACACACGACAATTTCCTACAACAAACTATTTAATATATTCGTGTTGACGCACAATATTAACTTCCGATTCCAACCAAAAGGTAAATTATTATATCATTTTTAGAATATAAAATTCTTTAAAAGCAGTGGAGCTAAGCCATCAGGCCGGGTCATAAATCTTAATAAACAGCAGGGAAGTTTAAGGAATCGGTTAAGAAAGTTGCTGCGTTTGTTAACTTCTGTTTCCCAACTCGGAGATTTGTACATTACAATACTACAACAGCTAAATTTCTCGTAAATATGGTGAAATTTTTTGGACCGAGCCTAATCTAATTATATGGTGTGGGTCAATTAATTAAGGGTTACGTTTAATTTCAAACTTCATGGTATCAATGAAGGGCATTGACTAGAATTATAATATTCAACTAACAAAAATAATATTATTACCACTATACCGCTCTCCTAGAAATATATGTGTATAAAAATGGAAGCTTAAAATTATACTTATTTCATTTTTAAGGCCTACATGAGGAATTACGAAACCTAGATGTAGTATAAGTAAGAACAAATTTGACAAATTACCCGTTAGGAATTGCATACCAACTAACTTTTGATTTTATTTATCAGTTCGTCGCAAAAAAGTTGAACAGTAATCTGATTGAAAGCTAGCCATCCAAGTTATAGACCCAATTAAAATACTTCGTTAAAGTCCGACTGCCCAAAAAACGAGGCAGCTATTATGGTCTCGACACGAATATATATAACTTCCTATTTAACTGCTACCAATAAGATACCAGTAAAAATTTTGTTGCCCTCCTTGGCAGGACATTTGGCGTCAAATGCTAGCCAAAACAACATTAAGAGGTCAATCTTTGTAATGCAACCTATAAATTTCCAAGGCCCGAAAACAGTGCCAAAAATAAAAAATTTAAAAGCGTGGCATCAGCCTTTTTAAATTTTTAAGTCCGGCCTGGCTTAGCCCATACTTGTTAAGGGTTTTGACCCAGCTTGATACGGTAAGGTGAATTTTTGCAATAAAAGATTTTCAATAGCTTAAAACAAAAGGTGTTACGTACGCATACATAACACTCTACATATTTTGGACAATATGCTAACTTTAGAGTCCATACCTGCCATCTTAAGGATTTTCAAATCCGTTTATCTTTTTTTTATTGCATCAATCTAAACTTTGCTAAAAATAACTTTTTTGTCAATATAAAATGACACATCCAAGCATTGATAAAATTATGCAGCTTAACCACTTTTACACCTATTGGCCCTAGTATTTATTAATCAAACATTTTAAATATCGCCACGTTCAATGTAAGTTTTTTTTAAATTTTAAAAATTTTGAAAATATTGAAAATTCTATTTTTACAAATTTTTTATAAGTATTTTATGTGCATAAACTAAATTTGGCACCTTCAAAAACCATAGATATACAAAATAAAATTTTTGAAAATTTTACAAAAACAAAAACTCACTTTGCACGTGGCCTTAGAATGATAATAAAATTAAAATCGCTTCTTAATATCTTAACAGTTATGTTTGAAATAAACCTTAATTTTTTTTTTTTCAATTTTAAATAGTTCTTTGTTTTAACAAAAACAGCTGGGTAGATATTAAAATTGTCCCATAAGGACGCCTGGTGAAGGCATCACAATTTCTGATGTTTGAGGTCCGTTTTCTTTGCTCCAGATGGATCATTTATCCCAATTCGTAAGGTAAAATAAAAATTTTATTCTTTAAATTTTTAAAAATTAATAAAATATCTTATTTTATTACGACATTGTCCGCTTACCTCTATATTTAAGTTTCGACATTTTTTTCAAGAAAAAAATGTTGAGCACCTCATAAAATTTATACAGTCCACGCGACCTGAGACCATGCAATAATGTTAAGATGTAAATATCATCGGATTTTTTTGTCGTGTTATGAAAAATAGAAGTGATTACTACATCCGATAAAAATGTGACCAAGAATTTTGAATCCCTCGTGGATTACCAGTGCTATATTTTCTAGAGTTTATTTATGAGACATTTGGGAATGACCTTGCAAGAAATTCCATATATACTTTGCATGAAACGATGCTATGCATATTATAGTATTTGCTACTAAATAAATCACAATTTTCTCAAATAACTACCGTCATGTTTGCCATATTATTTTTTGTTAAAATTCTGTTGTAAAAATATTTTGAAGTTTATATTAGCATAAAGGAATGTTACAAATGTTATTTAATATTTTAAAAGTTCATTTTAAGTTTGGCCGCGACTCAGTGTCGTTTTAAAATACTGTCTTAATATTATTTTTATAAATGGTGTATTGCTAATTTTTTAGCCATTATGCATGACATACGGGAGAGTAGTAGCGAAATCATCCAATGGTTTGCGTTCGATGCCATAAGCGCTGTCAACGCTAACGAAGATTTACTCCTCGGCTCCAAATTTGTGTACGAAAAGGTCGAAGTCGACAGCATAAACAGCTATGAAACATATGACAAGAGTAAAAAATACACTAATAATAATATTAATTTTCTATTGAAAATACGAATATTTATAGAGCATACATGAATACATTTTCGAACAAATGTAATTATAATTGGTAAATTAGAATTGTAGGTCTTTCTATATAGTCTCAAATTCGAAATATATTTCAATATTGTAACTTCGCTAGCCCAAATTTTTTTAGCTCTTGAACTGAGTTAGGTAGTTGCCTTTTTCTGATGAGTTTCGTATTCAAAATTTATTTCAATATTGTTAATTGGCTGGAAATTTTTTAGCTCCCGGTCTTGTTGCCTAATACCAGCAGACATGATAATAGGATATGCCCTGACGAGTATGCCCTCTTTTTCGAGATATAAAAGGGAGGGGGGGGGGGTGTTTTAGCCCGTAAATTGCTTTGGCCTTCTATTTTGCCAGGGGTTTAAAGCCTGCACGCTTTAATACTCCGGTGAATGCTGGGTCATTTTAATGAAGAGATTGGCGGACGTGCTTAATTTTTTTTGACCCTAGGTGGGAGCATAGCAACAAACTGTTTACCTATTAAAAAAAATTTATAACAGTGGTAATTAAAAATTAAAATATTGTGCCTTCTCTACTTAGATATTGTTAATGAACTAAGAAACTTTATTTTAATTCATGTTTTTACCGTTGTTTTACATTTTAATTTTGTTTAGTAAATAACTAAAAATTTGTAATGAATAGTATTTAGTTTATTGAAGTATCATTCATACAAGGGAAATAAATTCTAAATTTTGGAATTATTTTTTTATTGCATTCATTAAATTTGATATTACAAATATATCAAATTTTAATATTCACTGAATTTAGTATATATGAAATTATAACTATATATCCATTTAATTTTGATTTTTACAAACTTGTTGTTTAAAAAAATCAACCGCTTTCCCCAATTTTTGAACCCCTGTAGTTTTAAATTTAACTTGGTGTAAAATGTTTGAAACTATGTTTTCAAACTCTAAATTCCAAATATTCTCTACAAATAGGATAAATGGTTATGAATTTCAACCTTTTAATACCAAAATTTTGCAAATTTTATATACTTATAATGTCACATAGTGGTAGTTGTATTCGCGACTATCTTTTTTTGATTATAATTTTCTATATTTGGTGTACTTTTCGACATAAAAAAAGAACTTAAATTACTAAATACCAATTAGAACCTTCGTTGAGCGACAAAGTAACCATGTTATGATTTTCATTCCAAAATTCTTTAATCCAAACATTCAAAATTTATTTGTTCAAATAACTACTCTCCTAAACATATATTTAATGACTTCTTATTCTATCAACTCAATATTCCGTCACACTTTGCTCTGAGCCTAAAGTCATTTTACAATAGCGTTCAATTTCGGACTAAACTCACATGGTATGCTAGTTAAAGCTATCGCAGCAGGCGCCATCATAGGAATTTGTCTTATCACTGTCATAGCCTGTAAAGTTGCTTCGCGTTCCTCGGGACCGGGAACCGGGTCCAAAAAATCCACGCGTAACAAGGAAGGCAGTTCGGTCAAAAAGAAAAAACGGAAGAAAATTAAAAAACGGATCCGACCGCCTCCAGCCTCTCTCGTGCCCAGTGAAAGTGGACCCGGTGGAAACATTTCCGGAGGTGAATTGGGTCAGCAACCTAGTGGATCCTCTGTCCCTCCACCGGCTGATGGGGAAGCAAGGATCTCGCAGGGCAAACGAAAAATAAAAAAGAAACGCCGTAAAGAAAAATAGGAAATACACAAATAAACTAGTTGACTTTGGGATTAAAGTACCTGAACAGAATAATTTTCATCATATAAAAATGTTAATATATGTTTTTTTGTGATTAGCACAAGTGTTTTAATAATATGTATATATTTTTATTTGTAACTTAAATTAAATAAAATTTTAAATGTTAGTATCTAAATCCTTGTGAAACTATTAATTTCCAACATAAAAGGTAGTATATCAAAAAAGATTTTGATATTGGGGTTTTTAACGCATTAAAGAACCGTGGATTTTATTTTTAAGTTTATAAATGTCAAAATACTTTTTTAGAGATTTTGTCTAAAATATTAAATTTTCCCCTTTATACTATATTATTTTATGTTTAGCCGTCTTGATCTGTAAAATAAATGTTCTGACATAAATATCATTCTATCAGACATTTTAAACTTGCACAATGAACACTTAGGGTTAGTGATCGAGATATAACTATAACTTGGTACTAAAACTATAATCGTCGTTTTTTATATAGTTTTTGCCCCTAGGAATGAAGCTGATAACAAATAATTTAATTTTGAGTTAAAGATTTTCCAACTTTAATATATATTCGAAATAAGAATTTAAAAAATAAAAATATAATATTATTTAAATTTTAATAAACAATAAATTATTTTAATTCACAACTAATTAAAAATCTGGCACATTCGCTTTATCTCGGATTTTTTTAAATTTTTGTATTTGGTCATTTTTCTATTTTTTGAGAAATGTTGGCTTGAAGTATAAATATGTACCTGTTTTGGCTCCTACAAGACAGGCACGGAAATTTTAACCCGCGGATTTACACCCAGACCTTTGATTGGGTCTATAAGCATGTTAATCACTTTTCCTTTGCCCCCAACTTTTTGCCAGTAAAGTAATCTTTCCTCAACATTTAGGGCTATATCATAAAATTGCCAGAGCCGAGACTCGAGGTGCATATAACTTAACTAAGTTGCAGTTAATATTTATAACCAAGACTTAGTAAAACAAAATTAAGTGTGTCGAATATTTTTCATTTTTTAAAAATAATAATTTATTTTAAATTACAATTAGATTTTTTAACAATCGTTAATTGTTTGTTTTTTGGTGTTTTACGGCTACAGAAAAACTTTTGAGCATTTTGGTTTCTAAAAATTTTTAAATTTATCAGGAATGGGGTATGCAAGCCTCAACTTCTGAGAAACCTAATTCCAACCAGCTTCACCGCAGTGCAAATTGAATATAATTAACGTATTCGAATTTTATTAAATATTCGAAAAATGAAAACAATTCATGTTTAATGTTTTAAGTAATAAATTAAAAAAAGGGCTCAGAAGTACAGACGCATGCTAACGAGGAATTAAAAATATTTTTAATACAAAATGCCTGAAATGATGTTGAGGTCAATAATTACTCCGAGTTTTAAATAAGGATAGGGAGGCTCGGAGGTATTTGCAAGTTTTGAGGCAGCTAAACTTGCCTGTAATAAAGGCCCCTTTAATAACATACAAATAATTTTTTATAATTTTTCGACCGCGCTAATGCTTCTAAGGGCAAAATAGAAAAATTAAAACTTTGTAGTTTTCAACTATTGAGAATAGTTGTGCATGGAATTAATTATATAAAAAAATATTTAATCTTTAATATTGAAAAGGTTAGTGAAAATACGTAGTAAATCTCACGATATGGGTTATGGGAAAAGTTTAAATTCATAAACTGGGCGTTGGGCTATAATAAGTGCGAGTTTAATATATTTCGCCACACTTGGTATAATTTAAACAGTTGTTAAATGTGATATGTTAGGATTTAAATTTTAAAATTTATACACCATCTACCGAAATGTATGTACCTAAAACATAAAGGGGCCTTGCAAAGAACTTTTTTAGATGTGCTTAATATTAAAAACAAATCAATCATAACACTGGTCGACAAAATCAATTAAGTGATTAACGAAAATAAACTGTAATAATATACATGATGGCCTTATCTCAAATATTTTTCCGAACTCGACTTTCTTAGATGTAAATCGAAATATGGCGAGTTGGCCAAATTGACAGATTTTGCGACATCGGTATAAACTAAAAAAAGAAAATGTTTTTTCATAAAACTTATATTTTTTAATATCAAATATTTAAAGTTAATTAAGCTGTGACATCCTGGCCTGGTGAAAAAAAAGCCCTTACAATGGATTTTTTAAGCGCTTCTTTATCAAAAAAACCCACACTCAAGGGGTGGAAAATTATTATAACCGGCCAAACCAGGCACGATTCTAGACCCCTTGGGGGGCAGTGCCCCCCCCCCTCCCAAATACATAGTAATTTTATGTTTGCCCCCCCCCCCCCCCAACAAAAATTAAATTTGCCTCCCCCAGAAATACATAGTAATTTAATTTTTGCCCCCCCCCCCCCCCCCCCCCCCCAAATTAAATTTGCCCCTCCAAAAATACGTATAAATTTTATTTTTTCTTCCACATAATATAATTAAATTTGCTCCGTCAAAAACATCTAAAAAATATTATTTTAAAAATATTTACTTTTTTTTTAAAAGTTTTTTATTCATTAACACTTCTCATCCGCTAGAGAGATCAAACTAACCTAGAAATTATTTCTGTTGTTATTAGATAGAAAAATTTGATTTTACAGAAAACTTTATATTTGTGAAAGCAATTCATAAATCTGATGCCTAAGAAATTTTCTCACTTGTCATCAATCTTTTGTTAGAATACAATCTAGAACCAAAAAACCTGATCGCACAATGCTACGATGGGGCGAATGTAATGCCCGGAGGAAAAGGTAGTGTTCAAGTATTTCTAAGCAAAATAGCTGGACACCATGTCCCGTATATTCACTGCTTTAACCACTGACTGCATCTTGTTGTAAAAGATTGTCTTGAAATATTAAGTGAAGGGAAAGATTTTTTTGATATTTTTTCTTCCCTTCATAAATTTTTTCAACATGATGCAATCAAGGTAGTTAGTGAATGCGGGTCCATACCCCGGCTGTTACCCCATCGGTGGTGTGGTCACTACCTGGCCATTGTTTTATTTTTTAAAATTACACAAAAATATTTAATACTCTTTTAAAAATTAAAAATAAAAAAACCTTTATATCTTCAGGACACAGGGCCGAAGCGTTGGGGTTTTTTCACCATATTTATATCATCAATTTATTTTTTTGTATTTATCATTTGAAAAATTATTTAATTTATTAAAAATAATTATAGATCAATTTCAATGCAGAACGATTTATGTTTCTAAAACTTCTGATTAAATAAACCATTGTTTGTTAGAAATTAAACAATTAAGAAATAAAAAATACATTTGAAAATATTCAAAAAATGTTTTGATATTAATACTTTTTTAAATGAAAACAATTTATCTATGGATAAAAGAAAAACTAAACCTAAAGATTTTTCTGATTTTTATTTATTTTCTACTCATAATTTTGAAAATATTATAAATACTAATGATGAAGTAAAAAGTATTTATTTTAATATTATTGATTTATTTATTAATTCTTTTGATAATGGATTTTTTACCGATAATATTTATTTAAAATCTTTAGATTCCCTTAATAAATTTGATTAACCTTTTTTTTAGATATAAATAAATTAGAGCCTCTTTTAAAAATAAGTAATGTTGATAAAAATTTATTATCTAAAATTGACGTAGCCAAAAATTTAATAAGAAACTTAATAATTACAAAGAATTTGTTACTAATGATTTTATTAGATTTTTATATGATTACAAAGATGCGTTTTCTAATCTATTTAACATTTTTCTTATAAGTTTGTTATTTGGCTCTTCAACGTCGAGTTGTGAGGCACATTTTCATCTTTAAGAAGGATAATAACTTCTAATAGGCTGTTAAGTAGTGACCTGCGTAAAGGAGATTTGGTTCTTCTAGGACACGAAAAATCATTAATTGGGGCGTTGAATTTTGATGAATTTTATAATTTAATCAAAACAACCTCTAGCATAAAATTGTTAGATTAAATCACTGCTCATAATCAGCTAATTATTTACTATTTTAAGACATGGTTGCAATTTTTTTTAATGCGCATTTAACGTTTATGTTCATGTTTTATTTAATTTTTGACCCATATTAAATACTAGTTATATATAACCAGTGTTTTTTCATATATATTCTTCCAAATTAGCATTTGTTTTATGATAATCAATCTTATTTTACTATTCATTTTCTAAAATCCAAAGTTTTATATAATTCATTTTAATCATACATATATATCATATTTTTAATTTTCATGCGCATTGATACCAAATGATAAAATTATGCTTAAAATTAATTTCCGAATCTCATATCTTTTTAATCAATTGATATTAGTGAAAACAATTAATTTTAATTCACATATCCAAATTATAAACGCAATCATTTTTTTTTATTTTATGAATATAATAAATTACTATTAATTTGTTAAAAAATTTTGAACATGGATGCTATTGTTGTACATGTATATTTTTTGCCGTGACCGAGGGTCACGGCCAATTTTGCCGCCGAAGGCGGCAAAAAAAAATTTTCTGCCCCCCCACGAGTTTTTTTTTGCCCCCCCCCCCCTCAAAAAAAATGGAAAAGCTAGAATCGGGCCTGGGCCAAACTCTTTTTTTGTTTTAAGAAAAAAATAAAGAGTTTTATTAAAAATATTTATAAAATAGATAATATTCTTCTTAAGTTTTGTTATTTTTGAATGATTTTTATAATTCTTCATAAGATTTTCAAAACAAAAATACACTAATTTATGCTTTTTCCCCCTTGTTTCAAAGAATAGAACTTTTTTTGCTTTAAAAAGGGGGTTTATAATTTTTGAGGAGCCTTCAATTTTAAAAATACTACAGGCTTTTTCCTCCCTTTTAGAGAAAAAGCCCAGGAAATGTTTATTGTTGGTTTGAAAAAATGAAGTTTCAATATAATTATTTTGCTGTATAAATATGATTTTTTAATAGCTTAATCTTTTTTGTTTTTAGCATGTCAAAAAAACGGTAAACGGGTTTGGAAATTTTTAAGTTGGCAGGTCTGGGCACTAAATTAGGTTTGCCCCCTCCCTCTGGCTACGGCTCTGGACTCAACGAGAAAATATTATTTATTAACTAATTATAAAAATTACATTTTTCAACCAATGTGATATTTGTAATCTATTTATTTATATTAGATAATATAATGTTTAAAATTGCCGCTAAAATTTTATTAACTTTTGCAATAAGAAATTTAAATTTTATAAAAATTTAAAAATCAAATTATATTATGCAAAAATATTAATCTTAAAAAACTCAACTTTTTAAAAAACTTATTTATGAAAAAATATACTTCGAAATTTTTAGTTTTTGAGGGTGAAGGTCAAAAAAAGTGTCATTTTTGGCAATTTTTATTGTTAATGAAAGGCTGAGAAAATCATAATGAAACGGAAAAGGAGTTAAATAATAGAATAAAAATATTTTAATTTCAATTTTTAGAACTATATGGGTCAAAACTAGCACCTTTACAGGGTTTAGTTATGTGAATAGTTGGTTTTAATATCCATATATTCAAAGAGGGCAGGTCATTAAGCGTTTAAAACTAATTTTTGGAATTATTGAATAATCCACAACATTAAAAATTATATAAATAGACCTAAAATAATTTATAAAAATAAACCATGTAGTGACAATTCTTTTTGTTGTCTTAATACACAGGTCAGCAAATTTTTGAGAGTTGTGAGCTATTTACGGAGATCGGACCTGCCATTTAAGGGATTTTCAAATTCGTGCCACATTCAAAATCTTAGAAAAAATGTTAAAAAACAAAAAAAATTTACAAACAAAATAAATTGAATTTTTTTAATTTATATTTTTGCATATTCACAACTGTTAAGCTAAATTCAAACTTTAAATCATATTTTATATAAAACCGAGTATCGTGTCGTATTAAAGACGCGAAATTATCTGTTATCTAAATGTTAATGTACGAGTGATAAACTTAAAAATTTTATTTTTCATTATTTGATAAATATAAGTTACATTGGATTTATATATAAAACAAAAGATTCTTGAATTATTACTTTTTAGGGTATTCTCGAGGTCCCAAAATCAGTCAATATGTTAAAAAAAGCCATTTTTTTGATATGGACGGATCTAAGGAGCCGAAGGCGGAAAAAACTAATAAAAACGGAAAATTTATATGAGATAAGGCTATTATGGGGATGCATGTTTTTATATTTTCATTAACTTATATCTTGTAACATTGATATTTGTTGACCTGTGATATAAACCATCCGTTTATGATATTTTAAAATAATTATTTAAATTTTTTTATCTTAAAAAATATGTGCTCTGATAAAAAATTAACTATAAGAATTCTACTTTAATAAATCAACAAGTATATAATATAAACCAATATTAATTGGAAGAAAAGAACCAGACTTAAGGTGTAAAATATGTTTATCGGGAATGGGAATAGCCCATTTAAACTTTGTTTTAAATTACCTATGCTTTAAAAAAAGGCGAAAAGACTTAATCTACTGCAAAAAATTTGTGAAAAAGGGTGTTCAAAATGTTTTATTCATATTTTTTGTGGTAGAAAATTTATTTACCAAAATTTAAATTATATTTAATAGATTTTTGTCAATTTTTTTATATTTATCAGTTATAATGTAATTTATCTAAAGTATCATATTTAGTTTGGCCATTATTTGAAAGTAAAAAATATCCATATAAATAACTTTAACCTTCCATTTTTTATTGTCAAAATAAATTATCTTAAGGGTTAGCCTAGCGAGCCAATCTTGAAAATTCCCACCCTACCTCGAGTTTAATAGGGGGGGGGGGGGGGGGGGTGGGTTTTAATTTTGGAAGTACAACATTGTATAGGTAGGACATTAGGGCAAAATTAACTTTTTATTTGATGCTCTGTTAGGATACAAATTGCTATCCTATGCACATAACAATTACAAGATGATATACCCAACTATATTGTATTATGAGGATTTATATTAAATATGATATCATGCTTTTTACTATATATATATCCTGAATCATATAATCATCATTAGATCATTAAATCTATTACTTTATAATGCTCCACTCCCAATAGTTTGCGCTGCCCTTTCACTCAAACCCATAGCGTTAATAGGGCCACGTAACCTCATGAGCCTAGCGCACATCAAATCGACGAGTGAATCTCTCGAGCTGCCACACCTGCAATACAATTGGGACTACACCTATACCAAATTGTCACACACCTCTATCAACCTGTACCCCCAAAGCGAAATCCTGAGTCAGGCCTTCTTCGACGCCGTAATTAAGTGGAAATGGAACGATATCATAATCCTATACCAGAATTATACAGGTAAAATATAGGGAAAGCCTCTTTGCTATTTACTTTTCCTTTATATCTATTTAACCATATTTTTTTTATTTCTTTATATACATTCTTAATTATTGCACTACACTAACATGAGGTCTCGATTCAAATCTTGATCAGGAATTTTGTTATCTGCTGAATAAGGCTTGCAAAAAAGGTTCCTTATAATGTGGCGCGCCTATTTTCATAGGCTAAACTTAAAATTTTGTGAGCATAGATTTAAAATTAGTCAAACCTAAAGCATTCAAAAAAACAAAGAACCGAAGTTTGGACCTGAAAGGCTCATTTAGCTCTAGATTTTAAAAAACATTTATAAATTTTAGACTAAAACAGCTCAACTTAATAAAATGTCTTTTTGCAAAAGCGATATCCAAGCATGCATTAGAGCGCTCAGATTTTCCCAAAGTTTAAAAAAAAGAAGAGGAGAGGAAGGTTATTAATGATTGATAATGAAATTTGTTGAGGCCCTTTAGCTCCTATAAAGTTGATAAAATTTTTTTATAAAAACAACGGCTATGTCATTGCTATTTTTCCTTTTTTTCGCATTTTTCTTTAGCTCTAATCAAATTACAAAGCATTATCAAGGAACCACCTTCGGAGACTATGAAAGTCCGCGTAATTAACGTGAATCCAGACTCATTCATCCGGATCATGAGGATGGTTAAATCGATGCGATGGTCTCGCATCATAATTGATGGGACGGCTACTTTTACCGAAAAAATGCTCAGAACGGTTAATATTTGTATTATCACAGGTCAACAATTTTTTGAGAGTTATGAGTAACTACAGAGATAAAACCTGCCATCTTAGGGAATATCAAATCCGTTTACCGTTTTTCCAAATCAAACTTAGTTAGTCAGTTATAAATATTGAAAATTTTAGAAAAAAAGGTCAAAAAACCAATAAAGATTCAAAAACCAAAATAAAAATTTTATGTTTGCATATTCACAATAGTTAAACTGTTAAATTCAAACTTCAAATAATATTTTCATTAAAAACTGATAATATCGTGTCGTATTTAAGTTTGGACGCAAAATATTTTGTATTTTCTAAATGCCGTAGTAAGAGCTTGATGTATTAATAAAATTTATTTTTTATTATTTGTGATTAAAAATATAAGTTACAAGGGATTTTTATATGCAAAAAAGATTTCTAAATTCTTTTTAGGGTATATTTAGATCTGTGAATTTGTTCAAAAAAGGTCATTTTTCGTTATAGACGGATCTAAGGAGCCAAAGACGGAAGAAACTTAGAAAAACGAAAAACATGTATAAGATTAGGCCATCATGGGGATGCATTCTTTTATGTTTTCATAAAATTCACGTTCCTGACATTGATATTTGTTGACCTGTGTAATTTTATGAAATGTTAACGTCATTAGAAATTTGCTCCAAACCTTTTTCCCCATTTTGATTAGGCTTACCCGTCAAGGTTTTGTATCTTTTAAACCTCAGCAAGTAGCCCGCCCCGTAGACTCAAATGAGATTTAGCACACGCCCGTGACCTATGTTTTTTAGACCTAGGCTCTCAGAATAATAGACAGCTATGAGATTCATTGCCTCACCATTCATTTAATAACCAGGCTAAACGTTGCTTAATGTTAGTGAAGAATACAAAAAAAAGCTTACAGTCACAGGGTCCACCTACCTTACCTAAAAATTCTCTGTTTATTAAAAGAATTTTAAAATCACTTGGCTCTATATTTGCCAGAACTTCATCACGCTTTTTTATAGGCTTCTATATCCACAATATTTAAATTACAGAACTAAAAGGCATTACATTTAATAGGCTCCTTTATCAATATTTTTAGCGAAAAGTTAAGGCTGTAACATAAAATATTTAAAATACAGCACACTAAGTGATCATTAAGAATATTTTGTATTTAATTTTGGAAGAGTGGACTGGTTCATTGTAGATTAAATCCTAAATCGGCCATTAGTAAACAGCTATGAATCAGAGTTTTAGCTTATGAGGAGGCGCCTATCAGATGCGCTTAAAAACTCTTTTTTTCTGATAACAGGTCATCTCATATCCCATTTAATCCCATTTTAACCCCGAATTAAAAACAAACTTTTTAAAATTTTGTAACTGAAAATGAAAGTGTCCTGCTGCTGTCAATGTTAGATATCGTGATAACATAAAATGATTTTTTTTATATCTCCTCTTCTTCCGTTATTTTTATATTTTAAAAAGTTTTGTTTCAGTATTTAGCTAAGGAGGGGTTTTAACTGGTGGCTGATCCGCTTAAAAATTAAGGATTTGAAAATTGAAATTTAAGAGTGAGAGAGAGACGGGGAGAAGGATTTATTTTTCAAAACCTATTTTTTTTAAACCTTCTTTTCATTTTTCAACGTTTCGGAGATTTATAGATTTTGCTTTAAAAATAAGCGAAGCTGTTTAAAAATAAGGTAGTAGTAACACATTGGTGATAATGCAATTTTAATAAGATTTTTTTCAGGCTTTAAAAAAATTGAATTTTGCATTTAACTGACTGACTGGTTAGAAAACGTTAAAACCGACTTAAAAGTTTGTAACACATTTAACACATTTCCATTAAATGCCTTTTCATTTCTAATTAAATCAATAAGTTTTTTTTCTGAATTCCCTCAGGCCTTTGAATCATAAGATACAAACGCACATGATTTTAATAGGATTTTGTAAAAACTAAAAAATACAAATTTTAATTAGACTAAAAAAAAATATAATTCAAATTTTTTTTGCCCAATTTGAAGTGTTTCAAAATCGAATTTCACAGAAACTTTGTAATTAAAAACCTTATATCTTGAACTAAGAAGCCCGATTAAAATAATATTTAATTTATATTAAAGCGCGTCTTATGAATGCATCTTTTAATTTTTTTTCCAAAGCAATTCTAACAAAAATAATTTATTTTAATTATCGGCCCAAATAATAATTGAACATAATGCATTATAAAAATTGATTAAATAATAAGATTTATATTTTTAATTTTTTAAAAATATAAAATATGTCACAAGGGATTTAAAAATAAATTTATAGGAAGAATTAAATAAATAGGTCATGATTAAGGGTCTTATATAATGCCTGCGGCGGTAAGAATGTTATATATTATAAGCAGTTGACTTGCTAGGCCAGGTAAATTCAGGAATTTAATAAACTTATCTGCCAAATTCGTCTTAAAGACGTTATTCTGCTAAAGCTTTTGAGGGCAGATATTGTCTAGCTCCCTAATATTTATAATATGCACATATAGATTTTTTATATATTTTAATTATTGTAGGCATTGCAACTTGAAATGATGAACGAAAATTACCATTACTTCCTGACCATCCTTGTAAGATTTTTTGTGCATATATGTAACGTTAACGTTAAAATTGAACATATTCCACCCGTAACATTTTTTAAAAAAGTGTGCAAGGCTCAAAAAACAAGAAGAGTTTGGCCTAGGGCCGGTCCCTTTTAAGGGTAGTTTAAGCAATGCTTGGGGCCGCTTGGCAATATTTAAATGGTTCTTACAAAATGATTAAAGCTGTGTCAATGAGCGCCTGGAAATTGCTTAGAGGATCTATAGTGCCACGGGTTGGGCCTGAATAGGCCAGATTTGATTCTAGGTCATTTATTGGTAAATTAGTTTTTAATTGCAAAACAATTTCACCTCTAGAATTGAACATGCCCCTCAAATTTGATAATTTTTGGTTAGAAAATTGAATAAAACTGTTAGTTTGCGGCAATAATACGAAAAATCATTTGTAATTTCTATATTTTGTGCTATTTTAGGATGTTCAAATTCTTGATCTGGAGGATTACAAATACAATCGTGTCAAGCTTTTCGGCTTTGAGATATCGAAGGAAAACTCAGGGGAAGACCTTAGCCTATATAATGCAAATAATAATGAAAATAGCGAGCATAATTATGCCAATATGCCTGCTATTTCGCCAGAAGAAAACGCCAGGATCATAGGCTCCTTAAAGCGACAAGCTTCTCAAGGCGGTGCTTCAAGCATTGAAGGACAAGCAAACAGCTATCAACAGTTTCAGCACAATGTCGTGGCCTATAAAGAAAGTAAGGTCAGTCTTTTATTATTTCTTTGTCACCATATATAAATTGTAAATAATGAATGGTTATGGAGTTTCACCAATACATTTTCTCAAATAAAGGCACCATAACCATTTATGGTTTTGATTCTATTAACCCGAGCAAAGCAATAAATATTGCCGTCGTGGTATTATGTGAGATATGTTTTCACGCCGACGAACCAAGTTTTTAGTAGCATTGGTTCTCTTAGGCAGTTAAAGGCGCTTTAATGCCTAAGGCCACTAAGCAGCTTCAAATGGCTGCACATGTGTGGTATTTACCCAGATAAAAAGCTGCCTATACACGGAATCGAACCCAGTTCGTTTGAGTTTAAGAGAAGGATGTTGCCACTAAAGTAACTGAACCGACTATAAAGTAAATTACTATAAAATAAGATTAATTTCACAAAAACTTCCTTATTTTTTTGAGAGTCAATCGATTTAATTAGGGACTTTCTTGATTAGTACAGTGTGAAAACAAATTTTTTCATTTTTTTGCGATAATATGCAACATTTAAAAGGATCAGCCGACCTGCAAGCTCTCACAACTTTCCCATATTCCGCTTTCTTCTTGTAAAAATCAATTTTCGATACCACAGAAACGCCTTGTATTTTTCTAGGAAGAGGCACGGTGATTAAGATTTTTATTAATCAATCTCACCGCTTTTTGTGGTTCCTTCAGCTCCATCATAAAAACTCTAAGATTTTTGTCAGACTTAACTGGTATCGGTTTTAGATTAATTGATGTTTCACTAGATTTAAAGTTCGCCTCACTCATTGCTTCTAGATTAATTTTTATGCCCTCGCACGTTTTAATGACATAAAAATCTGTCCCTAAAATAGCCAATGTTGGGTGAAAATACGAAATTCTCTGGCAATAGAGTAAAATAATTTTTATAACTTGACTCTTTATACCGTTCAATACGTTGTTATTGCTATAAAGTAACTTAAGATTTTTATTAACTTCCGACGGGTGACTAAAAAATGTCTTTTGATATTTTTTTAAACCATGTCCCTTTAAAAAAAATAAATGTCAATATTTTCAGACACAAACGTTGGAGCTCTGAAAGTAAATACATATTACAAGGTACCACATGTGTATATTCAATTCAAAGACATATATATTAAAACTTTAAATATGCGCCTATGTCAGGATTTCTGATTTGTTTTTCTTTTCTGCCTACGGGCGCGTCCTATTAAATTGATTTTTAGGGAACAAAAGTGATGTTGTTTTTTAAAAATATAAATTATATTCATTTAGTAAAATTTTATTTAAAATAAATTTTGTTTGGATTGTAACTTTTTGATATGGATATTATTAATAATAAAAATTAAAAAAAAAATAATTTAGAATAAGACCCGCCTAAACGTATTTTCACAAAAAGTTTTCAATTTTATTAAGTACAGAAAATACTTTTAATGATAAAAAATTAAAGCGTTTAAATAATAAATATAAACGTCAATTAAGTCGCGCTATACCAAATTGGAATACTTATACCTCAATTTTACGAATTTCAATTCACGTTTGATTTTAAGGGCACTTAGTGAGTTTTTATTTTCGTATAATTTTTAAAATTTTATTTTGAAACAAAACGCAAAAAGTTGCCAAATTTAGTTTATGCACATAAAATGCTTTTTCTGAAATAAAAGATTTTTGAAAAAATTTGAAAAAAATAAAATTATTAAAACTTTCAGAATTTTCAAAATTTTACGAAAATAAAACTCACACGTGCGCCCTAAGGTAAACTAAATTGAAAATGTATATGTGTTATTTAAACAATAGATTGAAGGAGCTATGGTCTACGATGCCATTTTAGTTCTGGCCCACGCTCTCCAGATGGCTGACCGAGGAAGCACAATCGAAGTCCCAGACGTTTCTTGCAAAGATCAAATTCCGACGGAATATGGCACCAGTCTGATGAATTACCTAAATTCGGTACAATGAACTTACACGTTTTAATGATATTTATATAAGGGCGCGTTTATACTTCATTCAGTTTTTCGAAAAATACAATTTTTACTTTTTGACAATGAACGCATTTTAACAAAAAATCGTCAATCTTTACTATTAGCATTTAAAATAATTTTTAGGAAAAAATTTTTTTTTAAAAAAATATTGAAAAAATAAAACTTTGGACATATTTTAAAATTCCAAATTTTTAAAAATTAAAAAAAAATAAATTAAGTTTGAACGTGTCCTAAAGAAAATGTGGTTAGTATTATGCTTCTAATACCAATAGCTATATCCATGTCTCACATCTTCTATCTAGGTCGAAATAACGGGATTATCCGGCCCGATAAAATTTAAGAATGGTGGCCGATCTTACTTTAACCTAAATCTTGTGGAGCTGACACAAACGGGACTTCAAAAGGTAACTAAATACTTTTAATTAATCTTGATGCTTGACAGCTACATAGTCTTTCTATAAATCTTTTTTAGATGGCTTTTCTATAATATTCCCGAGGGACCTCTATTTCACCTTTTTTCAAATGTCCAATTAGGGCAGCCACGTTTAATATAAAACTTTGTTTTTTTGTAAAAAATGTATTTTAGTTCCCTTGTAAATCAGATGCACAATAAACTATTTAAAGGCATTTTGTATTTTAGGCAAAACATTGTTTTATAAACTTTGGGTTTGTAGAATATATATTTGTTTTTGGCTATATGGGATATTTGTTATATTATTTTACCAAAATATAGAAAAAAAAATTTGCAACATATTTTTATAGATAGGACATTGGACCCCAAACGAAGGCATTAAATTAATCAGCAAAAACGAACTCACCAACATAAACGCTAAAATGCTATCTAACAAAAGTTTTATCATCACATCAATTCTGGTTTTTATTTTTGCATATATTGTTAACACTTTTTTTTGTTATTGCAATTTAATTTTCGTATTCATTAAATTTGAAAAAAAAACACAAATGAATTTTTAAAAACAAAAATATGTGAAATAATTTTTTTTGATAAAATTGACTATAACCTAGACTTCCAAATAAAAATAAGATTTTTGTTCTATTATCATAAAAAATTTTACCATTTAAAAGGTTGGGCGCAAAACATTTTTAACCCATATGTGTACAATTTAACAAACTTAAAGCTTGATTCAATAAAAATTGACATATTTATATTACTATATATAGGCAAAAATTTAATTTGATTATTTAAAAAAAATTTACATTATATGTGTGGGTGTTTTTTGTCATTTCGAGGAGAAATTTGAACAGTGGGCAGTTTGTGTTTATGCTGAAAAAATAACTGTGCATAACATAAATATATCATAGCAAAATCTCTTTTTACCATAATATTTAAGAAAAATTTAACAACGCAATCTAGCTTAGTGGAATATCATAATGCAATGACCCCTTTTACCAATTATATACTTTAACCGTGAGGCAAGGTCAGAATCATAAATAGTGTCACAGCACCTTATTAAACACTTTAAATTTCTCCTTTATGGCACGATTTGTGCAATTTTCAATGTTTCTTTTGGCATCGCATTAGCTCAATTGAAGAAATATAAAATTAAAGGGGCGCGTCTTATATAAATTTTTTCCAAATTTTAAAATTTTTTTTATTTTTGCACATTTCTACAAAAAAAGTTGTCACTCTTAATTATAAACACGAAAAACCTTTGCGCGAAAAAATATAATATTAAAAGTTTTTAAGAATAAAAGACCTAACGCGCTTTTACAAAATAGAAGATTTATGGAATTGATGGAGGGGTTTAGGCTGTGGACCATTCCATTAAAAAAAAATAAGAAAAATTACCTAGCTATTAATCAATGAAATATTAATTATACAATATATCTCACAAAATTAAATCAAACCATTTGGCAATAGACCATAATGTTAATACATTGTTTAATTTTGTTTTCAATTTTTTTTTAATAGGCCGCATCTTTTAAGAATTATATTTTTTATAAACAAATTACGTCAAAATTTTTTATATAAATGAAGAAATTTTTGCTATACCGATTTTTGAATAAATTCAATTGTGTTTAATCTTTAGCGACCTCTTATCGTGACAACAATTTTGGTAATACTATTTAATTTATTTTTTTTATTTTATTTAGTTATTTACAACATTAGATAAAGTTTTAAAGTTGAAATTTCAGGTGTAATTTAAAATTAATTTTTAATGTGATAAAATTAAATTAGGTTCAAAATATTGTTAAGTCTCCCATCTACTTCAAATTAAACTAAATGAATTATCGCTTAGAATTGATTTAATTATTGAAAAATAAACATTTCTATATTTGTATATTTTTTGCGAGATATATATTATTCGTTTTAAATAAAACTCGTTACAAAATTTTAAATAATCATAAAATTAAATTGTTTCAGTAGCAGATAACAAAATTAAAAATGGTAACCAATTGTTACCGAAATATATTTATTTCATGCAAACATTATTATTTTATTTTTACAATTTTATTGAGTTTTAGTGAAAAATACAATTTATTTTGTAACGTAAAGCTTTTCCTATTGTTTTTAGGAAAAGCCTTACGTTATGTTAAGTAAATGTCATCACGAGAATAGTTGCAACAGCGATAACGAACACTTCGAAGGATTTTGTATCGATATGCTCAATAAAATTGCCCACAAATTGGGATTTAAATACAAAATAGTAGTGGTAACTGATGGGACTTACGGGGCACCTGACGCTAAGGGAGAATGGACAGGAATGATACGGGAACTGATGGATAATGTAAAATGTTTTTGTATGGTGGGCATGTTTAAAATGAGCTGTTGTTTCTTTTTTGTTGAAAGCACGTTTAATATAAAATAACAAATAAAAACATTATTTTATCTGGTCCTTTTTATTATTATGTCGAACTTAGTTAACTGAAAATTAATGGGATATTTTACCTTTATATGTCTAACCAACTAGTATAATAGTCCATACCTCTAGTTTAAAAACAAACAATGGGGAAAATTTAACGCAAGGAAAACAATATCTTAAATTTTGTTTTGCATTACAACAAAAGTTCATTTAGAACGTTCCCAAAAGAAAAATTTGAAATTCGTTTCCCCGTGCAGCCGGTCTTACTCCATTTAATTTTTCCGGATGTTAAAATGACTTAATAATATAGAGATTTCGCATTTGAAACAAGTTTTGATTGGGTGAAAGCTTCTATTATTTTATTAAAAAAAAATCAAACACAATAAAAACCCTAAAAGCATAAAAAATATGTCAAAATTATTTTATTATTTTCGAAAGATTATTTTATTTAGAAGGGCTAACGAATTTTTTTAATACAACCTAAGTTCATAGCTTAAGAATATATTAATATTTGGATAAGTAAATGGTTTTTTAATTGCGAATAAAATAGAAAAAAAAAAACAAAAAAAAAGTTATTTTTACCATTTCATAATTTAACGTGCCCTTTAAGCCAAAAATGCAAATTTAGCTATACTGGCGACGTAAAGCGTTATGTAAAATATTTTGCTTATAAATTCGTTAAAATACAGTGTTTTAAATATTATTATTTTAAAATAAAGAAAAATATTTTATTTTTTGACAATGATTCATGAAAAAAATAATATACTTATGTATATGAATAATGGTTAAGAAAAATGTGTTGGTAACACGTCAAAAATAGTAGAGGTTTGTCCAAGGTTCGCTCTGACAAATATATAATCAAATATATTAATTTTTGAAATAAAATAAAATATATTGATATTAAACGCACTTGTAAGCAGACATTTAAAACCTAATCATTTCTCTAATGTATATATATTGTTTGTAGGGAAATATGAATATTGTGATATCAAAAAATTATCAATTCTTATTTAATATTTATGACATCAATATCTAGAGAGCTGATTTAGCAGTTGCTCCACTCACCATTAACTGGCTCCGTGAGCAAGTGGTTGATTTCACCAAACCGTTCATGTCTTTGGGTATAAGTGTCCTCTTCAAGCTACCTGAAAAATCAAAACCGGGCCTCTTTTCGTTCCTCAACCCACTCTCATTCGAGATTTGGGCCTACGTTATAGCGGCCTTCTTTTGCGTCTCCGTCATGCTCTTTGCCCTCTCCCGGTTTTCGCCCTACGAATGGGTTAGCATCCACCCGTCATGCTGTGTGGCCCATTACCTCTACAATAAAACGTTTAATTCCGACATTTTTACGAGTTCTAGCCCACCGTCTTCTTCGGACTTCCATCATTACAGACATCAAAAAAGGTGACTTTGAGCAGCATGCATTTAATCCTTTTACTATTGCAATTTATGATTTTTTCTTTCATTATTAATCGCACATGAACAAAATCACTCCTAATAAGTGACCCACCAAAATATTAATCAATATCGTTCAAAATTATTTTGGGAAAACAACTCCTAAAAAATTCCCCTACGGCCCTGTTTTAAAGTGCGCAATCCTTATTTTAATCTTAGTACTATTATGAGCACATTTAAAGCAAACTACCGTTTTCCCCATTTTGTCAAAATACATAAAAACACAGTCTTAACTCAAAATAAATAAGGAATGCATCATTGAACCTATAAACAAATATAGTTATGACTTCATTTTTAGGCCCTTAGTTAAAGCAAAATTTTGTTGATTTAAAACAATTTTGAACAGATTTTTATGTTTATCTGATTAACAGAGAAAAATAATATCTCATTTAATTTCTCAAAATAATGAAGGTTCATTTTTAACGTGCCTTATTGCCATTATTTGGCAAAATATAATAATTGGTGAACATGGTCAATCTTTATGTCCACCTCTATAGGATAGATCTGTGAAATAAATAATCTATGGCTTTGCCAAAGATTTTATTTTACCATTTTTTGAAGCACGTTTAAATAAACTATGTTTTTTTTGCAAAAAGTTTGAAGTTTTGCCTTTCACGTCGAATGCGAAAAAAAAATATGGAAAATTCGAAAAAATTGTTGTTGTAAAACTAATGGCAGTCTCATGTTTTTTGTTTGGATAAATAGAAGCAAAATGTCACATTAATTTTCCGCTTATTAGGTCACTTTTTAAATGATTCAAAAAAATTTGATTAAAATAAGAAAACACTTTTTTTGTTATTTCAAAATTCGATTCTGAGCGTGCCTGTCTTCAAATATCTTTTTATTTTTATACATTTAAGGTTTAGTTTCGGCAAACGTTCTGTGACAGATGTTATGGCATACCTCCAGGAACAGAATAACGAACCGCCAAAATTTAGGTTTGGTACGATATCTTCACTAATCCCGTTCTACCAGAACATGATGTTGGAAGAATACTCCAACGCGACACCTCAATCAACGCTATCCACGTTCGTGTCAAATAAACCGAATAATTTCGCTTTAGCCGCCAGCGGTTTAAAACCGAATGAATTAAGCGCAACATCTTTATCGGTTAAAAAGAGTAGACCCGCTAAACTGAATAGTTTTCAGTCCAAAAGTCCGACCTATTTGACGCCCCCAAAATTAAATATCGAAACGGTTGACGATGATGATAATATCACTGGACTCGATGGCACACGGGCTCGACGTCCTTCCAACTTGAGAAGTCCTCATTACTGTATATAATTTTTCATTTGTATTGCATTTATAGTAATAGGTCACGTTTAAAATAAACTTTTGTTCTTTTTCCAAAAAAATGGAATTTTTGATTCCCTATGTAATCAAGGCCGGTCCGTCTATAAAAGCAATTCAAACAGCTTGGGGGCGCCAAACAATTCAAATACATAATTTAGCAAAAATTTTAAAAAAGTACGTATTTTGGCTTAGCGGCGCCCATTTTGTTTATATCCAAATGCGAGGAGAACTGTATACGTTTATATTTTATCATTTTTTTAAATAAAGGGACTTAAAAAGGCATAATTACTCATGGGAAATCTTTTTTCGAAAAAGTTTTTAAACAAGCGATCATGCTTGCATAAAACTTTAAAAAGAAATGTTTTTTCAAGTTCCGTAGTTGATTACTTTGCTATTCTCTTGGCTATTCAACAAACTTTTCATTCAATCTGCCCACAAAATTTTGTTACAATTTTTTCTAAAAAATCTCTGCTTTATTGGCGGCTCCCCCTAATTTAAGGGCTAGTTTTGCATATATATGGAGAACTTTATGTAATCAAAAATTTTGCGCTTGCATACATTATTAATAATTATTACAATACATTTCGGAATTACCAGACGACCGAGAATACGGAAATGGATCTGCGCTACACACACCGCCAATATTTAAGGACAAACTCAGCCACACCGATTTTTACGAACCACCGATCGTGGAAAACAGGTTTAAAAACTCAAAATGGCATTTTGAAGCTTGCTCCACCAGATAATTTACAAAAACATTTTAGTTAAGATTAAAAAAAGCAAATGTCTTTCTCAATCTAATTAAATATTCCAAAAATGTTTTTGCATATTAACTAAGGTCAAAAATGCCCTTTAAATGGAATCTTAAGTTTGTTCAGTATTGGTGGGACGACCTTGAGCGCATGTAAACTTTGATGATTCCACTCTTAAGTTAAGCAGTGTTGAGCTTGGTTAGTCGATATATAGACGACCGCCAACAAATTTTAAAGTTCATTTTTCTAATAGCCTAAGCCTATAAATCTAAATGACGGGCCCGTTCATTTAACTCTTCGAGGCTCGCTGTCGAGTTAAAGGAGGCACAGCCCTGACGGGTAAGCCAACCCCTTATGGTGAAAAAAATTTGGAGTAAACTCCTAACCAGATTTTTTTCACTAGATTCACCCTAATGAACAGCCTGTGGTTTTCGCTGGGCACGCTAATGCAGCAAGGTTCGGACATAAGTCCCAGTGCAATGTCGACTCGGATCATTGGTGGGTTTTGGTGGTTCTTCACGCTTATCCTCATCTCATCTTACACCGCTAATTTGGCGGCTTTTTTGACCGTTGAAAAAATGGTTAGTCCGATTGAGAGCGCGGAGGATTTAGCTGAGCAAACGGCCATCATGTATGGAACGCTGGCTTCTGGTTCGACCTATACGTTTTTTAAGGTATTCGCCATTTTTTCAGTGAATATATAAAAATAGAAATATAATGAGAAACTTGAATGTGTAAGGGCCACGTCTTCATATATAAGATATCATGCAAAAAAAACAATTACATTTTATTGATGAAAGTTAAATTTAATTTGTAATTCTTTATTGTCTATTTTAATTAGCAGGCGTAAAATTGCATTAACCTTGATCAAAATTCTACAATTTTTTTTTTTTAAATCAAGGAACGTTTTCCCAGCCGTTATAAAGTATATATTCTACAATTTTTCAACCATTTTAATATGTATATATTCGAAGAACGCTAAAGTAAGCCTCTTCCAAAAAATGTGGAAATTTATGGAAAGTCGCCCGGCACAGGTGTTTACCCAGACTCAAGACGAGGGTGTCAAAAAAGTGATGGATGGAAATTACGCCTTTTTCATGGAATCAACCACAATCGATTACATAACCCAACGAAATTGTAACTTGACACAAATAGGCGGCTTACTCGATTCCAAGGGTTACGGCATAGGGACACATTTAGGTTTGACTAGTAAAAATCATTTGCAAGATCGGTCCGTGACCTATCGACGACGTTAATTATAAGAGCCAAAATACACATTTTTCAATGTTGATTCACAAATTTTATTATTTAACAAAGATGTAACAAAGCCCGCCGAGAATCGCTTAGATTGCTTTTATGGACCGGCCCTTCGCAGATATCTAGGCGTATGTAGTATTTTTAAGACCATGTTAAAAATGTTTAAAAAAAATCGTACAAATATGGGTTAAGGTCATCATATACTATTTATTATAACGGTCAATAAAGAAATTATTGACTTGGTATAAAAAAGTTATAATATAGTATGTTAAACAAAACTCTTATTGAATAAAGGAATAATTTGGATTTGGGATTATCCCCATGCCCATACCTAAATGAGAGATATCTTAGGGCTTTAACTCTTTTAAGCCCGGTCAATAATAGCAATTAATAATGCAAGCTAATATAGAGAGGTTTGCTCGCAAGGGCTACCTAGATTTTGCCCTAGGCTCTTATTCAAGAATCGTTTGGGGCACACTGCCTATGTAGGTCACACCAGGGTTGGGGAAAAAAATAAATGGGCTTTTTTTTAACAAGTTTTTGAGTTTTTTCCCATGCCCACAAACTCGTGGGCATGACAAAAGAAAAGCCCCTTTTCTTGGCATATTTAAAAAAAGCCCTTTTTCTTAAAAAAAAACTCCTAGGAGCTTTAAGAAAAAACACCCACCCATCATTATCATAAAGAAAAAATCATAATTTTTCAAAATTATTATAAAGAAAACAAAATATGGGCTTTTTGGGGCTCTTTTTAACAGCTTTTTTTGGATATTTTGCCCCTTTTCTTACTAAGGGCTTCGAATTCTTATTTTGGCCCTTTATTTATAGGTCCCTTTTTTTCTTTAAGTTTTGGGGGGAAAAGGAGCCAAAGTTTTTTGGCTCATTGTTAGCACTGGGTTACACACAAGCTTCAAAATAATTATTGTTCAAGTGCCGTAGTTACTATTTTTTTTAAGAAAAAAAAAACGACTATGCGAGGCCTCGAATATCAGACCTCGTGTGTGTCAGGCTGGGATGTTTTACCACACTGAGCTTTACTGTAACTAAATGTATATTTGCACACTTATAATCTAGGTTCTCCCTTTCGAGATCCAATCTCACTTGCCATACTCGAGATGCAAGAAAATGGGCAAATAACGTTGCTCTACAACAAATGGTGGAAAAATATCGGCGTTACGTGCCACAAGGACGCGACGGCTAAGGAATCGAAAGCCAGCGAACTTGGCCTCGAGAATGTGGGCGGGATATTCGTTGTCTTGCTAGGCGGCATTGCTTGTTCGCTCATAGTCGGGATTGTTGAGTTCGTATGGAAGGCCAAGAAAAATGCGGATAGTTTTAAAGTTTTTTTTGCACACAAAAATAACAATATATTCGAGAGAAAAACTCGCTACTCTTAAAATATTGTGATCTTTTTGTTTCACTAACAAGTCTTTCAAATGGAGGTAGTGATTACGGCAACGTTGTAATTTAAAATGCCAATATTTTATGTAGTTATTAAGGGCAAGTTCAAGGTCCAATTTTGAAATAATTTTTTCTATTTTGTCGATTTATATGAAACGTATATAGCCAAAAAGAAACATATTTTACAAAACGAATATAGAATTTTGTTCTGTATACCTTGGTAAAAAATCGACTTGTGTTGAAAATAAAAAAAAAAAATTTTTGGGTTTTTTATGCATATAACACAGCAATTTTTTGAGAGTCATGAGTTAACTACAATGCCATCTTAGGGAATATCAAATCCGATTACCGTTTTTCCTAATCAAACTTAGGTCAAAAAACCAAATAAGATTCTAAAACAAAAATAAATTGAAATTTTGTTTTTGCATATTCACAATATTTAAACTGTTAAATTCAAACTTCAAAAAATATTTTCATTAAAAACCGATAATATATCGTGTCGTATATGTTTTGACGCGAAATATTTTGTATTATCTAAATGCCGACGTATGAGCTTGATATATTAATAAAATTTATTTTGCATTATTTGTGAAAAAAAATTAAATTACAAGGAATTTTTATATGCAAAAAAGATTTTAAAAATTTTTCTTCTTATGGTATATTTAGATCGGTCAAAAAAGGCCATTTTTCGTTATAGACGGATCTAAGGAGCCAAAGACGGATGAAACTAATAAAAACGAAAAATGTATATGGCCATCAGGATGCATTCTTTTATGTTTTCATAAAATTCACGTTTGTGACATTATATTTGTTGACCTGTGTAATAACATTAATAAACCTTAATTCAACTTTTTTTTGCAAAAAAAAAAAAAACAAAAGTTTATTTTGAACGTACCCTAAAGGTATATGTATAATATTTTGCAGCAAAACATAGTTTCCCAAATGATCGAGGAGCTGAAATACGCCATTCGGTGCAAAGGTTCACGCCAAAGACCTCGGTTGAAGCGACAATGTTCACAATGCAATCACTTTGCTTTCAATAGCACGACTGATCAACAATTTTCAACCGGTGCCGGAACCAACCCATCAAACATATCGTCGACACTAACCCAAACACACCGTAATAATATTAATATCAACAATCTTCCCATTGCAAACAATAATCTGGGTAATGACAACGCTACTAGTAATAATGGATTTGCCCAGAGTAATAATAATTTTATTAATAAGGCTACATCCCCTGCCCAAACTAATGTAAATCTATCGAGTATCCTTGCCATCTTAGCTCAACAACAAGATGAGGCAAGCGGTGAAAGCATGAAAAAGATCGGAGGAGTTAGCCCTAATCCAGCCACTAGGGTCGTTATAAAGGAACGGGAGGAACATATTGCTGCCACGAGGAATATAAAAAATAGTCGTAGCCTTAAACTAAACCTCAATAATAACAACAATAATGATGGTGGTAATAGGAATATTAAAAGACCGAATGCAAATGAAACTTTAAATGTTTCTCATTCACTCTCGATGGGTAATGTCAATAACACCACAATATCGATTCCTTTCAATGACAATAGGAACTATGACAAAAATAAGATCAATTTAATGGTACACAATGATTACCAAACACCAGACAAATTCTACAAAAAACCACAAAACAAATATATTTCAAATTGAGGTAAATTGTTACATAAAAATCATGCATCCTACAACCGACTTATATTAACTCTTGTACTGCCATTATATACCTCAATATAAAAAAAGGCCTTAGACATTAAAAAAATTGTGTATAATACATTCTTAAATTAGTTTGCTAATTAGTAATCCTTATTTATGATAACTCATATACAATAAAGTGCATTTAATTGGAGAAGGAGTTTTATTTTAAATCGCTTGATATACCTTATTTATGAAGAAAAATATATATCTTATAAATTATTAAATAGTTATTCTTTTTTCTAACAATTTCAATTAAAATTTATGATTATGTACAATTTATTTGCTAATAAAAAATATTACACATAATATAATATTTATTTTATAGTTATTATATAACATTTATCTATCAAACAAATTGGAAGCCTATCTTTGCAAATAACTTCTTATGGACTTTCCCAAACTTTTTCGCCAACACCTCGTCATCTTCGTCTTCAAGATTTTCAGTTTGAGCTATTTTTTGTTTTTTGGTCTAAACAAAATTATAAAAAAATTATCAAATTAAATTATGTTATTCTAGAATACAATTAAAAATAAATCAAAAAAAAACAATTTTAATAAAAATGCAATAGGTAAAAATATATAATTGTTACCTTTTTCTGTGGTTTATCTAATTTACGTTTGGTACTTCCAACATTTTTTGGACTATTCTTCTGATTCCGGAATTCCTTGTTGGGGTTAGTAAGTTTGGGAGGGGGTGCCGTGACTATGGGCTGTGTGGGTTGTTTTATGTCAAACGCCTTTTTGTACTTTTGTGTTTTCTAATCATCATAAAAAATTAACAATACACAAATGTTGTAGAAAGAAAAATAACAACCCAAGGGCATAAATTTTTTTTAAATAATAATACAAACATATATTTCCATCCGCCAACCTAAAAAATCCAACTCAAAACAAAGTATAATTCTCTGTTACATTCATTTCATATAAAAACTCTATTTAATTTATTTTTGTAAATTATAATAATCTCGAATAATTAAATTACCTGAAACCGTTCCTGTCTCAGTGCGCGAGCATTGAGAGCAAGCTTATTTGAGATGGCAAATTGTATAATAGGGCGGCGCGTTTCAAAACTTTCTTTAACAGCTGATGCTTTGATCGATTTATGAATGTATGGAAATATGGGTTCATAGGCCTTCGGGTTATTATCGAGAAGACGCAATGCTCTTAAGGCATGAATATGTGTGGCAAATTCAACAAACCCGTAACACAGACTGGGTGCCTTAACGGTTGATGGCTTATATTTATTTATTGCGGCAGAATTTTTTTTCGTTTTATCGCTATCTGTTTTATTAGAATTTGATTGATCCTTGGGTTGCTTAAGGGTAGCTCGGCTAAGATCCAACATTACACGTGCCTAAAAAATTCGCAAATTATAATAATTGATAATGTAAAATATGAAACAACAAAACGTTTAGTATAAATGTTACTCTTGTTTGCTTCATCTCAAATTTTATTCTAAAAAAAAACTTTTAACCCTGCTAAAAACATTCAAAAATGGCAAAAATAAGGTAATGTTTTAGAAAAAAATTCCAATAACTTAATAAAAAAACTTTAATTTAAATGCATGTATTATTGTTACCGTCATATTAAACAATACTCCGTATGAGGTAAAAACAAAGTGAACAAAATTATAGAAAAATAAAATATAATAGATTTAATGCTATTTTTCAAAATTAGCCTATAAGCAAATTTAAAATTTCCCTCCTAATAAAACGTTTTGCAAAATGGATTAAAAAAAAATTGATATATTTTTCTTTAAACAAAATATATAATATTAACATAATTAGTTAAAACTTATTTTTAGACTGAAAATGAATGCGTTAGCATACAAATCGAAAAAACCTCCTTTTCCTTATATGAGCTAGTAACTGGCCATCAATCTTTTACCGACGGTTTATAAAAATCTAAGACTATAATAATTTCAGAGACCTTAGAGAGCAAATATCCCTGAATATCTAGTGATTGAAAAAAGGAAACTAGATTTGGAAAGTGGACAAATAAAATTATAAACAAACATTACAAAATCAAAAAAATTAAATATAAATTTATCGCCTCGAGTCTATTTTTAAACTTTTAATATTAATAATGACATTGACAAGCAATAATAAATGATTAATGTCTAGAAATATACTTCGATAATTTTAGCTGTAGGGTCATTTAATGATTTTTGAAATAACAAACGCAAGAGCCGATTATCGATCCATTTAGGTAAATTATGGACAGTCAGTCGAGTGGATGAAACAAAAAAGTGCAATAGCTTAAGTTTGGTCTTATTCGATGCCATAAGCTTGGCCCGTTTATTTAGATCTGATTGAGAGAGCGTGCCTCCATAACGTTTGGAACACCTTTTGATTGCTAAAATGTTCATAAATTAAATATCAATATCATAAATAAGGTTAAAAGACAAATAAAATGTTTGTCCAATTTAACAACAATTTATGCTTTTACATTTGGTTATAAACTATGAGTAGACTAATTTGTTTATCCAAATTTAAAATATTTTTTTTATTTCTATAAATATATTGTTGAATCTCCAACTCACTAAAATAAAGTTTTATGAATTGAAAGTAGGTAAAGTATATGGATTAATTAAAATAGAAAAAAATAACAATACAGGTTTACACAAATATAAGATTAAAAATTTTTTAGCTTTATCTTAAAATTTTTTAACCTATTTTTCAATTAAACCACGGTTTTGCCCTAAAGCCGGGAAAGTCGAATAATAACAAAAAAAATTTAGTATTAAAATCCCCAAATCTTTTCCTTTTAAAAGGCCAGACAGGACTTTGCCAATTTTACTCCCAGCGGGACTTTATTATCGCGCCGCTGGGTCAGCGACCTATGTTTTTAGCTAGGGTATTAATGGCACTCATATAAGTAACTGTTCAAGCTGCTTTACTTGTGATAAACACAATTAAGGAACTCTAACCACCAATGTTAATTTATCTAAAAAAATGAAATACACATTTTTAAAGTCCACATTTGGGTATTTAAAAATGTTCCGTGCCCAGACTTTTAAAATGACAAATGATTTTACCAAAAATATAAAAATTTATTCTATTTTAAAAAAATTTTATTTTATTTTTTTATTTAAACATTTTTTCAATATTAGTTTTTTTAGTATACTTGTGTTTTCCCAGATCTAATTTATTAGGCTCAAAAAGTAAATTGTAAAAACGGAAAAAAGTATCAAATATTGAAAAGATACTACTGTCCTCACTTAAAATATTTCTTTGTTTTTTGGGGATTATTTTTTGTTAGAAACATTTAAGTTATATAATAAAAAATGACAAAAATCTAATGCATTACCTTGAAATTCCGTAACCAAAGTTTTTTTATATTATCAAATTTATTAAAACTATGACTTATCTAAAAAAAAATCGTGTTCACTTACGTTTGTGTTATGAAATGAAAACTTTGTTATCTATGATAGAATAATAATTTTATTCTTTTAAAAGGTTGATTTTTGGTTAAATTAGTTATGTATAAAAATTGATTTTTGAATCTCAACTGTGTTATTTTTTTTAATTTAATGTTTATAACAATCACAAAACAATATAAAAAATAAAAAAAAACAGTCTTAATCTATTATTATCTTTCCATAAGTTTTATTAATTGATGTTACATAACGCAAAACTCAATTTATTTAATTAACGAGTTAGGATTATAAAAATAGCTAAAACAGTGAAAAACCATAATCAAATTAATAAAATTAAAATCCAATATATATACATGCTTCATCCAACAAATGCAAATTTCGTTTATCCTTTTCTCTAAATTTTTTGTCGGTCTCGTTGTCATTTAAAAAGATACCAGATTCGATCGTTCTTGGATCAGAAGAGGTAAAGTTGCTAAGATCTTCAAATTTATTTTGCCTTTAAATTTAAATTTTGTTATAGTGGTTTAGGTATAGTTTATAAAATTTAAAAAAAACTGAAAATCATAACATTTGACACTTAACAAATGGCATATAAACATAAACCTAACGTGTTTTCTTAGAGTGTATTCCAATAAATGTAAAACATAAATGCTTCAATATAAAATTTAAAGTATTCATACATTGCAATGAGATTGATTTAAATTTGATATTCAATATACCAAAGTAAATTTTAAAAGATGTTTATTTAATTTTTAATGCTTGTTAACTTATAAAAGATTAATAACCCAAAGGGAGATAAATTGAAAATCGATGAATGTTTAAAATTCAAACATGCTTTGATATAAAATTACTTAAATTTCTCTTTTCTTTGCATTATATCGTTTAATTCATCCCGGTTAACGGCAAGACAAAGAGAAAGCCTTTGACCGTGCATATAAATACCATCATATTTATAATTTTCAGAAATATTATCGCTAGAAGCTTTATCTACAATCTTGAATTTTGGAGGGTCCGTTATTGAAGTATCCTCATCATCATATGCCGAATGCCCAAAAAGAAAATCAGTAAATTTTTTACTCCTATTTGCGTTGGTAGAATCTTTAATTGCATTTGGTGAAGAAGGAATTGAGTTGCAAATATTTACGCCACTAGCCTGTTTTAAGCATTTGCTAGCATCGTCAGATGACACAAACCTAACAAATCCAGTCCCTGGTATTTGTATAAAACCATAATATGAATTAAATATATAATATCAGGTAAAAAAATAAATTAAAAAAGTATATAATTGTCGAAGGGAAATAGGTCAAATGAAATAACATAATTTTTAATAATGTTTGATCCACATTTAAATAAAAATTGAATATATTCATATTTCATAAGGCAACCTCTATGCATTTTCCCTCCATTTATTGTGACTAGTAGGGCATATTCAAGTGTACCCAATTTTTGGAACGTTTGTTTAAATTCCTCTTGTGTAGCATTATTAGGTATATTTCTTAATTTATCAATAAAATCAAAAATAAATAAAGAATCGAACAATAAATAGCTAGCAAAAATTTATAATATTTAACCTCACAAATAATGTTCTTTTATCATCTAATTCAGATTGATCCCTGTTATTAAAAAGTTTTGAAGATTTAAGTTTTGGTTTTTCATTCTCTTGTTTATCAACAGAATTTACCAACTTTGCTTGATTCTTCATTTGTTCAGGTAGATCTTCTCTATGTCTTTTAGGTGGTTTAATTTTATCTAAAACTTTTTCATACATTTCCTTTTCTACATTGTCTTGAACATCTTTATTGAGCAATTCCGTATACTGGGTTTTAGAAATAGACCAATCAAGAGCCAAAATCCTGCCTATATAAAGTTTCAAATACATAAATATTAAATCAAATTTTAAGATATGTATTTTAATATTAGTCCTTTCAACAAATATGCAATAAAAAAATCCTTACGTTTTTTTTATAGAATTTCAGTTTAGTAAAACATTTATAAAAGATCTGGTATTTAAGAAACCTATAACACACAAATGGACGTGGGCTTTTTGTTGGTCTTGGTATTTAAGTAAAAACAAGATAAGATATATTGGAGATCCAAAAATATATCAAAATATTTTGGTGTAAATTATGACAAAGCTAACCTTAGTTAAAATAAGTCTATAAACGATAAATTCTTACAGTAATTTTTTTTCATAAACCTTTAGAAAAAATTAAAAGGCATTGCTTTTGTCTAAAAACTTCTGCTTCATAGGCTGTGGCTAATCCTACAAAATTGTTAAATAAAAACTAAAATCAAAAAATGAGAATTAATGTAATTTGGCCGTTTTAGAATACACCTAACAAAAATTTTTGAAATAAAATTGATATTTATTTCTAAATTTTTTTTTACACTAGCCATCTTAATGTTAATTGAATGCGTTAGATTTTTTTTAATCATATGCAGCCATATGATAACAGGTAATTGATGGAATGCCAACAAAGATAAATAAGATTGGATACAAGTGATTTTGACTGTCCATGTTGTAAATAAGTAGTTGATTACCCATTTAATGAACTTTTTCTTAACTGCTTAGCTTTGCAAGAATTTAAATGTTTATACTTGCATGAATTGCTATCTTTAAAAATATGTGATTATATTTAACTTAAATTTTAGGGCTTCATTATCAGTCTCAAATTTTTAATATAATATATTATCATTTGATGGCCAGAATTTAGCTTGTAATCTAAATTAAGTAATTGCCTAATTCCCAGGGCTAAATGGGGCTATGTCATGATAAAGATGACACTTCCTTTAAGTATAGAGCAACGGGGACATTGCTCTGGTGGATGATACTGGCAATGCCAGGGTTGTAAAGCCTATAGGCTGTAATATTCAGAAGAATGCAGCATTATTTCAATGAAAATTGGGTATTGGCAGAGGGAAACACTTAACTCTATTGACATAAGGGGTTATGAATGTTACCACTTAACAATTTCAATGCTCCTCACCAAAAAATTAATAAAAATACCATTAAATGTTGTGCCATTTATTTCTTTAATTGCTTTTTGTGCTTGATCTGAATTTTCATATTGAATAAAGGCATAACCCTTGTTGGAAGATTTATGCTTTTTAGGCATTTGAATGTCTAATATTGTGCCATGTGGTGAAAAAGTAGACCTTAATTGAAGTATTGTAGCCTAAAATTTATAAGTTTGTAATAATACATCAAATGGTAAGTTCCGCACAATCAATCTAAATTTTTTGTATTTACTTGGCAAATTTTGGTCATAATCTGAAGATTATAAAACTACACAATTACTTTTATTTAATAATTCTGCCTTAATTTTATGTCCTTTGATAATAACAACTTCATTCAAAGCCTGTTTAGCATCTCCACTGCAATAAAAATAAACAAATAAAAGCAAGTTTGTTATATTAAATTAATTATTTACTAATTAATACCTTGATAAAAAGGTGACAAATCCATTTGAAACCTTAGTTTTACCTACATTTATTAATTTTTATATACAAACCTTTAGTTCGATTTATAAAACATCTCTTTAGCTGTCCTATGTTACTAAATTTGGCATCTAAGTCAACTTCTTGAATGTCTTCTGGAAGATTTGTAATGATTAAAGTTTTTTGCTGCATGCTTGAAATAAAATGAACGATTGACAAAATTGGTATTTGTACTACACAACTTTTATTTAAAAAACACATGTTTTGACTTGCTCAAAATAAATATGCGATTAGAATGTCTCTGCTCTTAAAAGCAAAATAGCGCATAAAATAAATTTTTTACAGCAATTATATCCTTAACTAAATTATTTAGTTTACATATTTCTAATATAAGATGTTAGTGTATGATTTTAAAATAATTCTAAAGGATAATAGTTCTTGAATTTAAAAAAAAAGCACAAGCACAAAAATTGTACAAAATGACGTCAATTTTATAAGAGAGTGCAGAGTACCAAATATGCAATTTATGAATTCTCTTGCAAATTTTATTTAAAATCTTTCTAATCTTAACAAAAATTTATAATTTTATTTTTCTCTCTAAAATATATTGTTAAAACAAACCTAATTATTAATTTTATAGGGAGAAATTAATAGATATAGACAATTATAAAAAAATTGCTTTTTGCACTATTTTATAGAAGTATATGATTCTGCTATTTTTTTACACTTATTTATAAAACCTATTCAATTTCCCCACACATTTTGATGTCTCATTACTTGTTGTCAATTATTTTACGCCTATAAAATAAAGTTTAATATGCAAACACTGTGGATTGTTTATTATTCTAGATTGGGGCCATTGTAATAGAGTGTCTAGGCTTCCCTCAATTTAATATGGCGAATGAAACAGCGAAGAAAACAGATAGCAATAATAGATGCCAAAAAATGGCGGAAGAAAGAGCTGATAACTCAGTTTATGACAAAGAAAAAACAATCCGCAAACATCCCGACTAGTTGAAACAAGCAGAATATTTTGAAACAGTCCCGGTCCTTGAGTTTTTTTCCCATTTTAAGTTAAAGATGAGCGACGCTGTCCATCGCGCGTACGTCACCCCCGAAACAAATTATTAAAAAGATTAGTGATGTGAGAAATGTATCACGCAAATACCAACAGCTTATCCACAATTAATTATATTGACAAACTTATAACCTTATATCCTAATAATATATATTGTCGATTAAAAATCAATCTAATAAAAACCTAAACCTTCGACCTCATTAGCGAATCATATCTTAAAATCGAAAATTAGGTTTTATATATGAAATTTTGATTTATAGTTGTAAAAATTGAGCGGTATTTTACATACCTTCTTTTTTGGGCAAAAATAGTTAGCTCATCATGAATGTTAATAAGACATATTTTATCAATACATTTAAAATTTCGAAAAAAGGTCACGAGAAAGTCGATTAATAGAAAATGACATTTTATATTGAGTGTCACTTTCCCTTTGCATAATGCCTTAATGTTAAACTTCTTTAATGATATTTGGCCTTAACGAAAATAAATATTTATCAGTTTTTTACATTAAAATAAAATAATAGTTTACATTTAGGTCTTCAAAATAAAAAGTTTTCTAGCTTTAATACTTATAGAAGTATAGGCATACATTATTAAAAATGAAAAAAAAAATTAATAAATTTAGTACGAATCTCGGTAAAAAATAAATTTTACAACACCTTAAGATCTTAATAGCGTACCAAATTTCAACAAAATCTAAGATTGAAGATAAAAAGTTTGCGATTTTGGCCATATATATATTAATGCTTCAGTTGAAAAAAAAATTCACTAATTCTCCAAGCAAGAATGGAAGTATTAATATTTTTTAAATATATTTATAAAATTGAATAACATGATCGATATTAAATATCTAATAATAAAGGATATAACAAATTTATATGTAAAATAATAATTTGATACAAATATATGATTGGAGCAATAAATCTATATCTATTTTGTGTATCGCGCAACGGTGGATCGACCTTCAACAAGGGACGTCTTAAACAAAACATTCGCATTTTGAAACATGCCGTCCTTAAGTGACACTACGATGAACTAACATATAAAATATGGATAAATTTTTATTAAACAGGTTAAATCAAGATAAAAAAAAATTAAGAGCCCGAAAAAATTAGAGTTAAGATTATTATTTAAAAAACCATTAAGTTAAAAGTCTCTAATAACAAATAATGAACTTGAGATTGTTTAAAATGTCTACTCAACATAACACCAATATTCTGTGTGTGTGAAGCATCCAAAGCTGCATCGATCTCATCAAGTATGTAAATGGGGGCAGGTTTAAATAAAAGGAGTGCCAGTATGAGTGAAAGTGCAATGAGAGATCTATAATTATAATATATTAAAAAAAGATAAGAAAAATTTGTCTAAATTATTATGATAGAATAATAACACTGGACAACAAAAAACAACAACATAAACGATTTTTTGAGGGTTTTGTAGAGAATTTTCTTGCGATAACGATTCCGAGTTTAGTTTTTAATCCAATGCCTCCATTTTTAAAACTGCGTCCAAATTTCAGAAAAAAATTTAAAAAATTTCTTTAACTATTAATTTTCCAAAAATTTTGTTGGCATATTCAGATTCCTTATAAAAAACATATCTAAAAAAAGTTATTACCTAAAATTATTAGCAATTTACTTTCAAGTTATTTAGAATCAAAAAACGGATTTTATGACGAAAACCACTAATTTAATAAAAATGAAAAAATAAAAAAAAAAGTTAAATATTATAAAAAATTTAATCACCTTACGTTAATAATGAATGTTTTTGTTATTTAATTATATTTTTAAACTTTTGTTACTACCCATAGGTTTTATGATATAGAAGCCCAAAATACCCCAAAAATCAAAAAATCTCAACTTTGACACCGGCTAACTAAAAATCTGAGGCATCGGCTAAAATTCTGATTTCATGTTCGTGATCAGCGCCAAAAACTTGACCAAAAAAATAGTTGCCATAAATGATGCTTAGGGTCGTCCAAATTTTGTTGTCCAGTGTAATTGATGAAAAATGCTAAACAAAGTGACGCTTTGTATGCACCTAATTGAGGACAAACCTGCAAAAAATTTTGCAAACTTGGTCAAATTTTTTTATAACCTTTGATTAAATAGGTGAACAAATTTAATCGGAATCTGTACGGACCCCGATATATCGTTCGCGTTACAGGTTTTTTACCTAACCTGTAGCGTGTAGATAATTCTTGTGGTGGTTAAAAAAAATGGCAGGTCAGTACATAGCCTTACAAAGAAAATATAACTGAAAAATTGTTGTAGAAGCAAACAAACCTTTGACCCCCACTGAGTTCAGTAAGGGATTCCTTCCACACATCGTTAAAGCTAACTTTGATTTCGAGACCTTGTAGGATTGTTTGACCTTCGGGTGCAACGAGCTTAGCTGAGGCGCCAGGCAAAAGAGTCGAAAATATTGATCCAAAATCCTATATAACATAGTTCAGATATATCATGGCTACGTTCTATAAAAATTTTTTTAATTTTGTTTTGTGAAAAAACGCCTTTTTTTAAAATGTTGCCAAATAAATAAAATTTTAAAAATTTCAAATTTATCTTAAAAAATTAAATCTCAATTTGGGGCCTAATCTAGGGCCTTTTCCACCCGATCTCTCACAGGCAAGCATGGTGCTTATTCTTCCCATAAGCCCCGATTAAAAATTTTACGGGAGCAGGTTCACCGAGTATTTGTAAAAAAAAAGACCAGCCAAATTAAAAATTATTTAAATTTTTTTTGGTGATTTATAAATATCTAGGCTTTATAAACTAATTTTCATAACTCATTTTTTTGATTTAAATTAAGGTAAATGTTACTTTTATAGTTTACACTATTATCAAAAAAAACAAGAGGGCAGAATATATAACAAAGAGGCCGAGTCAGACTGAAATAAGGACGGGTGGGGTTCGGTCCCTGGATATCACTAGAGCAAATACAGAGTTGTATTAAGCTTATGTTCGCATTTTTAATAATGACCTTGTTAACTTGAACGTAAGCTTTTTGTATAGTTTGACGTTTCTTGTCATCAAGTTCCGTGATAAGTTCCTCAATTTTTCGTTTATCGTCAAGCAGGGTGCGTTTTTTGCTCATTAGTTCGTTGTACTGTACCATAACAAATAAATTACATAAAACATAATATTAGAAAGGGTAAGAGGCTTTGTGTGAAGTTTTTAGTTAACGTAAATATTAAAAGAGCATTAATAATATCCTAAAAGAAATTGAAAATAATTAAGTAAAAAAAAATTGTAAAATTCTGTCATTTTCAATGTGTTCGCACGCAAAACTGAGATAAAGCCATTTCTTGTTTTTCAATATGTTTCCTTTTTTATAACCATATGATAAAGCAAGCTTAACAAACCTTTGTATCAACTCTGAATCAAAATTAACTATGTAATTCGTATTAAATAAAACTTCCCAATATATAAATTGTAAAAACAAAAACATGGTCAAAATAACCTTTTCCTTCACAGACTCGAGCATGGAGAGGGCACGATTATTAACTAGACGGCTTAATTGATGTTTTCGATCTCTTAGCTTTACCAAACGGACCTCTAATTCACTAATTTGCATGGTTGAGAAATCGTATATGGTGTTGGGTTTACCGAAATAAATGATCTCCCCTTGTATCCATTTATTCTCAGAGGATAATTTGTTAAGCTATACAATAAATGTAAAAAATGTTTGAAAATAGTTTAAATAACAACGACTTTTACATCATAAGGATATAAAAAAATTCGTTGCAATACCACAGGTTTACAATCAACATATTATCACAACAAATTCAGACCTCCCGTTTCCCTTTAGAAAACACTTTACCCCGGAACATCCCTTCCCACCTGACTCAACTCCGGTCTGGACACTGCCATCTACTTGCAAACTTTAGAGCACGTCTGGACCCATCTTTAAATAATATTTGCTACGACTGCAAATCAGCATCTGACGATGTTCAACATTGGCTACTATCTCCCAACCGCGGGCCTCCTATCTCTCCTAATCTTTAGATCAATCCATCCCTAGTTGCCCTCAAGCTCAATCATACTAACAACTTCCAACGAATGGGGCAATAAACAACAACAACATCACAACAAATAAGATTAATAATATATTTTCCTCTCATCATTCCCTGTTAATCTTTAACATAAAACATTTAAAAAAGACAGGCGATTTAGAACTTAAAATCTAATAATTGATTATAGGTTTTGGATAAAAAAATCCTATATTTTAAGTTTTTCGATCTTTTGTTTGTCAATATTTAGGGGAATTTCAATTGTAACACTGGACATAATAAAACAAACAGAAACAAATTTTAAAGGGCTCTTTAGATATTTTTTTGCGATTATGATCCCAGGTTAAGTTTTCTCCCCAAAGTCCCCAATTTTTTATAATTGATCCAAACTCAATTTTTTATTAAAATTTTCTTTAACTATTATTAATTTATTAAAAAATCATCAGCATTCCTTATAATTAAAAATTAATTACTAAAATTCTAGGCGATTAGTGTATAGTTATTTAAGGAAAGATTTTATAAAAAAAACAACTAATTTAAAAAAAAATGACAAAAAATATCCTAAAAAAATCAAACGCTCTATATTATAATGTTTCGTTTATCCAAATATGTTTTTAAGCTTTTGTTTCTACTCTAATATTTTATAGCCAAAAATCTCATTTTTGATACCTAATACTAAAAAATCTAAGGTATTGGAATTCTGATATATATTCGTAATCAACACCAAAAATTTGACCAAGAACGTTAGTTGCCATAATGCTTAAGGTCTGTTGTTCGTTGTAATTAAGATCAATAAAAAATGTGATCTGTATTAAAAAGTTAGAGCTTTGGTTAATTCAATTTTACAAAAAAATTAATTATATGAGACTTGATGTTGCAAATAATATTCTTTCATTTTTTGATTTTTAAATTTTTACAAACTAGCAAGGATTGATGAAAACGAGGACTGAGGGTATGTAATATTTTCCTCAAATTTCGTAAAGCAAAAGGGTAAAATCGAAATAAAAAAACATAGGAAAATCATATATTAATTAAAAATTCTATTCAAAAAAATGTTTAAAGATGTATTATCATATTTTTAAATAACAAAATAAAAGTTATTATTATAATTCCTTTTTTCAATTTTGTCGTATAAATAATAACCAAAAATGATAAATCATCAAAATTTTATTCTACCCGCCGTAGTTTTAAAACGGCGTTTAGACAATATAAAATGATTGAATATATTTCTCTCCTTGCAATTGAATAACACACAAAATTGTGTTTTTTTTTTTGCAAAAAATACACAAGTTCATTTTGTGCCCTTAAAAATTTGTAAAACGACCTAAAGCAAAACATACCATGTCTTGGTTGTGTTTAATGTTGTGCGTTATGTTTAGCCTGTCCTGTTCCAAATTCTGCAAAACAAGTGCTTTTTCGTTTTTACTCTTAACTAAATTACGTTTTTCCGTTATTTTAGAGTTAAGTTCTTTGCTACCGGCCATGAGGACGGCCTTTTCGCTATCAAGTTTGGCTTTGGTTTTATCTGCATTTGCCTGTAAATAACATGTAATACACAAAATTTAAAAAAATTTAGATAATTAAATAACATATATACAAAGAATACGAATGTTGCATTAAATTAATTAAATATATATATGGCCGATCCAATATATAATAATGTGAAAACAAATGTAAATGTAATATTTTTAAATTATTTTAAATCGACCAACTTCTCAATAAATATGTACATAAATAAACTTTTTAACAAAATTAACTAACGAGCTTGAAACGTGTATTAAAATCAAAGGTAACGTAATGTATAAAATATTTTATTATAATTATTGTCAGCTCATATTAATTCCAATTGGGATATGCCATTAATATATTTATAAGTTTATTTTACTTTAACTAGTTCGTATTCTTGCCGCATCGTGTGAAGTGTCTTCTCGGTACTCTCAATTTTATTTTGTATATCTAGCAAGGATTTACGAAAATTTGCTATATTTTTATCATTTTCTTGAATTGTCATAGCAACTGATTCGTGGTTCTAGGCAAAAATTCAAAGTTTATTATATTACATAATTTTATGGGTTAATTATTAATTAAAATGAAAATCACAGAAAAAATAATTTCAAAATCCGGCAGGGGTAATTATTTACAAATAATCGTACATTGAAATGACAAAATTTCTAATATAAAAAAGCTAGCGCTATATATTTATTATATGTATTAATAGATAAAAATTACTCAAATAAAAATTATTAATATGTACGATATAATACAAATTTTATAAAACCAAATTAGCATCTTTCAGTTTATTTTGCGCTTTTTCTAATTCAAGCTTTGTCTTTTTAATAAGTTCTTTGGCAGCTTTAATTTGAGCCTCCTGGTAACTTTCAATGTTTCCAAGTTTCTTTTCAACTTCTTTGAGAGATTTTTGAACCTGTTTGATCTGCCCGTTTAGTTCAGACATTTTTTGAGTTTCCTCTTCTACAGCACATATTAAAAATATTAAATAAAACAGATTATTACAAATATCAATAGGTTTTATGTCCCCTTTTTCAAAACTGTTTAGACAATCTCTACAAACTTCTGTTATTTCTTTATAAAAAGCTGTCAAAAGCTAAAAGTTTTACTTTTCCGAATATTAACTAGTACTTGGTCATTTTAAACATTTTGAATGTAAAAAAGAAGTTATGGTGAAAATTGAAAATATGCAAAATTGTAGAATTTACATGAAAGTAAAAATTAATTTATTTATTTCAATCTTGCCATCATATTGATAATATAAAGAGTTTAAAGAAAAATAGATTATAAAAGATAAATCTATGCAATTTGTAAGGGCAAATATCCCAAAATATATTCCCAACTATTATTAGCTAAAGTATACGGTAATGAAGTAGCCAAAATTTTATAAAAAAATATATATGTTTAAAACGATATTAATATTTTTTACCTATAACTTTTTTCGTATTTTCATCCTCTTGTTGCCTTTGATAGAATGGATTATTTTTCATTTTAAAATCCAAAATTTCAATATCACGAGTTTTAAGCTCTAACAGTCTGTGGAGTTCTTTAAATCTGATGCAAAAAATTAATATATTTATAATTGTTTTATAAAACAAAACAATACTTTATTTATATTTGATTATAAATCCATTAAAATTATTAAACACTAAAAATATTAGCTGCTACAACAATAATATTACCGCATCAAAGTTAAAAAACTATTGCGGTAATGATTAAAGCCGATTTAAAAAGATTAAAGCCGGGCCGGGCCAAAATAATATGAGAGCCCAATTTTTCTATCTTTTCTGATGTCTTTAATGTAAACTGTTATTGAGCTGTTTAAATAACTCAATCTAATAAATTAACATATATAAAGCAATTAAACAATGATATAATGAAATGTAAATTATCTAGGCCAAAGTCAAACTGGGTAAGTCAAACAATACACTAATTTTAAAATTTAATTAATGTGATAATGGAATTTGTAATAAGGTACCTACCTAGCTTGTTTTTCTTTGACACCTGTAACTTGAGAGGCAATTAATTCTCTCTGGCCTATTAAATTAACCATTTGCATTTTTATTGCGTTTATTTCAAGGCACTTTGCTAGTGGTGAAAAACTTGAAGGGTTATGGTAACCTAAAAATATGATAAAAATTTATATTATATTATAAATTTTCAAAAATAAGAAAATTATATCTAAATTTTTTCAATTTAATACACATACCAAAAACTTTTAATCGGTCGAAATGGTTTACACGATAAAAAAATTATTTTTGCACCCACAGTTTTTTTTTTTCAATTTCGTTTAAAACTTATTGGATGAAAATTGGCCAAACTCCTAAAAACTTTGCTATAATTGTTAGAAATATATTTTTAAACTTCCTAAACCTAAGTTTGATATAAATATAGTAATAACTTGTCCGTTTTTATAATTTAAGAAAGTATAAACCTGCCATCTTAGGGATTTCAAATCCGTTTACCGTTTTATCTAATCAAACTTAGTTAGCTAGCTATAAACATTGAAAATTTAAAAAAAATGCAAAAAAGATTTAAAAACAAAAATAAATTGAAATTTTTTTGGCATATTTACAACAGCTAAACTGTTAAATTCAAACTTCAAATAAAACTTTTCAAAAACCGATAATATAGCGTATCGTATTTAAGTTTGGACGCGAAATATTTTCTATTATCTAAATGCTGATGTAAGGGCTTGTACTAAAAAATTGTATGTCTCCTTATTTGATATGAAAAATATAAGTTATAAGAGATTTTTATATGCAAAAAAGATTTAAATTTTTTTTAGGGTATTGATCTCTCACGGTCAAATAAAGTTATTTTGATATGGACGGATGTAAGGAGCCAAGGCCGGAAGAAACTAAGTATAAAGAAATATATATGAGAAAGGCCATCATAAGGATAAATTCTTTAATGTTTTCATAAAATTCACGGTTAAGTCATTGATATTTGTTGACCTGTATAATAATAAATTACAAAATTAGTGTTTATATTATTTAAATAACTTATATATAAAACAACTTACATGATAATTTAAAGTTGAGTCTTATTGCAAAAAGTGCCAATTTTCACATTTTTATTAATTGTGAATATGACAGCTTGGGTAAAATTATTGAAAAAAGAAATATAAACAGTACACAAAGTAAGGCTTTTCTAAATAATTGACTTTTTAATCTGAAATTTTTAGACTTTTTGTTTTGTTCCATTATAACATAAAAACGCATCAAACAAGGTAATTATTGGTGACCTATTTTTGAATACGTTGACCGTTTGCTTTAACGTCAAACTGACGTTATATTTTAAGAATGAGCAAAAATTGCACTTTTTGCCAGTCAATAACTGCAATTTTACATAAGATTTAAATTTTTTTTTTGCAAAAATGCGTAAAATAGTTTCCGTAAACTTTTTATTTTGCTAAACACTTTTGTTAAAATTTTATATTTCATTAAACCTAGGTCGCCAGATTTTTTAAGCTGAAAATATTCTACTATCAGGCCTATTATATATAGATTTCTTTTGACCATTTTTTCGCTTTTCTCCTAACACATTGGAATATGTCATTCAAATGAAAAGTATACGTATTGAGGATTCGAGACTTAAAAACCACAATATACATTAAACAAAATTTTAATGACAAAATTAAACTTGAACTTTAAAATAATGTTCCATTTAAAATAGGTTGGTAATTTAAAATTCCAATGTTAAAAGTTAAGTCCAAACCTAATTATTTTTTTTATCAATATTATAAAAATAGACTAAAAATATTATTTAAATTTAAAAGTGTGTTAATTAACTTGTAAATTAAAAAAAAAATTATTTAGTCTTTAAGTCTCAAAATGGCAAAAGTCTCATTTTTTGCATTTTTGTATAATTTTGGGATGTGTATAGGAAACTCATCCAGCGAAACGAAAAATGACTATTAGTAAGTTAAATCTTGCTAAGTCTAAATCAGAGTGACGGCAAAATTTATTATAATTTTTTTAAATTTAATTTAAAGTTTAAATATATTTTTATTTTTCAAAAATAAAAAACAAATATGTAAAGCGATATAGAAGATAAATTTCTAACAAAAACCTCCGGACACAGTTCCATGGGGTTCGATAACATCGCCATCAAGGGTCACGCACCGCTGTCTTACGGACGGATGAAAGGCGATACGCTTTGCCGTATCAATGTCTTTGCAAAGCAACGTAGACCCAAACACGAATTGCAAAGCGGGCAATAATTCAGCTGGGTTGAGATTGGAGGAATTATTATTACTATTAATATCATTAGTAGCAAAGTTATTAAGGTTGGCAAATTGGATGATGTCCATTATGGGGCGAACGTTTTCACGACCGCCGCCCTGAACGTATACAAAAAAATACAACATCAATACAAAATCATGAATTTTAGTGAACAAAACCGATAAAAAGCTCATTTTATGGCTACATTTTTTTGTCATAAAACGATAAAGGGTTTAAGCCCTAGGTGTGAAAATATTTTTAGAAATCCTAGATCCATAAGTTTTTTTTCCTAATAATCAACCATACTTTTTATTAAATTATCAAAAAATAAGAAATGGTTTGTTATAAAAATGGCAATTTCCCCAACATTTATGTGAAACAAGTAATTGGTACTTAATTAAGCGAGCCGACAAATTATTGAGAAAATTACCCAAAAAGATAAAGGTTACCATTATATCAATGCCCTATCGGACAATATAAAATCGAAAAAAAACTTATAAAAATGATTTTTTATAAATTAATTTACTAAAGCTTTAACTTTTAATAAAAATTTTATTTTATTCTATAAGCTTGGCATAAAAAACTTGGCACAAAACATTTTTGACCCAAATGTAAACACTAATTATATATGAATTCGATTTTCCCATTTATTATTAAAGTAAAAGTTTAAAATGACAAAACATTAAAAAAATGATAGAGCAACCTCGAGATTTCAAAAAAAAATAAATTTAATTTTATTTATAAAAATTAATTTAAATTTTAATCATTTATTTAAAATAGATAATCACTTTTTCTAAATATATTAAGCTCCAATGTCCACATTCAAAATTTTACGTGTGAAAATTTATTAATAATAAAATTTTATAAAGAATATTTTTTTAAGAAAAAGCAAAGTTATGGTATTTGTCTTATACCGCGATATAAATTTATACTACTCAAAAGAAGCAATATCGATCAGTGGACAAAATTACATAAAAATTAAAAAAAAATAGTTTAGTTTCTTCTAATTTAAGTATATTTATATAAAAATAGTCTAAACACTACTATGTAAAACAAATTAGTAAGTTTTTGTACTTTGAATTTTAATACGCTTTTTGCAATTTTAGCGTTTTTTTTTAATTTTTGCTCATTACTATTTAAAAATTACTTTGTTGAAATTACCTACTTTTTAGACTCAAATGGCATAAGCTAATTCGGAAAACCTTATTTCTCCATTTAACTGACCCATCCTGCATGTTGGATGCTTCATTTTTTTTTAATACAAATAGCCATTATTAAATAATATGTATATATTTAAAAAATATATTTACTAGTTGAATAGCCTGTTCCACGATATTCGGACTTATAACTCTAGGCGATATTTTATTCAAGGGTATGAAAGTGGTTCTATACGGTAATTTTCCGTTTTTTAATATAGCTTTGCCCGTTTGTTCGTTATCAACCACGACAAAATTTAGCTAAAAAATATAAGTGGTAAAAGAAACTGTTAAAAAAAGTAAAAAAGTAGAATTTGAAATTAAACAATTATAAAAAACAAAAAAATATGCCGTAAAAAGAAATCTATGTGAAATTGAGATGTTCCGAACAAAGAAGTTTTTTTCGTCAAAATGGCGCGGAAAACAAAAATAAATTTTTAAATACAATAAAATACATTTGACCAAAGAACCAAAGTTATAAAAAAGGAAAAATAAAAGTACTTATCAAAATTAAAACATTATAAAATAATTAACCTTTCCACCTGCAGCTACTTCGACCGCTCTACAATAACGAGCGTTGTTTTCACCAAGCCCAGTTATCAAATTCATAATTTTTCCTTTAATTTTGGGAGAAGTAGAATTCAGTCCAGGGAATTCCTGAAAATCAAATCTAAGTGTCGGGTAATTATCTTCCTTATGTGAAATTTCATTTTGAACGGCTAGGATTTTTTGGGAAAGGACGTCCAACTGACTTATAAGGTGGGTATCATCCTCTGAAAGACCAGGGTTTAACGTGTAAGGATGGGCAGATAGCTCTTTCTTGTAAAAGCAAATTTAAAAAAAATTATTTATGGTTTTCGCCTTATATGTGTAATCCATTCAACATCTTTTGTAATCATAATCATACCAACAAAAATAATTTTAATAATGATAAAATTAATAAAAATAACAACAAAAATAGTTATAATTATAATAACAATAATAATAACACAGGTCAACAAATATTTATGTAAGAAACGAGATTATTATGAAAACATAAAAGAATGCATCCCCATGATGGCCTAAACTCATATATGTTTTTCTTAGTTTCTTCCGTCTTTGGCTCCTTAGATCCGTCTACAACGAAAAATGGCCTTTTTTGACCATATTGACAGATCTAAATATACCCTATAAAGAAAAAATTTAAAAATCGTTTTTGCATATTAAAATCCCTTGTAACTTATATTTTTAATCACAAATAATTGAAAATAATTTTTATTAATATATCAAGTTGGCATTTAGATATTACAAAATATTTCGCGTCCAAACTTAAATACGACACGATATATTATCGGTTTTTAATGAAAATATTATTTGAAGTTTAAATTAACAGTTTAACTATTGTGAATATGCAAAAATACAATTTCAATTTATTTTTGTTTTTGAATCTTTTGTTTTTTAACCTTTTTTTTAATATTCAATGTTTATAACTGACTAACTAAGTTTGATTAGGAAAAACGGTAAACGGATTTGATATTCCCTAAGATGGCAGGTTTGATCTCTGTAGTTAACTCATAACTCTCAAAAAATTGTTGACCTATGTAATAAACAATAATAATAATTAATAATAAAATAAAAAAACCAATGGTTGAACACTATATTTTTTTACGATTCCAAAAACTTTTCATGGATAGTATAACAAATTAAATATACTGACGTCCTTATATAACAACGATGTAGGCCCCTAATAACTTAGAGTGCTGACGAAGAAAAAATCAAAATATTATTGAAATTAATGATAAACCTGCAAAGAATCAAGTGTTTTTTGAATAGATTGATGTAATTTATAATTTTCCTTGTATTCCGTTTCATCATCTTGTACCCCGCTAGATGCTTTAGAGCGCCTATGTTTTGAGCCAGGATTCCCTGTTATGTTACAACTCTTCTCAAGTTCACCAGAGAGGATTGATTTAGCATGTTGGACCCGCATATCGGCCTGTTCTCGCTCCCTTTCAAGTTCGGCCAAACGGGTTTTAAGTTCTGGCACATGTATTAAAAAGAATCATTAGTGACCTAATTTTTATAATTATATACATTAAATTCAAAAAAATCAAATAAGATTTATAAAAATTCAAATCTTATTAATATGCAAAATTCACAATTTATTTTAGCAAAATATAGATAAATAAAATATAAACAAAACATATACTAATATACAGTAAAATATTTTAATATTATATTAGAACTTATAAGGTGTTGTGTAAGAGATAGAGATTCTCCTCCATCTTGATTGGGAGTTCCATTCACGTTATTTTCGTCAATTGTTGAGGTATCAAACATTCCCGTGTTACAAGCCTCGAGTTTAGATTGTGCCTTTTCATGAGCGGTTTCGGCTGATTTAACCGAATTTTCAAGAGAGGTAATAACTGGCGTTGATTCTGCAAGTAATTGAATACTTCGGTCCTTTAACTTCACTTCCTAGATATGAAGAATTAATGGATGCAGTGAGAATATCTCTATATTAATGTTTTAATAAGGGTACGAATAATAAGATATAAAAAAATAGGTCAAGAAAATACATCAGCTTGATTTTAATTTATAAAAAAAATAGTAAAACAAAAAATAATGACTTCAATTATAGCGTTTTCCGTGTCCGTATATCGCTGCTTTTCAGAAGCTAAATTACTTTCCATGTTTTTGAGTCGGCTTTCAGCTTTGCTCTGTTCCTTTAAAACTTCACTTAAATTTGTTTCTAGCTTGTCTATGTTGCTCCCTTTATCCTGTTTATTTAAAAACAATGTAAATATATATGAATTTTATAAACATATTGTAAAAAATTTATCATAAATGTAAAATAATTTTTAAATAAAAAAATTATAGTTGATAAACAACAATAAAATAGGTTCAAAATGTAAACTCATTAGTTTCATACAACTCATACATATCTTATTTATTATTCTAATTTGGCAAACTTTAAAAAACATAATACTTTTCCAAGCTTTTTTTCGAGGTTCATTATGTGAGTTTCAATTTGTGTCATAAGTTGGTCAGCTTGTGCCATATCAGATTTAGTTTTTACAAAATAATTGTTGGTTTCTTCTAATTTTTGTTGAAGATTATCTAGCGAATTCTAAAAAAATTAATATTAGCTAAATTTTTTTGGGCTATGATTAGACCAAAAAAAATTTAAAAGATCGTTAAAGGGACATAACATTTAAACCTGAGATTTGGAATATACATAGGCTTTATGTATTTTATCATAGTGCTCTAAATCTTGATTTATTTTTTGATATTCCAGGTAAGCTGATTTATCGTTGTTTAGTTTGTCCAACATAGGCATTATCTCATCTTTTATTACCTATATTAATATTTAAATAAATCAGTCAAAATGCCATCTAATATTGTAATTATTAGTTATTTAAAATAAAAATATATAAAATTAAAGAATTAAATTAAGAATGCTATTCCTGTACACCATTTTAAAACATATTTCATGTACATAAATTATTTTGCTCTATCTCCCTTTAAATAGCACACATGCCTGAAAGATGCAAAATTTGTATGGGTCTTATTTTGCTGCATTTCCATTATTGAATTTATTAAAAAAATAATACTTTGTTTATTTCTTCCAATTTCCCATCCTTCTTTTCAATAATTTTAAGAGCTGAATTTCTTTTGGAGTCATATAATTTAGTTCCTACAGTCTCCTCAATTAACGATAAAATCTATATTATGTAAATTTACAAAAAATATAGTTAAAACATATTAAAATTTTATTATTTACTTCAACAGATTTCATATTCAAAACTTTGGTTATTCTGCCTTGCATAATCAAAAAATGAGGGTTGTTTACATTTAAATTAACTGATCTGAATAAATCATTTACTCTTGAATTAGTTGCATTATAACTATTAATAAGATATTTGTTTTTGCCACCAGATATAATCTTTAGTTAGTTAATTTAAAATAGTACTTGTCTTGTAATTACAATTTCATCACAATCTTCAAAGCCTATTGGTGTTTGAGACTTGAGAGTATTGTCAAATATGACACTTACAGTAGCCTTAGTAATTCCGGCTTGACCATTTTTATAAATTAGCTCTTGTAGACTGTTGACACGTACCTTAAAATATAAAATACATTTCTTACTTGAGACAAATTACTAATGCCTAACACAAAGCATATGGAATCTAAAATGTTAGATTTACCGCTACCATTTAAACCAGTAATAGCATTAAATTCATGATCAAAATTTTTAATTTCTGTTCTATTAGCATATGATTTAAAGCCATCAATGATAACCTCTTTGATATGCATAAAATTTTTAAAAATTAACAATTTAACCGCCGTAAAATCATATGGGTAAGATGAATGTAAGAATATAAAAAAAAATAACCTCATATGTGGGCGCCAATTGCACAAATCTCAAGTTTTGACTAATGGCTGTGGTTAGTAAAAAAATATTTAAAAAAAAGTATTGAGCGCATTTAATTAGCATAAAAATTAAATTTTTGTTATAGGCTTATTCTAAAACGATCAAATATTTCTTATATTTTGATATTAGCCGTTAAAATTTTAAATTTTTTTTTAATTTTAAAAATTAGCCGCAATTAATCTACATCTATTATATTTGGGTAAGAAAGGTGTTCGTTAATGGTTAAGTATAAGTTAAGAAAGTTTAAAGATATACTTCCAAAATAATATATTTTTAAATCCTTTACAAAATTTATTCAATAAAAATAATATTTATTCAAATTATAACAATTAAAATATCAAATAATTTTAGAGGGGAGGCAAATTATTATTATTTTTTTTGTTTATTTATTATTATTATCGTTATTTTAAGGACCAGGAAAAAATGGCTAACTTTACCAGTACATTGCCCCACCCCCTGTGTATTATTTACCATTAATATTAAATTGGTAGGAAAGGCAAGAAAAAAGAAAAACAGTTTGTATCTACATTTGGGGGATAACAAGGGTTAGGCTACTAGAAAATTGTAAGGCTAAGGTGTTAGGTTTAGTGCTAGTTTAAAGGTTAATCAAAGATTGTAAATTTTTGCAAGAATAATATTAAAGGCATTTAAAAACAGACGATTGTTTTCATCATCAGTCTAAAAATTAGCATAGCATAAAGTATCTAGTATATTTAGCGCATTTACGCGATCTCTATGTTCTTATAAAGGTAAAACATCAATGTCAAAAAATATAATTTTAAGAAATATAAAAGCAAACATCCCCATGATGCTTATTTCATATATTTTCCGTTTGTAGTTTCTTCCGCCTTTGGCTCCTTAGATCCGTCCATATCAAAAAATGGCCTTTTTTGACCAAATTGACAGATTTTGCGACCTCAAAAATACCCTAAAAAAATTCTTTTATATAAAAGTTCTTTGTAACTTATATTTATCATAAAATAATGAGAAATAAAATTTTTTAGTATCAAACTTTTATATCAGTATTTAGATAATACAGAATATTTTGCGTAAAAACTTAACCCGTGATAGGTATTAGGGGGTCCATATGGACCCTAGCATTTTTTGTATTATCTTCAAATAGATATATTATTGGCCAAAATCTTGTGACTTTTTCTTGAATATATAATAAACAAAACTAATTATTAAAATTTGGTCTAATGTTAGAATTTAGAAATTGAATTTGGGTTCACCACACGCTTTAATGTTAAAAACCATTATA
>CM060242.1:32336245-32455772 GCA_030555515.1 Acutogordius australiensis | reverse complement strand
TATTTTAAATATATACATGCGTATAGGTCCGTTGAATGAGGGAAAAATAAAATCAAATACAAAAACACATGTATTTTCATAAATTTAAATACGAAATTCCCTCGAAAATTTCCGATCTCATGGCTAGGGCGGGGATAAAATATAAAAAAGAGCAGAACGGGCCAAAACAAATCTGAATTATAATTTATTTTTTTTAGATATTATAGTAAGCTAAATTTTTATTTTTATATATAATTAGGTTTTTCAGTTTTTGATTGATTTCCATTAAATTATTTCTTGACAATATAAAGGTAATGAAAAAAACATATGTCTCTGAGAGGCTTTGCAACACTTAAAAAATATTAAGTAGGTCCTGTATACTTTCATATTCTTCAGTATCCATAGAACTAATGGTGCTAACGTTAGAGCTGAGATTGTGATTATTTATGGTTAAGGCCATTAAAAGTAATAGAATCTCGCGTATCTTCTGCAGGGGGTTCATAAATAGCTGCAACGACGGCTTGAATAGATAGGGGAGATGTAGAAGACCCATTTTAAATTTGATTGGGTGTCATCCTTTGTATTATTATTATTGTTCCGAAGAGTTCATTTCGTTGAGCGCTGGACTCGTGTAATACCTTGATAAAATAATACAAAAAATGCAATACCATGTAAGTAATAAAAAAATATTTGTATATATAAATATAGTTTATAAGAAAGTGTTAAGCAACTAAATACGCATATTGGTAATAATATTATACAAAAAGCTATAGAGGAGGAAAGTAAACTTGTTATTATTTTCAGTAAAAATAAATTCCTTTGCAAATTCATTAAAATGTGTATATAAAAAATATTCCCATTACTCAAGGTATGTTAAAATTATTTTGAGGAATATGAAAATATGAAAGCAAAATCTGTTTTTAATAAAGAATATTTTATATATTGACAATGGCTAATATAATTGTAACTTGTAAAAAAAATTTTTGCTATTTGCAATATGTATTAAAATAACAATTACCCATAAAGGTAGGCTGTCCTTTGTAGACCAGTGCGACGCCAAAAATCCAAAAATCTTTCTACAAGTGCCCCATTTTCAAATACAATATTATCCACATGACGATAGGTCTAATAAAATATATAAAATATCAAATAAATTAATATAAAATAATTGAATTATATTCTATCAAAAAAATATTTAATCTGAATATTGTAATTTTAGAAACCTATCATTATTTATACTTGTCCTGTAAGGGTAATTGCATTAGGTTGACATTTTGTACAAATGCCCTTTGGCCAAGGTTTGTGCTCTTTGCATTTCACTTGAATATTACAAGAAATATTTTCCAACACAAGATTTTTGACCTAATAATTGATAGAAAGCATGTCTTAATTAAAATCTTAATTTTATAAGTTATTTATATACAAGAATGATAAAATAAAGAGGTAAAATATAGTGCATCTTACTTATTTATTTACAAATTTTATATTACAACATTTAAAGGCAATCAAAATTTCAAAGTAGAACAACAACAAATTAAAAAAAAACAATTTTAAAAATATTCTATTGGAATGTATAGATAAAATATGTGCCATTATAAATATACAGAGACATACTTGTCACCAGCCATCAGTTTTTTTAGGTAGGTATGAAAAGACATATATTTAATAGGTGGTTCATGAGATTTCATATAATTTTCATCATATGGCTAAAATAAAATAAGTTATAATTTACCTCTAGTGGCGTACAATGTATACATTTGTTATTTTTCGAGTGATGGCAACTAAAAAATAATTTAAGGTTATATAGACTATTTTGAATCTGGTTTCCTATTGATTTTTCCATCTAAAGAAGACAACTTTATATCAATATCATCCTCCTTTACATTTTTAAATTTTTCAAAACCATTATCTACATAAATTAAATTAAATGAATAAAAATATAAATAATATATTGAAAATAATTATACCTTTTACATCTTCTTTATTAACTTCAGCTTTATGCTCCGGTAATATGACAACAGGTTGTTGACTAACATTTATTGCTTGATCACTATTAATATAAAGCATGTCACCATTTCTAGAATAAAACAGACTCATATATACTTAAGCTTGTAAGTGGTTATTAAAGGCTTGGATATAGAAGAAAGCTCTTGTTTTTTTAGAGGATCCAAAAAGATATGTACACTAGTAAGATTAAATTCTTGCCTTACCTAACAAATTAAAAAAATAAAAAAATGCCTTTTCAAAAAAAGAAGTAGTCTTGACATCTTTATCCACTTCAAGTCTTTTGGTCCCTTCAGGAGACCTTATTCTTAATAACTAAAATATTATAATAAGATTATTTTACAATTTTTTGGTCTGACATAAAATCATATGAGATTAAAAAATTTAAAAAAAATTATAATTTCAAATAATTTTATTTTGAACATTTGTGTAAAAACATTAATTTGTTCGTCTGGACCCCGTTTGAAATTTAAATGAGCTTAGATTTTGTTCCCAAGGAGATATTTGCATTGTTCATTCATGAAATAAAGTTATAAATGGCTATATATTTTAATAAGCTTTATGTGTATTTGCGTAATTTATTTTCTTATTTATAGGAATTATAAAGGAAACCCGTCGCAAAATGGGGTGGTGTTTAATATTTTAAAAGATATTGAGGCATTCTTTATTTCATATAAATATGGAAAAATACCGAAATACACAAAAAGCATTGGAAATCTCAATATGCATGAAAATAAATTAATTAATATATTCATCTATATTCAACAACTTATGATTAAATTTATTAGCAGATATCAACTTAAGATATATACCATGTTAAAACTTCCTGAAACATTTATAACAGAAGAATTTTTCCAAATTAAAATTCAGTATACTGCTAAATTTGTTGCAACACCAAAATTAAAAGAATTAATTTATTTTATAAAAAATTGTACAACCTGCATTCTTTTAAATGGGTTATCTGGCATTGGAAAAACTAGCTTGATTAAACATTGTGCCGATGTTTATGGGCAGAAAGTTATAACTCTTTACATGGGACATCATCTTGAAATGAATGTAATTTATTTTGTATTTCTAAAGTTTTCAGTCACTTTTAGGTGAAATTATGATATCTGAAATTCCAGGAGAGTTTAAATGGTGCCCTGGAATAATGACTGAAGTATTTTATAAAGTTTTAATGCAATTTATATATATTGAAAAGTTACATGTTAATTTAGGCTATCATAAATGGATACTGGGTTATTCTTGATGGATTGGAACATGTTACTGGGGATTTTTTAGCCATATTGGATGGCCTTTTAAACAATGGGTGTATTTATATACCTTCAATAAATAAACAGATAAATTTTAATTCAAACTTTAAAATAATTATAACTACAAAGTATAAATTAAATATAGATATTTCAAGCAATTATATTTTTTTGTTATATTTCTTTTGTTTATAGTTCCAACCATATAATGAATACTTTAAAAGGCCTGTTGATATGACAAAATATATAACTATAATTGACTTACCATTTTACTCATATAAAGAGCTAACAGAAGTTATATTTTTCATATATTAATTTTTGTTGTAAAAAGGAGATTATAAGTTTGTATTTAGGTATGTTATCAAAGGTTTATGCAGCTAGACAATTTGCTGCTTGAGACATTTATTCATATATACATCCAAATTATTAATACCTATAATAAGATAATGAATTCTGCTAGTTTTTATGAGCCCCTTAACAATGATGCAATCTTGAATTCTTTGGCAAGGATTAAAGCACCACATTTGGGTTTGAGGTTAGCCAATAAAATTATATGATAAAACTTTATAAATATGTTAAAATACATGCAATATACATCCTGGTTCAAATTTAATTTTAATATAAAATTTTATTTTATTAACTGCTTTAGAGATTTTTTCAAGGTATGTCTTCGATTCTCAAACAATCTGACAAAGTTTATTGCATCTAGCTCTGATTTTTGCCGACTTTACATCTTTTACAACATTTTTGATTGCCTCATTGCCCATTTTCCAGATCCAGATGTTAGAGAAACGCTAGCTAATGTTATTGGATCTGAGTTGAACATGGACATCAATATGGTACAAAATAACGCAATATGAAAAACCTTTTTTAAAATAATCATATATATAGCAATTTGAATCTTTTAATCATATATCAAAATTTTATAATAACTCTAAATATGATATAATTTTATTAATACAAAATTTTGGTAACATATAATATATTATTTATAGATTTTATTGCTCCTCTCGTCATATTAAAAAATATTTCATTTCATAAATTATTGAATTTAGGTTCGTCATCATCTTTATGAATATAAACCTCACATTTCCCTTACACCTGGCCATATCTCTTGTGATACCTCATTGGCTGTTTTAAATGCCACACCATTTATTAAACCTTTTCATCCCTCAACAACGGTAATTAACGGAAAAGGCACTAATATTTCACCAGTTTTGGATACATCTTCAACCTATTATGATACCACACCTAAAAAGAGATCTTTAAGCGCTACAAGTCCCCCTACCGTTAAATATATCTCTAGTAGTAAAAAACGTGCTAATGTTAAAAAGAACGATTTAAATGTTTCGAAACGAAATTTAGATCCACGAAGTTGTGAACATGAAACCGATGATATCACACCAACGACCCGGGGAATAGCAAATGGTGTTAAAAATGTAGTTACTCAAAAGCAATGTACATTTTTTTTAACGCGGCAGGCTTGCAACGTTATAAGGAGTGCGATTGAAGCGATAGCCCAGAGCGAACCCCTGTTGCTGGTAGGTGAAACTGGCGGCGGAAAAACTAGCCTCATACAATACCTGGCTGAACATTACTTAGTTTCATCGCGAGATCCTAAAAGTTTACCTAACTATAGCGAGCGCAAACAACTTGTCGTGATAAACATGAGTAATCAAACCGAATTAGAAGAACTTTACGGTAGTTACCGGCCTCAGAGCCTCGAAAATACGGCTTCAAGTTATGGCCGAAGTCGTAAAAAAAATCATGGTAACGTTTCATCAATTCATGAAACACAGGCCTTATTTTACGAATGTCTATTGTTGAATAAGCAGACCATACGTGATTACGAAATGTTATTTGCTCAAACCTTTTCAGTTCACAAAAACCGAACTTTCTTAACCAACTTTCGGAGGATTTTGCACAATAATTTGGACGTTAATAATAATACTAACCTTGCCACAGATTTAAAAAGCCTCCATTTACAAAAACTAGAAATCCAATCTGATGACACTCATAATATCGAGGATTATAAGTGGGCCAAGATTTACTCCCTTATGGAATTTGGGTGTCGGACTGCCATACGAAAGATTTCACACGACCTTAATAAAAAACGTACACTAAACGCAGGTCGACAAATTTAAATGAGAGTCATTAGAATCATTTGAAACAAAAAAAAATAACATAATCCTCTATTTTGTTAAGATCATTTTTTGTTGGCCAGATTTAGATTGATTAACTTGTAACAAATAAATTTTTTTTGATAATTTTATTGATTTACTCTTTAACCTTATTGTAACACAGGTCAACAAATCAATGTCAGAAACGTGAATTTTATGAAAACATAAAAAAATGCATCCCCATGATGGCCTAATCTCATATAGATTTTTCGTTTTTCTTAGTTTCTTCTGTCTTTGGCTCCTTAGATCATATCGTAAAATGGCCTTTTTTTGACCAAATTGACAGATCTAAATATACCTTAAAAAGAAAAAATTTAATAATTTATTTTGCATATTAAAATCCCACATATTTTTAATCACAAATAATTAAATAAAATTTCCAAATATATTAAGTTCTTATACCGGCATTTAGATAATACAAAATATTTCGCGTCCAAACTTGAATACGACACGATATATTATCGGTTTTAAATAAAAATATTATTTGAAGTTTGAATTTAAAAGTTTTACTATTGTGAATATGCAAAAATAAAATTTAATTTATTTTTGAATCTTTTTTGGTTTTTGGAATTTTTTTTTTAATTTTCAATGTTTATAACTGACTATCTAAGTTTGATTAGGAAAAACGGTAAACGGATTTGATATTCCCTAAGTTGGCAGGTTGAATCTCTGTTGTTACTTCATACTTAAAAAATTGTTGACCTGTAATATTACGAAAATATCATTTTCTGAGAAATTCCCTAAATTTGGGTTATGAAAATTTTTACGTCAACTTATTTTTACCAGAAAAAATAATGAATTATTTAATTTTTGTGTTTCATTGTTCCAATTTTTTTATTCTTATAGCAGGCATACATATTTTTTTGCAAACAGAAATAGGTGTTGAAAATTAGAATGATTGTTATTTTGTTTCAATTGATTTACATTATCTTTTTAAGTAATTTGTCGACTTGTGCAAGCATTACCTTATTATATTCTGCCAGTTTTGGTTGTATATCGTTTATATTATTTTTTATAGACCATTTTACAACAAATTAAGCAATATAGGTTTTAATTTTCGTTATTTTAAACTTTTTTTGCTTTCGCATATATAATTTGCTCTAAATCGCTTATAAGGAGAACACGAATTACCCCTCGATAATGCTGACTCATTAAATCATCTCAAAGCGGCTTGGAAATCATTCCACCGAAAAATTGTGAAATATAAAAAATTCTTAGATGAGCGATTTGCCCGTAACCCTCATTCTAGTTCAACTACAATTTTTACCTATGTTAAGGTAAGTTTATTAATTTTTTTAATGGTTAAAGCGCCTGTTAAATATAATTTTTAGAATTTTTATATATGATATACTTTTTCCAATATATATATATATATATATATATATATATATATATATATACAGATATAAAAAACGAAAAAAAAATGTTAAAAGCAAAAATAATACACTCCTCCCTATATTGAATAGATTTCGTATAAAAAACAAAAACCTTGTGGTATAACGTTAGAGTATTTTTTTTTAATTTCGATAAAAACGGGCAAAGTATACAAGAATTTTAATTTTACAGTAAGCCTTGTTTATGCTTGTTGATCAAAGATTCTATAATTGTTCTCATTTGCCTTAGGACACGTGCAAAGTGAATTTTTATTTTTGTGAAATTTTCAAAATTTTATTTCGTAATAAAACGCAAATTTTAAAAAAATTGCCAAATTTAGTTTATGCACATGAAATGCTTTTTCTGAAATAAAAAATTCTGAAAAAAATAAAATTTTAAAAATTTTACGAAAATAATAACTCACTTTGCACAGCTCGAACATAGGAAAAATATTCTTTTATATAATATAATATATAGGGCCTATTAGTTAACGCTATGAAACGTGGTGATTGGGTTCTCTTAGATGAAATAAATCTCGCTTCGAACGAAACCGTTCATTCACTATTTAGTATCCTCGAGGATCGATGCGTTAACCAAATTAGCAGTGACACTGATAATTATGATAGTAATGACCGGGCCTCAAAAGGGGACATACATAATGAATTAGCTATTAAGGCACATTCTGATTTTCGACTTTTTGCCTGTATGAACCCACCGAGTAAACACGAGACACAGAAGCAATCTCTCGATCCAAGAATAAGGAGCCGATTCACTGAAGTTGTTTTATCTTTTTTTTATATTTGTTTTTAAAAACACTTATTTTGTTATCAATTATTTTCCTTTGAACATTTACAACATGTTCAATTTAAAAATTAATTGTATGCCTAGTATTAAAATGTGTCAAAATCCACATTTTTACTATAATTAATATAATTATTATGGTAGAAAATCGGGCCATTCAGGTCTACACGCTATATATTTACCATATGTTGGTGTTATAATTAATATATTAAAAAATGAATTACGTTAATGTAGAAAAGTTGAAGTGTTATAGAAAAAATTGTTGTTTTATTTTCGGAATCTAGAGGTCGCAAAAGACAACATTTTTTTCATGATTTGTTATTTTTGTTGATTTTCTGGGACATCCAGGGCTAAGAATGGCCCTTTGTTTTTCCTTTTATAGGGCGCGTTTAGAGTTTACTCGTTGTTTACAAAATTGTTAAAAAATTCAAAAAAAATATTTGTTCAATGTTTTAAGTTTTTTAGCGTTGAATTTTTTGATTCATGCCGAAAGATAATTAGTTTTTATATTTAAATATAATTTCAATAAGATTTCGAAATATAATGCTCCGGGTGTAAGTAAATGTTGTTAAATATATGTTTTTTATTATTTGATTTTAACCCCACATTTTGAAATTTTTTGAAAAAACAATGAGTTTAACATGCCACAAACCCAGTACTTGGTTTTACAACCCCGAGAAATTTAGAAAAAATAGCGATGCTGCTTTTGCGATTTCGTGGGTTTCGTGACCCTTTAAGTAAAAAAGTTTAAAGATTTATTTCCCTATTATAGAGTCAACTTTAATTTCAAATTCCATCTATAACAAAAAAATATTGAGAAGAACATCAAGCTCTAACATCTATATTTATATTATACAAAATGTTCCGCCTTATAATTTTTAAGCTAATTAGATAAAAGTGCTTTAATTGCGAAAGTTTATATTAAAAACTAATTAGGCAATTTGTTTTTAATTTTTTTTAATGTATGTTTTTTTAATGATTACTTTGCCTAAAAAATATAAACACATTATTATCAATGGCTCTTTGACATATCTAGATTTACATACCAGAGTTAGAGGACAAACCCGATTTAAGACTAATTATTGAATCATATTTGAAAATGAAGAGGGTCAAAATAACGCCCAAACAGGATTGTGAAATTCCCAAAGATATGGTCGAAAATATAGTTGACTTTTATTTAACTATCCGCCAATCCCTTGTAACTCGGCAACTCTTTGCATCATCTAGGGACGGAGATCATATTACTATTTCAAAAAATTCGAATTCTTTCCCAGTGTATACCCTGAGATCTCTTTGCCGGGCTTTGCAACTAGTCGCAAATAACTTGCGCGACAGGACTACAAAACGAAGAAATTTCCTAGATATTATTTATGAAGTATAACAATACCTTTAATTTTTTCGGCATATATTTTGAAATTTAAAGGCCAAATAAGTTTTGTTTTACTCCCTAAAAAGACGGTTTTTATATAAACATATACAGAAATTTTCTTAATATTGTTATATTTTATGAAATTATTTATAGGCCTTCTTTACAATTTTCTCGTCGGAACTCGAAAGTACCTACCATCCCAATCTCCTCAACATAATGGCAAATCATCTATTTCGTGGTTACGATTTTAAAGCCATCTCTTCTCGCCATTTCCAGTCAGTGGATGTCGAGGACATGCGCAGAGCACTTACCGTTTCATCTGAAAAAAGTTTTGATTTTGTGATTCATATTTACATACTGGCAAATTATAACTTTTGATCAGGATATGAATTACATGCGATAGGAACACAATATGTGCCCTTTAAATTTGTTTACCCTTTTTCGATATCTCGTCTAAAATCTATTCTACAAAACTAGCTCAAATCTCTAAAAATAAGATTTAAATAATTTTTTTTATTCGAGTTATCCTTTACCTTCTTTTTAAGTTGTCTAAAAATTAGTTAAAAAATTAGGTGTTTAAGTTATGAAAAGTTGTATTTTTAAATTTTGGTTGCAATTTAACGCTTCTTTTTTCAAAAAAATTCATTGAGCATAATAAAAAATATAACTGCTTTTTTAAAATATTTGCATAACATAGAAATAAATTATTAAATATTTCAAATTAAAAATAATATCGATGTGCTGTAATTATCTGGATCAAAAATGACGAAGATAATGGTTAAAATTGTTTGTTAATATGCAATATTTATTTTGTCTCCTTATCTGCGTATTCAAACTTTTTTTTTAAATAAACTCTTTAAAGATATAATTTTGCATTTTATATGCCTCTTAATTTTTCCATTTTTGTATTTTAAACAAATTGGAAACTAATTTAAAATAATTTTATTTCACCGAGTTTTAGCGCAAGGCAAAAAATTTCAAAATTTTGAAAAATTTATTTTCTTTTTAAAAATACATGGCCAGAAGATTATAAGTAAATATAATATTTTTATTTATTTTTTTTTTCAAATTTTTTTAATTACTTCTTTCATATATTACACACAATATATATCTTGTTTATAATTTATTAATTATATTTAACGTTGTTAATTATTAGAATAATATATTAATGCTGGTTATCTTATAAATAAAATCTTTTTAATATCTAATTTTTTTTATCCATCTAGATATTATTACAGTTATGGGTTGTCCCCTCTTGAAGGGCGACAATAAACCTTATTATGATGAATCGTACGTTTTAACGCCCCTGGTGTTAGAACATGTGCATTCGATTGCTCATATTTTGCAATACAAGTGATTTTTATTTTTGTTATTTAAGTTTTATATTACATAATTATTCGAAAATGGTTTATTTTCAATAAAACCTTAAAATTATATATTTACTTCGCATACATCTTTAAATCTTGTCATTTTTTATTATTACTATCATATAGACGGTTTCCCATCTTACTTCAAGGTCCAACCTCGGTTGGCAAAACCAGTCTCATAAATTGGTTGGCCAGATACCTGGGAATTACTTGCATACGCATAAATAATCACGAAAATACTGAAATATCCGATTACCTGGGCCGTTACCGTTACGACGAAGCCTCCAATTCCTTCTATTACCAGGAAGGTACGATATAATTTTGTACATCATAATGAATTATAAAAAAAACAAATAATTTATACACTAGTATTAAATGTACAACAGTTCGATATAAAAAATCTTTTTTATTAAATAATTCGCCATCTCTTTAACCCTTTTGCTTAGGGTGCGGCGCGTTCAGAGTTTAATCAATTTTAGGAAAATTTAAAAAATTTAAAATTATTGTAATTCTGGATTGTTATCTTTATCTAATTTTATATAATCATATATGATCATTTTAATACGATTTTTAAAAATTCTAGCGCTTAAAAATTTTCAGCATTAAATAATATTTTTGTTTTAAAAATGTTAGAATTTCTAAAATATTTTTTAAATTTAGAAATAATTTTTAAAAAATGAATGAACTTTGAACGCCGCGTCTTTTCATTAACGTCAAGTTTATAAAAATCTTTCTCAATATAAACAATTTTTTCCCCATACAAAAATATTTGTATTTAAATATCTAATTATACCTTTATATGTGTAAGGTCCTTTAATAACGGCCATGAAAATGGGCTGGTGGATCATTCTTGATGAACTAAATCTCGCACCCAGCGATGTACTTGAAGCCTTAAATCGCGTCTTAGACGATAACAGACAGCTTGTTATGCCTGAGTCAACCCTAGATTCAGAAAACCTTAATCTAGATGAAAATTGTAATAAAACCACCTCTGTCATAAATGCCCACCCACGGTTTACTATATTTGCTACGCAAAATCCGGCTTCGACTCTTTACGGTGGTCGTAAACCTCTTTCCCGAGCCTTTCGAAACCGGTTTCTTCAAATAAATTTCACGCCACTCCCTTACACCCAAATTAAGGTAAAGACGTATAAGTTTAACTTTTCGATGACATACTATGGATAACATTGGATAACAAAAAAAACAACACAAACGATTTTTATATAATTTGTAAAGATTTTTCTTGCGATTACGATCCCGGATATAGTATTTCACCCAAAATTTTTTTTGATGAAGTTTATAAAATATGAATTTTTTAAAACTAAAGTTTTCAAAAAATATATGGCATTTTAGATTTCTAAAAAACGGAATTTTTGACGAAAACCGCTAATTTTAGATAATATAAAATTCCTAGATTTAAAGTTATTAAATGTTTCTATAATCTAAAAATATTTTAAAATTGTTTTCATCCATAGTTTTTATGACCCGAAATACCCCAAAATTAGGAAAATCTTGTTCGAATAACTAATTTGAGGCATTGGTAAAGTTCTAATTTTATATTCCTAATCAGCACCAATAACGATGGTGGCCATAAAAAAATTTTGTCGTCCGGTTTAATTTGTTTTTATATCACATAGTAAATGTAATATGATAATAATTATGCAGTTTTATATAATTAATTTAATAAAGACGTTTGAATGTGGTGTTTTGAACTTTAGATGATCCTTAAACACTCGTGGAACTTGTCCCATAAAAATATTGACAAAATGGTCGGTGTTATGTCAGATTTGCAATCTAAAAGATCCAAAAGTTCCGTGTTTTTTGGTCGTGAAGGCTTCATCACCATACGAGATATGTTTAAATGGGCACAACGATATACGGTTCTAATGAATAGCGATAATCATGATCTAAATCTTGATAATCCAGTCCCCTACGCCAAATATCTCAACTTGCTGAAAAGGGAATGGGAGTCTTGTGATGTGTTGGGCTGGGCTGGTAATATACTTGTTTATATATGTTTAAACTTGGCATATAATCAATTTTGAAAATTAGTATTTATCATAACAAGAATTTCAAATCTCAATATTTTGGTTTTTTCATAAATGGAAATATAGAATAGTTCGAAGAATATAGGAAAGAAACGATGCGAAATTGATGGGAACTTTAAAGATTTATTTTATTTGAATTTTAAATTTTACTTAATGGCTTTTTTTGAATGTTTTTTTAGGTTATTCCCTTTTAGCCTCGCGTTGTAGGCAACCCCAGGATTTAACTCTTGTCCGGGAATGCTTTATCAATTGCTTCTTTAACACTACTAAATCACGTAAAATATTTGAGGGTCAAGATTTTTTTAATCTAAACACACACGATGAATCAGCTAATAATAAAAATAATGACGCCAGCCACAACGTTAAACGTTTTAATAATAACCTTATCATTAGGGAAGTCAAATCAATTTTATCGAAAAATGAGGAATTAAACCAAAAGTTTCGACATATTTGCTGGACCCAATCAACCACGCGTAACTTTTTAACCACTCTAATTGCTACCCTCTTCAGCGAGCCTGTCTTGTTAGTAGGGCCCACAGGAACCGGGAAAACTACGCTTTGTCAGCTGTGCGCCGAGATATTCGGTCAGCGCCTTTATACACTTAATTGTCACCAACAATCGGACGTAGCAGATTTTGTGGGGTCCCTTGTGCCAGCACAAAATATTCCACCGGCAGAAATGGAAGACGTTGATTCTGTCCACGGAGATACTAACAACGATGCCAAAGTTTTTTTTTTGTTTTTTTTGAATGTTTTACGTTCAAAACAATCTTTTGTGTTTTTTTTTGCAAAAGAAGGCAGAATTTTTTTATTTAGATTTATTTTTAGAAAATATCATTTACAGTCTTTTTATATTTTCGATAGAATGTTGTAACTGATGGGCATTTAATAAAATTCTTAATATATATCGTTTGTTTATATTAACAGATCCAAAATATCACATTAAATTTCAACCATCTAGGTTATTATTTATATAGAAAAAAAAGAATGAAAAAAACACTTTTTGTGTTATATCATAATTTCATTTTGAATGTGCCCTAATATATATTTAGGTAAACTGATCGCATTTTTGTCTTTATATTTGTTTTTTAACTATATGCTTTTATTAAATTAACTATGTTATAATTCTTTACGTATATATATATATCTTTAATTCTTTCCTGGTGCAGCAAAATACAGCCATGTTTGTATGGATGGACGGGCCACTGGTAAGGGCTATGAAAGAAGGAGAGGCTTTATTGCTCGATGAAATTTCGCTGGCCGATAATTCGGTCCTAGAAAGACTAAATAGCCTACTAGAACCCGAACGTAAGCTGACCCTAATTGAACGTGGTGCTACAGTACAAAATGATAGTGCAAATAACCAACACCTGACTATGGAAATTATAGCTCATGCTCGATTTCGATTTTTTGCAACAATGAACCCCGGGGGTGATTACGGGAAAAAAGAAGTAAATCAGTTTTGTGATTTTAAACTTTCGTTTTGCTCTAAGGAACACTTTTAGAGTTACTGTTTTTTATAATTATCAATGTTTTGTTACCCATGTGAATTGTAAAAAGCACAACAATTGTAAAAGTGATCTTTTAATTTTTACAATGCCCCTTATCTATGGGCTATTGAACAAAATTATTAATAACATATTTGTTTAGGTCCATAGATGCAGAATATTACATTTATTTTTGTTTAAGTAATGTTTTTTTTTAAATTCTACGAAATGCAAAATAAAAGAACAAAATTTTTTTTGTTATTTTCAAACTTAACTTATAACGTGGTTTAATCTATGATAACTATATGTTTATTTAAAAAATTGGTCAATTCGCTAGATGTATATAGAAAGTTTATTTTAAATTAGATATTTGCATTGTCAAATTAAACAAACTTTTATAGCTTTCCCCTGCCCTGCGTAATCGTTTCACCGAAATATGGTTTGAACCTAATAACAATTCCGCCGACATGGAATCCATTATTGCTCATAACCTCGCCTTATTCTTGCCTAATGCCTTACCTACTACCTTTCCTCAACAAGCAGCCAAAGCTTTTATTGAATGTTATTTACACCTAAAAAACATCGATTATAGTCATACCGCTTCCATTGAAAACAATACCGCTTTTGCCAGGCTTATGAACCGCGTATCGCTAAGTACGCGTGATTTATTAAGGTTCACCGAGTTTATCGGTACAACTAGTATCACACAATTTGACGATAATTTTCACAGTTTTACCAAATTTTACCATTCCCTCCAGCTAACCTTGCTCGAAAAGATAAAAATCGGCGCCTTCCTCGAAAACGTAGAAGCGATTGCGCAGTTAGCCGTAATTGAAAAAAAATTTCACGGCACATTTTATAATTTTGTCCAGCAAAATTGCCATTCGGAAAACAGTTCTGCCAGCCAAGTAGTAAATTTCGATGAATCTACTAACTTTTTCACGACCTTAATTCAGAAACCACGGTACGATCAGTTAGTTAACGGTGAATCCATGTTTGGGATACCGCCTTTCTTGATACCAAAAAATTCTAGTATCCAACAAACTAGCGGTGAATGTTTTGAAGCTCCGCCTTTTGTCACCCAAACACCTACGACTTGGTCTAATTTGTATAGCGTGTTACGTGCCCTTCATTTTGCCAAACCTATTCTGTTGGAAGGCCTGCCCGGGGTCGGTAAAACAGCTCTGGTACAAGCCTTGGCACATTACACCCGAAATAGGCTTGTGCGGATAAATCTTTCGGAACAAACTGACGTGGTTGACTTGTTTGGCAACAATATGCCGACACGAGATGGCGCCTTTGCTTGGGTCGATGGCCCGCTCCTCAAAGTCCTCAAAAATGGTTGGTGGCTCCTGATTGACGAAATTAATCTTGCCTCACAGTCCGTCCTCGAAGCCCTTAACTCCTGTCTCGATCACAGGGGTGAGCTCAATATACCTGAGCTCGGGCGAACCTTTAAGGTTCGATCCGGTCAAACGGCCATTTTTGCCTGTCAAAACCCTCATTTCCAAGGCGGAGGCCGTAAGCAGTTGCCTAAATCTTTCCTGAACCGCTTCGTGCACATACACGTTGATCATATGCGCGGGGAAGATTATCGTATAGTGCTAGCTAACTTGTTTCCCACCCTCCCTGACCATTGTATCGCCTCAATAGTTTCAATTAATGATCAGGTTAAGGCGTATTGCCGAACTACTCGAAGTAATTTCGGTAAAACTTCGTCTGGACAACAAACAGGTGCTGTATTATTCGATCATAATCGTACCACCTGGGAATTTAACATACGTGATTTGACGCGTTGGTGTCGACTCGCGCTTGCAACTTTGGGAAATTTTAACGACTCCCAAAATATTAATGAGGATAAGAAATGTCATCAACTTGGCCCATCTAACTTTATTCGTGGTTTTAATCTCATATATTTGGCGCGTTTTCCATCACTCACAGCTAAGAGGGATATACAAGCCATTTTTGACAAAACTTTTTACGGAAGCACCGAATATTTAACCTTACATATTCTGCGTCCCTCAAGAAATTATGAATTATTCAATTTAAATGCCTTTCTCCAAAAATTATCTTATATTGAAAATGACCGTCCGGACGCGCTAAATAATTTTATCCAAGAAGACTCTACGGCGACATTTGATCGTATGTCGAGCATTCATTTACAACTCCTTGCCTCGCAAATACCCGTGTTGGAACTCTTGGCACAAACCTTGCAGTATAATTGGGTCCCGTTGTTATCAGGACCTTCTGGAGCCGGGAAAACGAGCCTAGTCAAAATATTAGCTGCCTTGGCCGGCCAAAAATTAGTCGTTATACATGCACATCCAAATACGGATACGACCGATTTGATTGGTCATTTCGAACACCGCGATAAGCTCTCCCAATTGGGTGCGCTATTAAACCAATACGAACGCACTCTAAAAACTTTTGCGAGTTATTTAGCGAATTCTCAGGTTGACTTTGGAGATAGTCAGAATAATACAACAGATATGAATAGAATTACAGCCCATTTAAAGGTTTTGAGCGAGTTTACACAACTCTTGATGCGGCAAATTATGGATGGTACATCTTCTACTGGAATTGAAAATTTCTATACGGCGGAAACTTTGGAATTTTTTACCACAGTCTTAAATGATTTGCGCAACATTTTGGATCAAAATAACTCTAATCAACTCTCCGTGTTCGAGCAAGGCTTTGTCGAATTGGACAAATTGAATGCGCTAACGTTGCAAGTATACGATGTTAACAACTGCAATGATCTCAACATCAAAATAGATTATACTTTGAAAGGTATTTTGCAATTATTCTTTTTATATTTGAACTAATCCAAAATATGGCGTTATCTATGTTTTTACAATTTCAATTTTATCTCTATTTTTGGCCCTGCAAAACGAAAAATAACTTACAAAATACGAAAAATATTGTCACATTTTTTTGCCAACTCTAGGTGAGATTCCAAAAATATTAAAAATTTGAAATTTCAACTTCATTTTTTATTTAAAATAACGAAATATTAAATTTTTAAGTATACCAAGCTTCAAATTTGGTTTAAAGAAAATGTTCGGTATGCAAACTTTCAAATTTCATATCATTTAACTGTATTTTTTGGGGTAGAAAGCTGTTTGTTTTGCGGCGATATTAATAAACCCTGGGATCTAAGATTTTAATGCGTCTCTCCGTCAACACCATAACATCTATTTAATTGACGCTGCCTTTCCCAAAAATAATCAACATGCAACTTTTTAACCCTGGCAAAAGCAGGAGGCTGGAGACGCCTGCTAATACACTCTCCTTTGTCCTTATTTTTAAATTAAAATTAACTTTTTAGTTATTTTATATAAAATAATTTTTTTTTAAACATTTTTTTCAGAATCTGATTTTTTTTCATAAATTTCAATGTTTATAGCAGGCTTACAAATTCAACCCAGTAAACTAATAAATCCAAATTAGTTATTAGGCTAAAAAAATTTTTCAAACAAATTCCTCCTTACTAAAACAAAAAAAAAATAGATAAAATGAAAAATTTGCGAAAATCATTATATTAACTATATAAATTATAAATTCTTTACGTGTTACAAATTTTTTTAACTTAAACTCCATTAAAATGTTAATTTTTTTTGTTTTTAGAAAATTCTCCTGATGCTCACCAACTCATTGATATTAATAACAATAATGATAATAATAAAACTTTCTCCTTATTTCAATGGACCGATAGCCCTTTTATACAAGCCATAAAGGACGGACATTGGGTCCTAATTGAAAACGCAAACTTGTGTAACCCGGCAGTGCTTGACAGGCTTATGCCGCTGTTTGAGCCTAACGGCACACTCGAAATACCTGAACGGGGATTGCAATCAGATGGGACGGTTTTTAAGGTTCAAGCATCACAAGCCAAGTATATATATTGCTCTTAGCGATATTTTTTTATGACTATTTATAGAAGTTACAATATTCAAGGAGCTCAAAATTAGTTGTTTTTTTTGGCATTAAATTGAGATGAGTTCACACTTCTCCTATCAAAATCGTAATTTTTTGCAAATAAATTGGTAAAAATAACCATTTGTTACCTAAATATCTTTTTTATTTTCTATATTTCTGCCATTTATTACACAGGTCAACAATTTTTTGAGAGTCATGAGTTAACAACAGAGATCAAACCTGCCATCTTAGGGAATATCGAATCCTTTTACTGTTTTTCCTTATCAAACTTAGTTAGTCAGTTATAAACATTGAATATTTTAGAAAAAAAGGTCAAAAAATTAAAAGATTCAAAAACAAAAATAAATTGAAAGTTTATTTTTGCATATTCACAATTGTTAAACTGTTAAATTCAAACGTCATTTAATATTATTTAAAACCGATAATATATCGTGTCGTATTTAAGTTTGGACGCGAAATATTTTGTATTATCTAAATGCCGATGTAAGAGATTGATATATTAATAAAATTTATTTTTCATTATTTGTGATTAAAAATATAAGTTATTAGGGATTTTTATCTGCAAAAAAGATTTTTAAATTTTTTCTTTTTAGGGTATATTTAGATCTGTCAATTTGGTCAAAAAAACTATTTTTCGTTATATATGGATCTAAGGAGCCAAAGACGGAAGAAACTAAGAAAAACGAAAAATATATATGAGATTAGGCCATCATTAGGATGCATTCTTGTATGTTTTCATAAAATTCACGTTTCTGACATTGAAATTTGTTGACCTGTGTATATTAACGAGTATATTGGATAATACAGTTTTATTTTTATCTCTTCTTGCATTCTTTTACAAACCTTTTCCCTTGAAATGTGTAAGATCTTTATAAGCTCAAACATATGAACCTTTTTAGATCTTGCTTTGATCTAATGTTTTAGCTATTTTTGTTATATATTTTTTTTTAATTTTTTTAACATTTAGAACATTTTATTTATTAAATATTTACGATTTTTTATATAAATTAAAGTTAATTAATAAATATTAATGATGACATTATAAAAGATCTTTTATTATATTTATTATATAATATTCATACAGAATTATCATGACAATTAACCCAACCAACGGTGAACTTTCGCGTGCAATGAATAACAGAAGCGTTGAAATATATGTTGAAGAAATTGTAAGTTATAAAATTTAAGCCTTTACAATTTCTTTTTTGTATTTTTACTAAGAACAGAACATACATTTATTTTTGCTGAAAATGTTTTGAATTTAATTATTGATCAGTTTCATGATTCAAAATTAATTTTGCTAAAATTTTTCTAGAGTTTTAACATTTTTTTCAATATATTAATTTATCGCAAAGTCACGTTTAAAGTCAAATTATAAAATAAAATAAATTCTGTTTTTCATAATATTGAATTATATAAAAAATTGCCCAAATTACCAAAAATTAATGTGGTATTTTGCATTTATGGGCCTAAAACAATAAAATATATAATTTTGTTTTTAAGACTTTTAAAATTTCGACTTTTGAAAATGTTTTATGCCGCCTCTTATTAGAGACTAGACATCTTAAAAAATGTTTATAAAACGTTTTAATTAATGTTGCGATAGATAAAAGATGAACTTTTTACCGAATCAGATGTTGTTAGCATGCTCTGCTCCCATCGAATGTCTCCTAAAATCGCCAGGCTCTTGCTAACTATGCATCAACTCTTTATAAAGAATATTAAAGGTTGCTCTTATTGTTAACAGAGTTTATTGAATTTTAAATATTTAAAGTTACTACCATGAAAATATAATTTCTTTACTGATTATTTTGGTCAGTGAAATTAATTGCATGGTTACATTAATTTGTTTTCGAGAGTTATTGATTTCCCTACATGGAATTAATATAGTAGTTATAACTACAAATTTTATATTTTTTTGTTTCAAAATCCTTTTCTTGCTGTTTCTTAATATTTTTCTTGATAATGTTATTAAAATTATTGATAGGTGAGCACACACCCGGCCCTAATATGTTGCCAAATATTCATGACCTTGTTTTAACATGTAAAATATTGTTGGATATGCTCCATTCACCATCAAAAAGCACTGATGGTACTAATAATTGGTTAGTTGAAACATTTCTTATGCATTACAGACCCTATATACCTATGATTGACCGACGAGAGGTTTTGAATTAATTAATTGCCTTACATATATAATCATATTTGATTATGTAATTTTTAATTTTATACAATCTAGGAATTAGAATCAAAGATTAAGCAGGAATTAACTCTTATGGTTGACATATGCTTAGAAAAAGACACGGCAATTTTATGGGAATCTATTAATTTATCCAATTTGCTCCATGTTAGTACATTAAATTACAACCGTGATCTTATCAATCCAATCTTCAGGATTGCACCCTTAGATCACGACCTTCAATTGGTTTTAGATCGATTTGTGGATAGTCATACCGGCCTCGATACACTGAATATTAAAGAGCCTATCACCAATGAAATGGACAAACTGTCCGAAAAAAATAGATTAACAACCCACGAAAATGATTATATAATTGCACGAGCCTATTTTAATTCTATATCTTTTTTGACGCAAATTAATTGCATTGCCCGTTGTACCCCCTTTAATTTTAATATATCCTTTCGTGATATATATTATTCTACACTACCACTCGTAATGCATTTCAAATACGTGATTATGAATGACAAGGAACCCTTAAAAAGTTTATTATAAACCTTTTTTTTGCCGTTTTATCTTTTACATTTGTCAAAATGTTTTCATAAACAAATTTTATTAGTTGCTTAGGGCACAGCACATTCAAAAACTTGAATTTTAGATTATCGCAATTTTGTTTTCCATATAAATTAAATGCAGCGCAAAAAACTGTTTATTTATTCTATATTTAAAAAAAAGATTGAATCAAAAGGCTTTAGAAAAATATTATTAACGTTTGTATTCGCTGTGGCCTCTTACTTTTTATTTTTTTGTACCAATTTTAATGCGCATTTATATTTATTTTAAAGCATCGGGGCCGCTTAAAGCTTTTGGTTCAAGTTAAATTTTTTTTTGATATTTAATGAGACTTTGGACGTGCCCTTATGTTTTAAATTATTAATAATAAAACAACTCTATACAATTGTAATGGTTTGTGCTTTGTCATGATGTTAGACATTTTTAATATTAACCATTTTCGTAATTTTTATTTACTTTGATGCAATTTTAACCTAAATTTTTAACCATTAGGCTCAAATTCGTCCGACCTAACTCCGATTTTTTTGTGTCCTTGGACTTCCACAGATATATCTACCAACACATCATCTCTCGTATATACATTAAGCTTTGTTACGCATAATGACTCTGTCGCAATTACTTCACCAAATATACACATAATAAGGCGATATTTGTCCCTTTGTTTGAATTTTGTTTTAGAAGACTCGGAAAATTGTAACTCTAACAACAATAACAATTATACTTTCAAAAGTTACACAACTTTTATTGATCGATTATTTGAAACGTATATAGCTTCATATTTGAAATTAACTAATATTGGGGAAAACACTGATAAATCTGATTCCAAAGATTATTTGTAAGATTATATAATTATAAATATTTAGTATTTGATTGTACTCTAAATTGACGAAATAAAAAATTTTCTTTTTTATTGTTTTTTTTTAAATTAATAAATCTTATATTGAATGTTAATAACAAAATAAAGTATTTTATTCAATAAAATTATATTTTTTTAGGCTGCGAGATATTATTTTACTCGTATCTTATTACAAAACGGTATATTCTTGTGAAAAATTGCCTTCCTCGCCTACCAATAATATTTCACTCTACGTGGTTTTTGATTGGTTAAACCGTTTGCATTCTGATTGGCGCACTGAACCGAGCAATTTAAAACAGATGTTACAAGTGTTTCAAAATGAATTTTGCCAATATTTTCCGCATCTATTTAGCCTATATTGCCAGGTCCTCGTATCAACGCTTTTAAAGTATATTTCAAAAAACTCTATTGAGTGCCGCTTAGCATGTGAAACGAATTTAAACCTGAAACACTGTGTGAGTATTCTTTATTATATTAGATATTATATAAATTATTTATGTTGGTTTTTCGTATATATTTTAGTTTACATAATGTTTGTTATTTATAACACCAATATATAATTTTACATAGCAGCTTGACAAATTGTCTAGATTTACAAACTTTAGAGATTAGACCTACCAACTTCAATTTTCGAATTCGTAATATTATAAGCCAGCTTTATCATTAAATTTTTCAAAAAATGTTGTAAGAACATAATAAATTTAAAAACAAAAAATATTAAATTTTATCTGTATAAAACAACTAATATATTCAAACTTAAATAATACTATTAATTTAAAACTGATAACGTATGACATATTTAAGTTCTGGTGCCAAATTTTGTGTATAATCTAAATGTTGATGTAAGAGTATACTTAAAAATTTTAATTTTTATTATATATGATGATTAAAAATTACAGGTGTTCTTAATGAAAAATTTGTATTTATTATTTTTTGTAATCCCTAGCTCGCATCGAAAAATCAGTCAATTTGGCCAATTTTGACCATTTTTTTTAATTTTTGTTTTTAGCCAAGTTTTTATACTAAAACGGAAAAAATATATGAGATAAGGCAATTATGTAGATTATCTCGAAGTGTCATAATTTTCCCTAACCACTTATGATTTATTTAATAGCCTGTTATTTATAGTATTTTCATAATTTTTTTAAATATGATTTTTTGTTATTTTTAATATATACGTACAATTTCATATGTAATTTTTAAAACCACTTTTACTTTAGATACAAACAATTTTATGGTGCAATTGGTACGTTATTGCCTTTACTGCATATTTAGACGCCATCATTCACACTGCTGATATTGTAATCAATTCGCTTACACAATCCCTATTATTACACATTTTCCAACCCATTTTTTCAAACCTAAATCACCAAATTAACCTTATAAACGATATGCAGCAGCCCTTTATAAATTTTAAAGAGCTACTGTTTAGTTCTTCGCATTATTTGCACAACTTTTCTAATCCTCAAACGTCGGAGGCTAAGAAAGGTAACATTAAATTCAAAGACCTACATAACCTCTTAAAAGCCCTCTTTAAGGATGCAAAAAGACATAATCAATCGTCTTTTTACAAGTTTTTTTTTGATATTATAATTCATTTATAAAATATATATATTTTTAATTTAATAGAATATATTTGAATTTTTTTTAAACTTTCTCCGTCAATTATTCCCTTTGAGCCTTTTTATTTTGGCTATCTACATTTATGTGGAGTTTTAATAAAATTGTTATATTTATTAAATTTTTTCTGGTAGAGTCCCATGTTATAAATTAATACAAATATTGAAAAATTTTAACTTTCGGTCGGAATAATGATAACTTAAATGGTATTTATAAAGTTTAAGCCCTGTTTATTAATTTGTTTACTGTTATTAATCTCGTCATCGTTTTTAAAAAAATTGGTCATATTCTCAAAAGCAAATCATTTAGAAAACTTTATGATTGGTGACTTTTAAGTTTTTTAACTTCTATTAAAAAAAAATATTTACAATACGTTATTAGCCAAACTTTGTGAAGTAAAAAATTTATGCATTTTAAAATATAAAAATCTTGGTTTTTAGGAAGAATAGAATTTTCTGTTAAAATTACAGATTTTTACAAAAAATGCAATTTTATTCTGTCTAAAAATGAAACGGCGGGTTGAACATATGGCAGAAAATTTTTATTTAAAATAGGACATAAAGTTTTTTTAAGATCAGGAATTTGATTTTTGTGAAATTATTTGTCGATATGTGTTATTAATCTTTAGATATTATAAATCACTTCAAAGCCGACAAGGTCAATCTAAAGACCAATTTATTTTGAAGCTATTTACGAATCAAGGGCATCAAGGCGTCAGCAATACTCTTGTTACATTGGAAGGAATAGCCAATTTCGAATATCTCGATATTTCTATGCAAAAGTTTCATCTCAGCTTTGCGCACAATATGCCGGATGATAAAGTATTTTTTATGTTGTATTGTAAAATATTGTATATAATATAAGGTTATTACAATGATTATTCTAGTTTTTACGGCAGCTTGCTAATTCTGAATTTTAGTAACCCAACATTTTATATTTTTACGTGATTTATCGATAAATATTTTATAACTAAATTAATCCATAGGCCGAGGTGTTTTACACATCGCTCAAATGTTTCGAACTCTTTTCCATGCCTGCCCTTAAAAATCCGGTAATTTGCCGTATGATTATTTTATTTGAGTATATAAAATTGTAATACGAAAATTGTTTGTTGTTTAATTAAGAATTACTTTAAAATTTTAATGAATAATTTAGTTATTTGATAAAATTATTTGAAATTATATTTTGATAACTTTATATATTTATTAAAAATAAAATTTAAACTGCTGTAGAGTATTTAAGAGTATACACTATTTAGTTTTTTTATTTGAACACTGCATAAGTTTTTTACTTTAAAATTTATGATTATAGCCTAATAATATCCTGGAAAAGTTCGATAACTGTCAAGATTTAAATGGCGTTGCATTAATGAGGCTGGAAAAGCATTTTTGCTATATTGATACGTGCCATCGTGATTACACGTAAGCATTATTGCAATTAAATCATCATATTTTTACTTATATTATAATTTGATTTAAATAATATAATAATATGAATTCAACGAGCGTTTTTTTGTTTAAATTAAAGTTTTTTAATAGCAATTTTATTAAAATTTTTACTCTTTATATTTTAAAATTTTGCAATTATATAATATTTTTTAAAATTCTTTAGTCTAAAATAACTTTAGTTCTCGCATATTTTTGGTATTTTATTAAAATACAGGACTGACCTTGTGAAAAACACGTTTGACTACCTCAATCTAAATCGCAAGATATTTGATTTTGTATCAGGACGGGAAATGAGTGAAAACCTTTCCACAATGCCCGAAGAAGAAACGCTCACATATGATAATAATCAAACAAACATTGTTTTGGAATTGTTTAATCTACTTAATAGTTTATGCTCCAAAATTGAAAGAAATGACACAGGAAATATGATAGATACTCAAGTTGGTATTTTTAACTTTGTTGAGTAATTATTTGAATTTTACAACAATACACATATTCGATATTATTTGACACAATATTTTTTTCTATATATATATTTGCCTAGCGACGTTTAAGGTTATATTTTCACAATAGCGGAAAAATGTATTTAATTGGTCAACATATTTATTTAAACGGAAATATAATTTTATTAAAGGATCAAACGATATTTTTTTTAATAGCACTTACTTAACATGATGAGTGATAATATAAAAATATAAAACGGCTTTTATCAATTTTTTGTGCTACATCTGAATGACAAAAATACTTTTGTAATAAAACGATTATGAACATAACCATATGAAAATTGAAAATGTTTTTTTTATTGATTTTTAACATTAAATCTCATATACATTCGGAATTGAAGTATTTTTTATAACTTTCTCCATTGGGGCACCATTTTTTGGCTTTTTTGACCCGAGCAAAATATTTAATATACGGACGGGTCAAATATTATTTCTCGTAAGCCAGCGGCCTAGGTTTTTAGCCTACTCTCACTTTAGGCATATCCTAAGGTCACTCCGCAGCTTCAAAATGGTCATGTGCCTTTCCCGTAAAAAAAGCCGTCTATGCACGGAATCGAACCCAAACACCTCTTGCGTATAAGGCAGGGATGTTTGCCACTGTTCTATCTTAGCGATTCCGTACACTTTTATGGGCCATACATTTCATATATTTCTTTTTTTTACCTTATATATAGCCCTGTATAGATATCATCAAAGCTACGTTAGGTAATTTACAGCCCCTTATTGAAATTCTCTGTGGATGTCTCATTCTGCAAAGCAGCCTCACTCATCGCGTACCATTTACCTTACCTTCCAATCTTGATATACACCCTGTTTTGAATCTACAAATTGAAACTAAGATACATGCAGATGAGGTATGTTTATTATATAACTTCAAACCGTTTCTATATTATTATGACATTGAAATTATTAATTTGACTTTAATTATGATCTATTTGTGTTTATCCCGAGACCCAATATTTATATATAATATTTGTTTGTATGATTTCATAGATTACGCATTTGTACACCAAATCTGCAATTAAAAAGGATTTTGACACCCTTTACAATATATGTTTAACTACTGCACCTACAATTTCAGATATTGATGTCTTAAAAAAGGGATACGATGAAACCTTGGAGTTCTTAATCCAATTAAAAGACCAAGAGCCTTATTACACCTATGTATACGAAAGAATTATGCAGCTTTCACAAGCTAAAGAAATTGATGGGTTAAATACGCTGTCGGATGCCTCAAAATTTCATTTAAACAGGCAGCTTTCAACACCTTCGACGAATTTTAGAGATATGGCATCTTTTCATAAAAAGGTAAATTAAAAGTTTGAAATATTGTTTAATTTGTTTGTTCATTTTTTTGTATCTTGTTATGTTTTTAATATTTTTGTACAATTATTTTATATGATGAAATTTTATATACCACATTTTGCTAGTTTTTAGCAACTATCCAAGAATTCGCACGACCCGAGAGCTGGTTAGCCGACATAGAACTCGATGTTAAAAACGTTTTGAGTCAGCTTTTTAAAGCTCTCAATGACTTAATATATGGAAAGTCTGGTCATATATCTTGCGATATGAACAAAATTGCTCATTGTGGCCGTTTTATTGGAACGCGTTATAGTATTGCCCGCATCGTTTCTGAGCGTGCTAAACAGACAGAATTTGACGATATCTACCTACCACTCTATAATACTTTGCTTATGGTATTATAATTAAATTTTTTAGCTAATTTCTTCATTTTTTTGTAGTTTTTATGATCATGTGAAGTAAACATGTCTTCTATTTTGATTTATAAATCTTGAATTAATTCTATTGCGATCGTCTATTACTATTTTTATGTATTTTTAGATGAACATATCACTCAAATATATTGAAAATGGCATTCACGCTATTAACAATTACAAAGAAAATACAGGGGTAAATCGTCTTTATAATTTATACTGCATATTTGACCCAAAAAAAAAATTTATTTTTTGTATAATGGGATTATCTTGTTTGTTAAATAAATTTATTCTGACAGTCTCTTATCATTAGTTTTTTGTAACTGTCATTTTTTTATTATATTACAAATATCCACAAATTTATATTATTGGCACATATGACCAGTACAAAATGAGCATAAATTTGTTCCTTTTTTCGAATTTGTTTACCGTATTTCGAGTCTCATTTACATTTTGGCCAAAATCGCAAATTTCTTCAAATTGCATAAAAAAACTTAATCAAACTATATTCTACCTACTCCTTTTAATTGTACTTAAATATTTAGTTGGCAAAACGCAGCAATTTAAATTTTTTTGACCAGTTAATATGTTTTTTATAATTTTCCGTAAAAATTGAGCAAAAAAATTTAAACTGCATTAATTCCAAATGTTTCTTAATTAAAATTATATCAAAAATATTAGAGGAGTTAATGACTCGTAAAAAGCACACCTTTTGTCGTTAATAAGGGCGTTTTATCACAAAAAATTACGAAAGAATTTTATAAAAGGACATAAGATACTATTAGAATCTTACGTGTTACCTTATATATCCCGTCTTTTTTATAATTTATTAATTATATTTAACATTGTTTATAATAATATATTTTTTTTTAAATAATTTTTTAAATATTAAATATATAATTATATAGGTCATTATACGTACGATCACACTGTTTCCATATTCACCCAATTTACTCACTGAAATTCCACATAAACTTATCTACGACTTGCCCGATAATTTTATGAATTTGATTACGTCCCTAAATCTTTTGCATTATGAAACTAATAAATCATCTGTGATTAGGGATACCGTTGGCCTTTGTAACCGATTAGGGTACTTGTTACTATTTTTATTTTAGGGCCCGTTCAAACTGGAGTTTTAAAACAACAATCTTTTTTTTTTCTATTTTCAAATTATATAAGTAAACTAATTAGCCGATGATAGATGTTATGTTATGCATTTATATATCTAAACAATTAATATGTATTAAAAGCGGCATTTTGTTGGAAATACAAAACTGTGACTTATCTTTCTCCTGGCATATAAATAACATAGGCAAACAACATTTTTTTTGCAAAAGAACTAAAGTTTATATTATTTTATACTTCCCTAATAAGGTTATTTGTGCTTATCATATTATACAATTAAATGTTTGCCAAAAAATTTACATGTTTTAATGGAAATGTTTATAATTTTTTATAGTAACAAAATGAAACAATAAATTTGATTAATCGTGTTTTTATTAAACAATTAAAAAAAACTCAAATTTTTTATAGAATATTAATATTTGATCAATTAATGCTATTGTCCATCTAGTATAGAATAATTTTAGAATAAAATACATAAAGTGTTATTATTCCGAAAGCTATTAGTAAATTATAAAATTATTCTAATTTATAACGGCTATTTCCAACAATTAAATATGTTTAAAAATTAATGCCCTTTATAAATTTAATTACTCCTTTTATTTTCAATCTCTTAGTCCACATAATAAAAATTGTCGCTTAAGATTTATTTCTCTAAATATTTTAGATTTTTGCGATGGGGCATTTGGACTAACTTATATCATGTTAACACATATGAAAGTAATTCTATCACTTCCATATATGAATTGTGGAAACACTCTATAGAGCTCTTGAATATTCTCAGTGCTCGGCTTAGCCCTCTTCTCGGTGAAAACGAATTCGAATGGTTCATCAATAAAAAAGGTATCAATCAATCTAAATTTTATTTAAGTTTTAAATTAAATAAATCGTGCTTAAAATTTACCGTACCTTTTAAATCTATATTCTTAAGTATTTGGTCTTTTTATTGCAATATTAATACTTTCTCATATTTTTTTTCTATTATTTTATTTTTTTTTTAAATTTAGACAAGCAGCGATCAATTCATAACATCGTTCAAAGCTTTACGGATCAGCATGGTTTGAACATTGAAGAAAACCTAGAAAAAAAGGTTTTTTTGCCTTTTTATAAATTTTACTAAAATTAATTTTTTTTAATACATATTTTATTTGCAATTTAAATCTGTTTTAGAACCAACCTTTTCATATATCCACGAAATCTCAAGATTCTCAACTCAAGATGCTATTACAATCAAACTTATTACCAAATATTCATTCTTTTGCTCATATATTTCGGCACATGACTCGAACCATTTCCCCAAAAGCCTATAATTACAAACAACTAATAAATGAAGGGGAATCTTTAAAATATGAATATATCACCTTAACTTCTCAACTTTTTAGTCTTGTTTATAATAATACGCCAGAGGCAAAACGTATATTTGACCATCAATTTGAAAGGTTAATTTTATTTATAATTATTATGGATTTAATTTGTAAGGTTATAATTTATCTTTCAAGAAGAATTTGCAATGTAATAGAGATACATTAAACATTTATTGCTTTAGATACATACTGTTGAATCGACTTGCCCTTTCAAAATGTCCTAAGTTGTCGGCAATTGAAACCCCATTTATTGCAACTAACCCGTTCCAAGAGCTCCCCATCTCGTTTCCAAGTTTGCTATGTTATTTTTTTTGCTTTTGGCTTAGGCAGAACTGGGGAAATCACATTTCACCAAGTCCATTTTGTGTTTTTATTTAAATATGGGAATTTAACTGGTTTAGCCCTAAGGATAGATGGATATATATAATATAGCCCCTTTAATTTTTCTTAAAAAACGAAAAATGGGTTTTGTCTATTAGCATTTTCCCAGCTATAATAATAATTGAGCTTCTCCGTTTAGTTTTTTTATACCAGAAATATATTATTTTACTTTTAGAAATCGTTTCTCCCATATTGGAATATCTTATTGGTCATGTAAAATCTGCTCTTGAAGGATTAGGGAATTCTGAGGATTTATTAACACACCCACAAGTTCTTGACGTTATAAACCTTTCCCAAAAACTTATATCATATTCCACAAATAATCTACCAAATTGCCTCAAATATGATGCCTTATTAAATCCAAACAAATCTCGAATTAGCTCTATTGAGTATTTGCTCAAAATTGAAACACTTGTTGGCAATATTGAAGTTTAATATGTCTTTTTTAATTTTGATTATTTTAGTATTTTTTAAAGTTAAAAGAATAAAAGCATATAAATTGCTAGAAATTACAATTTTTCTAATTTTCTCGTTAATTTATATTAAATAAATACCAATCCGCGTCATTGAAATTTTAAATACTTTAATTCTTTAACAGGTATATCAACGTTCAATTGGGGCCACCCACCCTACTCTCGATATTGGAATTCATTTTCAAAGCTTGAAGGTTGCATTTGCCGACATACAAGATATTTTCATGGCCTCTGTAAGACAAAATTGGCTTGCCAGCTTGGAAAAGGATATCGGGCAATTAACAGACCTATATCTAATTAATTTTTACACCGAAATTACTCAGCATTTTTGCGTGTCCAAAGATGAGGTAAGCTCTGTTATTTATCTATGAATTTTATTTATATTTTATTAAATATATTTATTCAATATTTTTATTATTGATTAGAATTGCGAAACTTTGATATCCCCATCACAGCAAGCCATATTAGCCGAAGTATATTCTTATTTGAGCCAATCTCCGATAGGCCAATTTGAGGCACGGCTAAATATGTTTGAGGCACTTTACATATTCCTGGACAATGTCGCTAGCAAAATAACCGATAAAAGTATATTTGTTAATAGAATGACTTACTACAAATTTTAACAAATTCTTTTAATTTAATCATGTATTTTTATAACCTCTTAAGGTCAAATTTCACCCACAATTTTTTCTATATTAAACTTATACGTTTAAATGTTACTTTTAAAAATAATGATAATAAATTTTTTTTACCTAAGTAAAGTTCTTCAATTTAATATAATTCATTATACCTTTCCACTTTCACATTGTTGTTGTTGTTGTACACTTAACATCTCTCTTAGGCTTTATTATTAAATATTTTAAAATTTTATTTCCAAATGGCGCCTTGACATTAATTTTAAATTTAATATCCATGTATCATATGCAAATTTTCGTTATGAAAGATTAAACTTTAAAGGTCCCCTGTACTAATTAACTTTGCTGTATATAAATTACATATATAAATACAGAGGTTTATTTTTTTGAGCTCAGAGCTGTGAGCACCTCACTCTTTTCTCACACTTTTGCACTACCAGTAAAATAGAGTGGAGTGAGCTCCCTTTCCTTTTAGCCTCAGTACGGCTCGAAGAAAATGAATATGTGCGTTTTTTTTGTGGAGTTGGCTCTCAGAAAAATATGCGAGTTCTCATAATTGCGAAACTCTATTAGCTCTAATTTTTCTTTTTTAAATGTAAATGAGCACTCTAGTGCAAAAAATTTGAGCTTAAAATATAATATAAATGAGAGAATTTTTTAAAAACTTATTTTTTTTGGAAAAATTTTAAATGAAAAAGTTGTCTTTTTGAATGTTGATCATTGCACACATTTTATTGCCCCAAATATTACAGAATTTCACAGGTAAATTTTTGACGCCCAAATGTCTGAGAGCTAAATATTAATACATCGCCTTGATATTATTAGATATTTTGGGATAGTTTCTCAGGTATATAGGTAATTGATGGGTCAGTCATTTTGACGTTACAGGTATTATTAATGAATTTTCTTGGTGCGAATAAAATGGCACTATAATGTTGCAAAATCAATTATTAAACAAGCAAACTATTTTTTTTGATATTATGGAAATATTTGGGATCATTTGACGAAATTACTGGTGTATTGAAATAATTCTTTTGGTGCGAATGAAATGTCACCAAAATGTCGCAAAATCAATTTTTAATCAAGCAAACAAATTTTTATTAATATTTAAGGGTCAATTGGGGTCATTTGACGATTTTACAGGTAAAAAAATTCTTTTGGCGAATGAAATGTCGCACAATCAATTTTTAATAAAGCAAACGAATTTTTATTAATATTTTAGGGTCAATTTGGGTCATTTGACAATTTTACAGATGCATTAAATAAGTTTTTTAATGAGAAACAAATATCCCTAAAATGTCGCAAAATCAGTTTACATACAAGCAAACCAATATTTATTTATATTTTAGCAGTTAGGCTCATTTTGACGATTTGCCTGTTTTTTAATAATTCTTTTTCAGAGCGAAAAAAAATATCAACAAAATGTCGTAGCAAAAAAAACTTATCATTTTATTTGGTCACTCTGGCTATATTTAAAATGGTTGGACAATACATGATTTAACATAATTACACACATTATTGTTATAAATAAAAAATGCGCATTTAGTTTCTTTGGTGTGGAAGTTTCAATAGCATCGAGATTATTTGAGTCATTTGGCACCGAATCCTCAAAAAATTGGTGTATATTAATATTTAATTCATTTAAATGAATTAATAACAAATCATCAATTTTTTTCAGGCGACAATTTAGTTCTGTCTGTCATTAACAACCGCAATGAGCTAAAACTTCTTTCAACGCTCATCTGTGTGATTGGGAGAGCTAAAAAATAAAATAATATCGACTTATTTAAATTTTAAAATGGTGCACATTGATAACACGACAAAAGTTAAAGTGTGAAAAATGAAAATTATGACACTAGTGAATAATTATCCTGATGCTTTACCTTACAAAATTCTCGCCCTAGGTCATTTTCTTAAATATATACCCATGCCAAATATACATATTAGAAAACTATTTTATATATATCAATAATTTTTTTGTAATAGTAAAAAAACGTTAAACGGATTTTAAAACCCTTTAGATGGCAAGTCTGGTCTCTAAAGTTTTTAGATCTCAAAACATTCCTGTGTAATGTTTACTAACATATTTTTAAATGTTTAACTAAAAACTATCGTCGCAAGTCTTTTTGGTGCTAACTTTGGATAATTATCTCAAAAAGCAAGAATTCTGAAATCACTTGGCTTTTCAGGCATAGTAATTTCAGATTTGTCTTCAGTTGATGTTTTAAATTTTTTAAAAATCAAATTATCTTCTTCGTTAAAATTTGTCTTTTCTTGTTCTTTATGATTATCACTCTTTTTCTATCAAATTTGTCGTTGAGATTCATTAAATGTTTCTATTAAATTGAATATATTTATATAAACGAATAAATATCAATTAATGTAATAATTAGTTACAATGGCACAGAGTCTATCAGTATCACTAAGGAGTGATGATCCAGGATTATTCTTGGATCTCAAAATAAACCAGCTAAATAATGGGTTTCTGCAACGAGACGTTCAATTCTAATCTCTAAATGAATTAGAAGCCTGATTTGTCGGGTTGATTCGGGACAATTATTAGCCATTTTTTCCTTGGCCACGTGACATTTAATAAAGGCATCAGAAATTACAATGTTGACTCCCTGAATTGCCAATTTAAAGGAATTCAGGGGCGTCAATAAGGTAAGTTATTCCATCCATAAACTCGATATATTGTTGGGGAAGAAATATAGTAGATTGTATAAAATTGATGTGATTTTTGATAAACGTTAACATATTATAGGTACTAAACCATCTTGTGATAGCGTAAGGGGCAAGACCGATATTTCGGGCATCCCGAATGTTATAGTCTCTATAAATTAAAAATAATTAGCTTTATCAAAGTCAAATATGCCAGAAATTTCACTAAATATAAATATGAATATAAATAAAGCCTTTGACTTTCAACAATTTCTGATTCAGTTTTAGAAAACTCTCCATTTCACAATTTAAAGAAACATTCGTTTGTGAGGAAACATTTGTTTGTGAGGTTTCGGGAGATATAGCCGCAGCATCACTAGTAATTTGTTTAAGTATTTTCCCAACCTTTAAAAGGTTCCGTCCATTGTCGACTGTTAATGAATATATGTTAAACAGGTTAAACCTCCAAAACCTTCTCCAAGTTAAGCTGTATATTGTTACTACTGCGTCCCAAATCAACCCGACAAATCAGACTTCTAACTCATTTAGAGATTAGATTGAACGTCTTTTTGCAGAAACCCATTATTTAGCTTGTTTATTTTTAGATCCAAGAATAAACTTTCCTGGATCATCAGTCTTTAGTGATAGTGATAGACTCTGTGCCATTGTAACTAATTATTACACTAATTGATATTGATTCGTTAAAATATATTCTATTTAATAGAAACATTTAATTAATCTCAACGACAAATTTGATAAAAAGAGTGATAATCATAAAGAACAAGAAAAGACAAATTTTACCGAATAATTTGATTTTTAAAAATTTAAAACATCAACTGAAGACAAATCTGAAATTGATTTAATGCTAAAACTAAGGGGGCTCACTTTTACTATGCCTGAAAAGCCAAGTGATTTCAGAATTCTTGCTGATTTACCTTTTTATATCACAGGTCAACAATTTTGTGAGAGTTATGAGTTAACTACAGAGATCAAACCTGCCATCTTAGGGAAAATTAAATCCGTTTACCGTTTTTCCTAATCAAAATTAGTTTTAGAAAAAAAGGTCAAAAAAACAAAAAAGATTCAAAAATAAATTGAAATTTTATTTTTGCATATTCACACAAGGTAAACTGTTAAATTCAAACTTCAAATAATATTTTCATTAAAAACCGATAATATATCGTGTCGTTTTTAAGTTTGGACGCGAAATATTTTGTATTATCTAAATGCCGATGTAAGAGCTTAATATATTAATAAAATTTATTTTCCATTATTGGTAATAAAAAATATAAGTTACAAGGAATTTTTATATGCAAAGTAGATTTTTATATTTTTTCCTCTTAGGGTATATTTAGATCTGTCAATTTGATCAAAAAAGGCCATTTTTTTGTTATAGACAGGTCTAAGGAGCCAAAGGCGGAAGAAACTAAGAAAAACGAAAAGTATATATGTGATTAGGCCATCGTAGGGATGCATTCTTTTATGTTCTCATAATCTCGTTTCTGACATTAATATTTGTTAACTTGTGTATTATAAGAATTGTAAATTGTTTTTTGATCAAATAACTTTCCATAAACAAAATTTAATATAATTTTTTATTTAACATTGTAATATAATAGAAATCCATTCATCTTATTGCTATATTGGAACCTTATGCGCTTTCTTTCGCACCTTTCAGCCACAAGTTAACAGTTATATTAAAACGAGAAGACAACCCTATGAAAATGAAGTTAAGGTATATAGATAAATTAGGTTCACTTTAAGTTTTTGACATCATTATTTTCAATAATTGAGGAGTGAATCTAATTTTTATATTAATTTTATATGATTTTATTCTAATTTGACCTTTTTTGCCACTTGAATTCGAAAAATTGATTAAAAATTATTTAAATATTTTGATAAAGCAGTCATAAATCAAAACTATTTTCATGTGATATATTGTTTCTCTTATGATTTTTGCTTTCTAGCATTTGGTGAATGTTCATTGGAAACGGCTTAAGGATGGCCAAGAGTTTAGATCAACCATTAAATCGTTATATTCTAAGCTTAAGAAGATACGCGAAAATTACCAAGTTTATATATTACATTTATTAATATTTTAAATGTTTATGTCATTTTTTTAACTTTTTTTTAATAACTAAAAAATGGGTCAGGCAGATTATAACTTTGCAAACTAACCTACTGAATTTAAATCCGTTATCGTTTTTTTCTTATCGCGTCTCATTTTTTAACCATTTGATTGAAAAGAATAATTATAAGCAGATTAGCCAAAGTTTTAATACAAATTATAAAATCTATTATAATGTTTATGGCAATTTTAAAAATTTTATTATCTGTCATTTTTTTGCATTTAAGCATAAGAGTTTTTATTTTGCAATTTAAAATTTAAATGGTAATAAAATATTTCAAATGTTATAAATAATTAAAATGTGTGTTTAGTTAGCCACAAAATGAACACCTAATTTTATTTGTTTTCTAAAAATTTATATTGTCTTTAAAAAGAGATTAAAAATCACATTTTTTTACGATCTATCATTTTGCGCCAAAATAATATTTATTAAGTTATACTCGATGTAAGCTGAAGTAAAAAAAAATTGAAGGCGCGATTTTTTTTTTTTAAATCTTGTCAAAATTAATAATTAAGGTTATTGTGATTTAGTTGGTGATTGAAAATGATAGAAAATGGAGTCAAGAAGGGAGGAGGTGACATATTAAATAAGTTAGTCCGATACGATAGTTGTTTTTTTTATATATTCAGATAATTACTAGCTCTTAGTGGGAAAATTAGAAATGTCCTAATGCTTATACCCCAAAATCAATTATGCTTAAACCTCAATATCAAAAAAAGCTAAAAGGTCACAATGAAATGTATATGAATTTGGTCCTAATATGGGCTCGGAAAATAAGTTAAATTTTTGTTAAATCCTTTCAGAGCTAGGGCGATTTATAAGACCTCAAATGCAATAAAAACTTGACCTTGACAGGAAAGCCATCTGTAATTAGCATATAAAACCTAAAAAATAAATTTCCGCTTATGTCAGAAGAAATCAATCAGGTCAGTTTTGTTGTACAGTGTAATTTATATTTTAACAAATTGCAAATTTATTTTAAATTTATTTTTTGCATTCTTGCCTGACACAAAATTCATACTTTTTTTAGGAAATATTATTATCAAACGTGAATGATAAAATCTCGAATTACATTTTCACGCCCTTTGAACCTCAAAATCTGGCTGTGCTGTATGACAAAACCAAAATGGAGCACAGTTTATTGGCACCTCAACAACTCAACCTTAAGCTAATTATTGCTGAAATATCGCATAACCATGTTGATTCCCTTAAATCGAAAATCGACTCACTCGATAGCATTTTCATCCATTTAGACGATGTTTCAGGTATCTTTTATAGAAAATTAAATTTTTATTTGAAGTTTGGTTAATTTTGGTGATATGTAATTTTAAGGTTTTAGAGTTTAACCGGACCGTGATATTCCGGCCCAACTTTTAAAATCCTATATTGCGAGTTTTAAACTTTTTGCTATGAAATTATTAATCAAATATAATACCCTATATTAAGCGATAATATGGACTGCTGCGCGGCTTGAAGTTATTTTTAACTAGGCCAATATGACTTTGAGATCCAATTTTGTTTTCTACGGGTTTAGTTATTTAAATCTATGTTATAAAATTTCCTTTTCTGTTAATTATACTAATTAACAACTTTTCGATATATGATTATTAAAAATGTCATTTTTTAACCACCGCCTCAATAAAAATTTGCAATTTTTTTAACATATGATTAAAAAAATGTTAGTTACAATATGTATACGAATTTTTGGATAAAAAATTCAATAAAAAAAATATTTAAGTTTTTATTATGATTTCATATGATTGTACTATTAAATTTGAGCAGATAGGATTGACCTAAAAAACGGAGTAACTTGAATGGATTTCACATACAAAATGGATTATCTTTAATATTCAATGTTGGTCAATTTTAAATAACTTGTTCAACAAATTTATCAAACTTTAATATTAAAAAAAAATCAAAGACTCAAAAATCTGAAAAAATGCTAAAAAATTAATTATTATTTAAAACAACTATAATTTTACTCCGTATGGGCTGCAAAATATATTGAATTACCTAAATGGATATTGGAACTTAATATGGTTAAAAAATTTAATATTTCAACATTTCATGTGAATTAAATCACAGTTATTATAATATTGCTTTTTTTACTAAAGAAGTAAGTCGTAAAATCAATCATTTGCCATTTTTTCGACTTTCCTCGAGGTGTAACGCCATGTCCCGACGTATATGGATGGGAAAAAATAATCTTGCTTTAAAGATGCTAGAGCTTTATGTCACACTGTAGATTCAGTTATTGCAGTTACATAAATTTCATCAAACCTTCTAATTTTTATAGATTTGTATTATTAAAATCCTAGATAAAAATACCTATTTTATAATGTTAATAATTATTTTTGTACCCTTTATAACATATATAGCTAAGATAGCCGATACTCAACGCATCATCTTTAACGATGGTGGCCCGACAAAGCGTCTTGAAACCGAAAATCAAGTTTCATTTGACATTAGGCACAAAAACAAACTTATGGTCGATTTATATAACTCTCTGAAAGACCTTGGCCTTACCCATGTCCATGGACTTGCAAAATGCAACAGCAATGTCGAATTTTTCAATAGCTCACCGTACGTTCAAATTTTTACAAATAATCGGAACATATTGCTTTTAGCAAATAATTACAGAAGGAATGCATTGTTAAACTCTCAAAATTCACTGGAAAATACTATTTGCGATATGAAATACGACTATTTGAACCGACTGGATACATATTTCATATGTTGCCTCAATAACCTACTTGAATTTCATGCCCATGTCAAACAAATGTCCCAGGTAAAGTTATATATTTATAGCCCTTTAATGTGTGATTGATAAATAACGCTATTATATATTTAGTTTTTAATTTCCTTGATTCTACAAATTTTAAAAGTAGTTTTTTTAAATTTTTATAAATATTTTTTGATAAATTTACTTACATCAGCTAGTGAAGTTAATTTAACAATAAAAATTTGTGTTTGCTTGTAGAGTTTTATGTAAACGCAAAAAAAATTAGATGATGGCTTTATTTCCTATGTTTTCTTAGTTTTTCGCAAAAAAATGGCCATCCTTCAAGATTACTTAAATATAAAAAAATATATTTTTTTTATAAAAACTAGCTGTTTCTATATCTGAATGAATAAAGTAATAAATTTTGAATTGGATCAAGCATCCATATTGAGTTAAAAGTAATCTGCATCCAACTTATAAATATTTAGTTATTTAACAGTTTAGATATTTTGTATATTAAAATAATTTAAAAAATTTTTTGTTTTAAAATCTTATTTTTATAAAATTTAAATATGTTATACGAATTTAAAAACTCCTTAGATGTAGGCTTAAACAGCTAATGTATCTCATAAATTTGTCGAAGTGTGTAATAATAAGGCTATTATGTAATTTATGTGGGTAAATCTGGAATGTTTTAAGCTAAATTTACGGTTTTGATTTACAAAAATTTTATGATACAACAGTAAAGTCAATTAGTTGAGGCGCGAAAATTAAACAAAAAATTTGATATTAAATTATTTGACAGTATTATAATAAAAAATATATATTTTTACTATTTTGAATCCTCGTGAATATGTTTTTATTTGATTTCTTTATTCTACTCTATAGGATATAGATCGAAACCATCTAATACGTTGTCATGGGTATATGGACGCCTTTTTCCACATCCTCTATGATCAAAGATTTCAATGGAATAACGTGTCGGCCAACTATAATGAAGCAAAAATCTTGTATAATCAATTGACTAATGTGTTTCTCCTGCCTCTCAACAACCCCATACCAAATAATAATTCACAGACAAATGAAGATTATTCTACCAAATATAAAACATTTTGCCATTCATTTAACACTCAAAAAGTAAATTTTATATTATATTCATAAATTAGATTGAGAATTTATGTTCATCTATTCATTTTGCTTATTAGTTTCTGTGCTCTTTTGTTTTAATTTTATGCTTAAACTCTTTGAAGATATGTATTGTGTCAAACCGTTAAAATGGAAACACACTTTATTGAAATTATTATAGAAATTTGCTTTTGTTAGTCTACAAATTTAGGGCTTTATGCATTATACCAAATCTATCTCTAAAGTCAAATAATTAACCATATTTATTATATATTTGCACAAAACATCTCTAGCAATTAAAATATGACTAACTCTTTCCGATATATTTTTTGAAGGTCTAAGACTTTTTGCTCTATTAGTTTAATAAATGCCGCTAAAATGGCATGTTTACAAATATATTTAGGTCTGTAAATCCTTAAAATAAAATTGAATTCCTTTACTTAATTTTACTTTGATCTGTAGCCAATTTATTGATCCCAGGCGGCATTACGCTTAAAATTTGCTATACCCTGCATATATATAGATAATCATTTGCCAAAAATAAATAACTTTTTATAGGTAAAAATCTATACGCTTATACAAAATCTATGGCACACCCTTGATCACCTTTCACCGTTTGGACAATTGTCTGATACGACGAAGTCACACGATTTTATTTCACATTCCCTATTTAAGGATTTACACCAATTTGTAAAAAATTTATTGGAATCATTGAATAATCTTCAGGCATTACCCACAAGTTCTTATTTATTAACAAACCAACAAATATTAAATTTTGAAGCTATTCTCACCACCCTATACGACGTAATATATCCAATACTTGAAAAATTTGGCCAAATATCGCGTGAAAAATGTGAATTTCCTAAACTTACCTGTAGCAACACCGAAGATGCAATAGATTTTAAAAAATTTGAAAAATTGATCGATGAACATGGTTCAGAATTATTAGTAAGCCCTCTTATATCCCAATCCATGTTTGGCGCCTACGGTCAAAATATACGAACACTGCATAACGAATGGGAAGTTCTTAAATTAACCTTTGGCCTTGCTCAAAATTTACAAGATTTCCTAAGGGATTCTCAAAAACCTAGCGAAACGTTTGTTAAAAATGAAGTTTGCGACTTGAAAAATTTGCTAAAATCAAATTCTATCCTTCAAGCATGGCACGATAGGCTTTCCGATCTCAAAAGCTTCATGGAAGGTCCGCTGTTTAGCAAAATTACCACTCAGATCCAAAGTAAGTTATATGTTATCTAATTATATCATTCAAACATTAGTTTTTTATATTTGATTTTGCAGTCACAATTTATACGTTTATTGCCGTCATCGTGGAAGGATTTTATTTATATCTAATCTATAATAAATTATTTGATCCCCTTTTTTTATTTTTTAGACGACAATCAATACGATAAACCCATCCTTGTTAATCAGCATCTCATGAATCATGTGTTAAAGGCGATCTCTATTCCCCAAGTAAATAATTTTTACTTTTAGCCTTTAATCCGCCTAAAAACTTAAATATTTTTGCATATGTTTGAAGCACGTTCAAAACTCTTGATTTCCCCCCAAAAAAAAGTTGAAATATTTTGTTTGTTACTCGAATGCGAGGACATTATATAACGAAATTGTTACTATATTTGTTTAGGTCTATGGATGTAAAATATTTTATTCATTTACAATTTATAAGTAATTCTACAAAATAGAAAAATTAATAATAAAAAAAAATTTTGTTCAAGATATGACCTTGAATGTGCCCCTACCTACTCAGTTATTATTATTACACAGGTCAACAATTTTTTGTGAGTTATGAGTTAACTACAGAGATCAAACTTGCCATTTTAGGGATTATCAAATCCGTTTACCGTTTTTCCTAATTAAACTTAGTTAGTCAGTTATAAACATTAAAATTTTAGAAAAAAAAGGTTAAAAAACCAAATAAGATTCAAAAATAAATTGAAATTTTATTTTTGCATATTCACAATATTCAAACTGTTAAATTCAAACTTTAAATAATATTTTTATTAAAAAACGATAATATATTGTGTCGTATTTAAGTTTTGACGCAAAATATTTTGAATTGTCTAAATGCCGATGTAAGAGCTTGATGTATCAAAAATATTTATTTTTCATTATTTGTGATTAAAAATATAAGTTACAAGGAATTTTTATATGCAAAAAAGATTTTTAAATTTTTTCTTCTTAGGGTATATTTAGATCTGTCTATTTGGTCAAAGCCATTTTTTGTTATAGACGGATCTAACTAAGAAAAACGAAAAACATATATGAGATTAGGCTATCATCGGGATGCATTCTTTTAGGTTTCCATAAAATTCACGTTTCTGACATTGATAATTGTTGACCTGTGATAAATTAATTGTACATAGGACTTACTAAAGCATTCCATTAATCTTGCAAATATGGAAGACATCTATGTGACAAAGCTAGTTCTCGACGAATATTTAAATCTTATGCAATATGTTAGCGATAGATTTTTCAATTTCCATGGAAAATTATGTAAAATAGCATACCAAGCTTCACATTTGTTTCGCCGATTTATTGAAAAGGTAATTGATATTATTTTAAGAAATATAGAATTTTTTGTCAATTAAGTTTTCCCTCTTTTATACTGTTTGATAAATTTTTCTGACATAAAAATTAATTTATTAGGGCTACTATATTTAGGAGTTTAAAAACCTCGTATCATTCGTATATTTACACCGTGACTTAATAAAAATTGAAAATAAATTAAAATACGAATAATAATAGAACAAAAAATATGGGGAAGATTCTATTTTATATATTAAAAAATTAAAATGATTTAAAACATTCAAAATATTTTTTTACTTTTGGTTATCGTGTCATTTAAAAGGTTGGACGCGGAGCATTTATAATTGTGTATGTTGGAACTTTATATAATAAGAAATTTTCTATTTTAGATGAAATTTAAATGTTGCAATTTATTTTAATGTAAACAAAAAAAGTTACATATTTTTATTATTTAATTTATTAAGTCGTAAAAACATGAATTTTTGTATTTTTGACTTGCTCAAATTTGCAGGGCCAGACGTGAGATTTTAGATTAATAAAATATAAGGTATTATTGGAGATTATTTCACTACAATGTATTACAAACCTAATAGAGCCTTTTAAAACTTTTGCGAACCTGTTAATATATATTTTTTATTGCATTTTTCAATTTAGGGTTATTGTAGCCGCCTTAAATCACAACCTGCTAAAGATGCCGAAAAAAATAAAAGCGGAAATAATGAAAACGCTAAAAATACATCCGAAAATCAAACTGAAATGGACACTGAAAATGCAGAAGAAACGGGTTTGGGTATTGGTGAAGGACAGGGACGCAAAAATGTTAGCGATCAAATAGAGAATATGGATCAGGTTTGTTTTGATGGTTGATGTTATTTATTTTAACTAAGATCTAAATTGCATAATTTTTTTTTTAATTTTTTTTATATTGAAGGATTGATTCAGAATTTAACTTTTGTTTTAGTGACTCAGTTTTGGCTAAGATATATAGGCATATCTTTATTGATTTTTAAACAGGTTTTATATTTCGATTTAGGTCCCTTGATCAAATATTAATTAGCACGATCCATGAATCTATTTGTTCTTATTTTTTCCGTTTTTGCGCGCCAATGTCATTAAAAGTAGCAAAAAAAACAAAAATTACTTTTTTTTGGCCTACCACTTTGACTCAGTAGAGATTAACATTCATTTTGATCAGATTATAAATACGTTTGAACGCAATTATTTGTATATAACAAAAAATTTAGATAATTTCAAGATTATTAAATAATTGTGGGCATTAAAATAACCTTTTAATTTAAATATAATTGAATATATTAATGCGTTTTATAAAATTGGCATCACTGATTACACTGGACAACAAGAAAATCAATATAAACGATTTTAACAAGGTTTTTAGAGAATTTTATCGCGATAACGATCCCGGGTAGTTTTTTAATGCCTCCAATTTTTTTAAACCGCATCCAATGTTCAGAAAAAATATACAAAATGTTTTCAACTATTGATTTTCCAAAATATCTACTGGCATATTCAGAATCCGTATAAAAAAACTTATTTAAAAAAGGTTATAGCTTAGTTATTTAGGTTAAAATAAACTTTTATGACGGAAACCACTAATTTTATAATTTGAAAAAATAAATTAAACATTTATAAAAGAAACGCCTTACGTTAACATAAATGTTTCCGTTATCTAAATATTTTTTAAACTTTTATTTCTCCCCATAAGTCTAATGAGATAGTAGCCCTTACCCCCAATATAGAAAAATCTCAACTTTGACACCGAATAATTAAAAATTTAAGGCATTGGCTATAATCATTATTAGCATTAAATTGACCAAAAACATTAGTTGCCAGATGCTTAAGGTCGTCCTTTTTGTTGTCCATTGTTATTAATAACAGAAGTACTGGTACTATACATAACAATGTAACCAAATACAAATGACAACAATATTATACCGAATCAAATATGGTTAGGCTAAAGATATTACCTTAATGTAGGTTTGAGGTCTCATAGGGGTCATTTGGTATTTTTGGTTTATTTATAACAAAAAAATATATTCCGATAAAAATTGGAAAAATAATAAAACAGAATATCTGAATAATTGACATTTTTAATAAAAAAATTCTGTTGATTAATAATTACTAAAATTTTTAATTTGTACATTATTTTTTGTATTTGTTTAGATTGAATCAACCCGTTGCGAAAATGAAATGTTTGACGATTTTAATACTGATGATATAAATAATAAAGACAGTAAAGAAGAAAACTCATTGGATTTCCAAGAAGATGCCATTGAACTTCCCAATGATCTTGATAATATTCATGGTATTTTTTTAAATATTTTTATGAATTGTTTTGTAAAATTTTCAAATTTTCAAAAATATTAAAAATTTTATTTTATATTTTTAAGAACTGTTTTGCAAAATTTTCAAAAAATTATAAATTTTACAAATGAACGATTTTTAAATGCCATTTTTAGCTTAATAAGCACATGAAATATTTTTCGGAAAAAATTGTTTTTTGTAAAAAAAAATAGTTGATCTTGTTATATTGATTGATTATTTTATATTAATATTTAAACATATTTAAAATAAAATTTTTGTATTTTTGCTTATTTTATAACTCATTTTTAGATGATGGTGAATTCGATGACGAACAAAATTTCTCGCGTGATGCTGCAGGTTTGTACTTTATACATCTTTGTTTAATTAAGGATTTGTATTTGTTTTTATAACTTTTTTATCTATTATTTTATATATTTTAGTAATTTTGGCTTTTGTGTTATAGTTTTTTTTAGTATTTATCTCTTTTCAAGGTCATCTGAAATTTCTCTCTCCCATTAATTGACGCATAATTTATTTCAATCTCTGTACCACATATAAATATAAAGAAGGCACAGACCTTGATATTGACAACCTTAAAAACGAGTTTGGTGAAAACGGTAAAGAAAATGCCAATGGTCAAGAAACCACTGGGCATAAAACTCAACAAATTGATGTCTTTGATAAATCGAGCCTAGAACAGGCATTGGAAGAGCAGATCTCTAAGCTGGAGGAATTACAGGAAAAACATAGGCAAAGGCAAGAGGCGGAAGAACGTATAGAGAAAGGGGAAGATGGTACAAACACCGGTGAAAATGGAACCTCTATAGGTATATTATATTTGTATTTAAGAGAACAGAGTCCGGACCCGAAATCTCACTCATACCGGGTTGATTTTTTTTATCTCATTGATATCTAATTGTTTTTTAGGACCAAAATTGACAAAATTATATTATCTATCACCCTATGTCTTCGACACACAAGTTTGTATTATAATTGTATAGCAAAAATTATTTTGCAATGTAAAAATTTTTCGGCCTTTGTAATTTCGGGCCGGACCGGAACTGAAAAACTACGGTTTAGGCCAGATATTATCCGATTTAAGTTTTAATTTTTATTTTGTTATTAAGTGTAAATAGATTTTTTAATTATTTAAATGTTGGATTTTATTTGTATATTTAAACCGTTTTTTTATTAGTTCCCCTAGGCTGTTTAAAAAATATAATACATGCGAGTCAGGCTCAGAAATTTTGTTACATGTGGGACACTCTCATATAAATTTTAATATACAATTTTTTTAAGTCAATCTCCCTGCCGATCAAAGCAACGTCGATATAGGAGGGGAAAATGAACAGGAATTAGATCTTAAGCCGGATACAAATGAACCCCTCAATTCAACACAAACACAACGCTCATCTAAGAAATCTAAGACAGATAATAACAAAACTGAAATGGGACCGGGTATGGATTTGGATAATACGGCCAAAGAAACAGAATTGCATGATGAGAATGTGGAATTGACCTCGGATACATTTAAAGATGATCATGGGGTTTATATTAACAGAGCTATAATATTACTTCACGTCATTTATTTGTTGCACTGATTTTCAGCAGAGCTCTAAAATTTCTTTTTTTATGCTGTTTTTTGTTTTTAGAATAAAACCGAAGGGTTTTTGAAAAATACCTTTCTTAAATAAATACCCTTTCCCATTTTTCCCATAGAAAATAATGGAATAATTTAAAAAAGCTCAAAAATAAGTTTTATTTCTAGTTTTTAGGATTTGTTAAAGCCTTGTTTATACAACCATTTTTTCAAATTTCAATTTATATTTATTAGTTACCCGAAAATGAATTTGGTGCTTCCCAAAATGATCACACTGCCCTTGAGGAAGATGAAGGGGCCTTAAATTACGATTTTGATGGTAATAATTCAATATCTCATTTAAATATAATTTGATTGTCTGTTTTATATTTGCGGGGCAAAAATTTGATTCTTTTCTTTAGTTATATTGGATCTAATTATTCAAAACATTATTTTTTATTTCATTATTTTTGCTTATTATAATTCCAGAAAAAAAATGTGATGGGACCGATCAAGAACTTAAGGACTTGGATGATGAGGATGATGAAGAAAATAAAATGCATGGGGGTCAAGATGGAACTCAAGCTGAAGTGGATATAAACGGGTTAGATGCTGATATCACCAATGAAACTGATGAAACTTTAAATAATGAATTGAAAGATGATACAATTGCTCGAGACGACATAACCAAACCTGTTACCAGTGGTATTGATGGCGAAGGTAATTTTACGGCTTAACAGTGGTAAAAATGTTTTAATTTTGGTTTAAAAAATACATATTTGAGAAAAGGGAAGAGAAATAACACATATATGCAAAAATTTATGAAGGTCGAAAGAAGTTTATATAACAGCATTATAATAATCAACAAGGTGTCCTTATCTCTTATGTTCTTTTTTCTATTTCTACAATAAATCTGAACATGACCTCACAAATACTAAAAGTGGCATAAATGGCTGATATTGCGACCTTAAATGTTTTGATAAGAAAGAAAAAATAAATAATTAAAAATTTTAGCTTTTAATTTTATCTTAAAACCGTTAGAATGTTGTATTTTAAATATATCGAGCTCCGACGTCTACAGTTGGATTATAATATTTTGCAGCCCAATTTTTAAAGGATTTCTACAAGGCGTGTAGCCTTCTGATGAATTAGTTTATACATTAGAAACGTTTGTTATCAGCGTAAAAATGTAATTAGATAATTTGACAATCAATAAAATAGCCCAAATTGGGAAAATTTTATTTTTGACACTGAATACAAAAATTTAAGGCATTAGAATTCTAATTTTATGTTTGTAATCAGCACCAAAAACTTGACCAACAACGATATTGGACCTAAATTATGCTTACGGTTGTATTCAAATTTTGTTGTCCGCTGTAAAATCTTTATGTGATAGGAATTATATATTGGCAATATACCTGTAAGTTTAGCATCCCTGTTGATCTTACCTAAAAACCTTTGGAATCAATTTAACATTATTTAAAATTTGTTATCTATTTAGACGACGTTCAGAACGTTTTAATGGAAATTGACGATGAGGAAATCGAACCAGGGCAGGACCAATTCAACAATAATGAAATAGCTGATGATAAAAATAATGGTGAAAAAGGGAATGGCCCAAATGCCTTTGGGACCGCTTCACAACCTGATAATTCCACGAAAAATGCGAATGCTTCAAACACATCACATGGAGGTGAAACTAAGACTCAGAATTCTATGCAAGACGAAGTCAGTGGAATTCAGTCCCTTGATAATATGGGGGTAATTTAATATTTTGTTTATTTTTTATATTAAATTAATCTTTTTTAATTAATATGTGTAAATCGTTAAGACTAATGAATTTTTACGGTATTTATATTGAAAAGGGCCAAGTTTTAATTTAAATTATATATTATTCAGGCTTCTTCCAACGGTCCCAGGAAAAATAAAAAACGACGTAAAAGGAAAAAGGTATTTTTTCTAATTTTTTATAATATGTGCCTTTTTATTTTTTACCTATCTTTCGGGTCATGGGCATTGTGAAAACCATTACGTTTATTGCAACAAGCTGGAAAAAAAATTGATGATACAAAATAGGTTATGAAAAACATATGAGTTATGTAAAAATTTTTGAGTACATACCGACGTTTTTCATATAACCTACCTTACTGTAATTTTAATTATAAATTTAATTTTTACAATTTTTACATAAAATAGTCTAAAGTGATTAACTTTTTTATTGTCTGAATTTTGTGACATTCAATAAATCCTCTATAAAAATTAAATTTTTTGTTTAAATTTCTATATCATATTAAAAGAAATCCAAATCCACCATAAATGATCAAAATATAGACGGCAGCGCTAATTTTAAAGAGCTTATCCAAGATACCTTGGATCAAGAAAGTGAACTCAACAATACTCAAAATGAAAGTGTGACAATGGATGAAAATAAATATCATCAAAGTGATGAGGAAACTAAGTCGCTAAATGATCACAAAGACCGTTTGGAATCTGATATAAAAACGCACGATCTAGACTTCGAAAACATAGACGATCAAACTTACTCTCGCCACAAAGTTAGTTTTTATTTCATCATATATTTGGTGTTTTAAGCATTTTTTTAAATTGTTACAAACTTATAATTAAATGCTATATTGTGGCATGACATATAAATTACTTCATTTAATATATACTTGTTATACGAAATAAATCTTTAAAATATTAGGAAGATGAAAGCTCTACCGCAAAATACATTCAAAGAACCACAAAACGCAATAAACGTAATAAGCCTCAACCCAGTACCCTCAATAAGGATAAAGGTGCCAAGCAAATGCTTCCCGATGAAATTATTGAACTTTCCTCTACCGATTCGGAACATAATAATGATAGGGATATCGAAATTTTGAGCGATTCAAATATAAGCTTAATTGAAGGCGATGACTCCAAAAATTTTAATTCGGGAAATTTCGAAGAGAAAAATAATTTTAAAGACAAAACTGAGCAGCAAGAATTGCAAAGATATCCACATTTGCTGACGGATTCACGGCTTGATCAAGAAAATGATATGATTAATAATTTGATAAAGCTTGAAACAAAAGTTTACCAAAATATTGATATCTACAACGAAGCTCACCTTACTATGCCTGAAGAATCTAATTTTCCACAGTTAGAATTCAGTAATGAAGAAAGCCAAGTAACGAACATTCTATAAAAATCTTAAATAAGACTGCGTTTAAGTGTAAATTTTTACTAATTTATAAAATTTTATCGGGACAATGAATTTCTTTGTATCTTTTGAACCGATCAAAAAATTTGATAGGTTTGACAGCGTTCAAACTAGATAATTTTTAAAATAACTTCTCCGGCATTTATTAATGTCTTTACGTACGCTTAAACTTACGGGTTTTTTATTATAAATTTTAATTATTTTCGTATTTGACTTTTTGTTTTTTATATTATTCACTACTTTAGATGGCAGCAATACGTACCAAAGAATTAAATGTAATAACTATTCATTTATTTTTAATTAGCTAGAAAAATTGAAGTCCTGTTTAATATTTTATATATTTTTAAATTTTAAATACAATTTATTTCATGGATACAATTTTCCTAAACTTATTTAATCCGATATTTTATAATTTTACTTTATGGTTTTACAGAATTTCTCCTTTGCTCAAGACTACGAAGTACTATCATTCCAAGCTCAACAGCTTTGCGAGCAACTTAAAATAATTCTCGAACCTACCACCGCCTCCAAATACCAGTAAACTTTTATTTATTTAATTGTAGATTTTTTTTTATTATTGCCCTGATCTATTTAATTACACAGGTATACAAAAAAATTTATGAATATTAAAAAGTTTAGAAAACTCAAGAGAGTCAGTCTACATAATGGCCTCATCTCTAATGTTTTTTTCGTTTTTCAAATCATCGCATGCTTTACAACATCGGGGAAGTTGAAAAAAATGCTAAATTTGGAAAAATTGAATTGCGACATGGAATTTATGATAACGAAATATTGCATTTTCATATCAAGCTCTATCTTTCACATTTTGGTTTAACAAGATATTTTTCACCCCATCAATGGCTATTTTTAACAGGGTTAATACAAACTTTATTTTATTTAAAATTAACAATTCAGCTGTTTTATATATATAAATTATTTCTTTCAATTTATTTTAGTATTCAAATATCAAATGTTTTTTTAACATTTGTTGATAAATTTACAATTTATTGCTGGCTTACTAAGTTTAACTAACTAAAAATGGTAAATGGATTTGAAAATTCCTAAGATAGGAGGTTTGATTATAAATTTGATTATATATCTTAAAATGGTCCGATGTGTTTGACATTAAATTCCAGTTTATAATTACAGGGTTACGTTTTTAAGAGTTTTTCAAGTTTTCTCCTTTTTTATTCCATATTTTAATTTTACAGGGGCGATTATAAAAGCGGAAAACGGCTTAATATGCGAAAAATTGTGGATTATATTGCTAGTGATTATAGAAACAATAAAATTTGGATGCGTAGGACGAAGCTTGCTAAACGGGAATATAACGTTACTATTGCTATTGACGATTCCGAAAGCATGAAGGATAACATATCAATTCAGGTTTTTTTTTAATTCAATATAATATACTCCACTTTTTTATCGATCTATGGCTTTGGCCATATATATTTTGAAAAAAGAAGTTTGATTAAGGTGTTAGATTTAAAAAGTTAATTTTAAATGTTTTTGGAAATTATTTTTTGAAATATATACTTATTTAGGTTACACACAGCCTTGGCATTAAAGGTTAAAAAAATATTTGAAACTTCATATAAAATTTAATTTGTACTTTTTATATATTATAATTTATTTACCTGACTTTGTAATAATAGATGGCTGTCAAATCGTTGTCTGTCATCAATAAAGCTTTTTCTCTTCTCGAAGTTGGAAATTTATCCATTTGCAAGTAAACGATTTAGTTTTTAATGTTAAATCTGTTTCCTTATGCAAATAAGAATTTTTAAACGTGAAAACAGAGAAACATATTTAAAAAATAGTTTTTAAAGTTTTATCTGGTTAAATTATCTTTCACACTCGCTTTCGAGTTGAAAACTCTTATTCATTTGGTTTTACTTTGTTTTATATAAGATTAGTATAATTAGCGTATACATTTATTAATCCGCCATATTTTTTTCATTTGCCGTTTACCCAGATTTGCCCGGACAGTTGAAATCCTTCAGAACTTTGATCAGAAATTAACCGACCACGAGATGATTGAAACTCTTAACCGTAGGCTCTTGTTTGATCAAACGTCGACTGACTTCCCGAACCTACTTACCATGATGGACCAATTTTTTACCCAACAACACATTGGCACTTCCAATCGCTCGTCTGATGCCTTAAATGGTAACTTTCTTTTTATTTAATCATTAATCGAAAACATAGTATATTTTTTGTCATGGTATAATGGAGTTTTTTATATTTATTTGAACTTAATTTAGTCTATATAGTTGTATTTTATGTAACTTATAAAGTTTGCTTATGTTAGATATTATACATTAATTAATTTTGAAAGTTTCTTTCTGCGCTTGACTTGTTTAGTGCAGAAATTAATTTTTTTATTTTTATAAAAGATAGATTTTTAAGAAAAATATTATGCTCATTAACCGTTTTTTAGAAATCTCATTTAGAACAATTGAATTTGGAAGATATATTTTTAAGGTTTGATTACGATTGCACCTTTATATAAAATACAATTTTGATGAAAAAAATGCTATAAAATGTTATAAGGAGATATATAAATTAAAAAGGAATTATATTAGTGTTGTTTTGTAAAACTTTTATTCTTAGTAACATCCATTTTGCCGCGACGGATTTTAATTAATTATGATTAATTTTATAATAATATTTTTATATTTCTACATATAACACAGTGCACAAATTTTTGATATAAAGCTAATTATTAAAATACCAGACATAATGTTTTATGAATTTTTATATGCCTTTACTGTATTTTCTAATAAGACTTTGTAAGCCAGCTAAAAACATTTAAAATTTATGAAAAAATGGTAAAAAAGCAAATGAGATTTAAAACTAAAAAATATTGAAAAAAATATTTATATAAATAAAACAGCTAAACTATTTAATTCAAATTTAAACAGTTAAAAATTGTGTTATATATAGGTTGATGCAAAATATTCTATTAGTTAATTTTCCCAAATTGGCTAATTCTGGTGTGAGTTTGTTGCAAAACCCGGAAAAATGTTAGATATAAGACCACATCATGTATATTCGCTGAATTTATGTAGGCGCCAAACATTTATAAATTTTTGTAAACTTGTGTAATATATTTTTTTAGAAAACCTTTTATTCATTATTTCCGATGGCCGTGGCATATTTGGTTCAGGGATGGAGACGATCAAAAGCGCTGTTGCTAGCCTAATCGCCCATAACATCTTTATCGTTTTCGTAATTTTAGATAACCCCAAAAACAAAGTTTCCGAATATTATAATCTTTATAGTTGATGTCAATATATTTGTTAACCTTACTTTTTTGTAAAACATTTTTTTTTCATGTCATACCATGTATATTATATACCTATTTGTTGGTTTTTTGGAATCACCAAAACATTTACGTGGTTATATTAATTTGTTTTCGAGAGTTATTGATTCTTTTCTATGGAATGAATATAGTATAGCTTAACTACAAGTTTTTTTTCTGTCAATTTTGTTATAAATATTGAATTTTAAATTTTTTATTAAAAATTTTTATAAAATATTTAATATAGAATTCCATATACGATATCAAAATGCCCGTGTTTACCGAAAACTCTGAGGTAAAATGATAAAACTCTTTTACCCTTTTTCCTAACTTAGAAAATTGTTAAACTGAGTTTATTTTTTAATGATATTGGCGATTATATTCAGCATGGAAATTTAAACGAAACGCTTGATCTACCATTTTATGGGCATAAAACAAAAACGATTAAATGGGCTAACAAAATAACTGCTTATTCTCTTAATAAAAAAGACATTTAACCCCTTTTTTCAAATAAAAAAGACTTGGTGGGCATTTTATATGATTTTGTTAAAGCAACCATAAATAAAAAATTAGTGAGCTTTTTAGGGCGCTCTCCTTAGAGTTAATCGTTAATTTAGAATTTTTTGCCTCTTTTTTAGTGGGACTTTTTTTTTAATTTTTATTTTAGCATTAGTAGCTCCCTTCCCTCTCTAAAGTTATGGATCATTTAAGCCAAATTAATGTGCTTCATTTTAATCCCAGCGTTGACAATAGTTAAATTTAGAAATTTCAAAATCATTGATATATTTTTTATTAACATATGAGCTCATAATTTGTATATATTTTTAATAACTTTTAGCTTCCCGAAATCCGAAACTACCTCGATTACTTCCCTTTCCCCTTTTACATCGTGGTTAAGACGGTCGAAGAATTAGCATATGTTTTACCCGATGCCCTTAAACAATGGTTTGAGCTCGCTCTGTCGCATAGACATTGATTAGTAGTTATATGGTGCAATTAAGTGTTATATATTATTTTTAAATACATTAGCGAATTTTAATGCAATTTTTTATATATACATATTAGTATAAATCATACCCTTTTTCCTTTTACCAATTATATATGATGACCATGCCAATTATATATGATGACCATGAAAAAATATTATAATAAATGTAATAGACCTTAATATTTAGGCTTACAAATTTTGTATTTGTAAATGTTTGAAAATAATTTGCTGATATAGTTTTTATTTTTTGATTTGTTTTATGAATGGTTGGATCCTTCAACCATATTTAAATTTTTTTTTGTAAATTAACAGCATTATTTTAAAAGTGATTATATGTAAAAAAACAGATGCGAAGATAAATTAGGATGCCTCTAATGTTAAGTTGTTTTTTTTTTAATTTTGATTTTTTTTTTTTGTTTAACGCCATTTTAGATTAACACAGAAAACTTGCTGGCATAAGGATTTTATAGATTTAAATAAACAATAACATAACTTAAGCAATTAATTTTTGCAAAAATATTTTTTCAACCAAATTGCAACATGTATAATTTGTTAAAGATTGTAATATCTTTTTTTAATTAAATTTATAATTATCGATTCTCATAATTGTTACAACTTTAAATTAATTTTTTTATCTTTGTAACCTTTTAAATTCCATATCACAGGTATTTCAACCTATATGACACCACACCCTTAATCCCTTAAAACATTTTCCCACTCCAAAATCTTACTTAATCATTCCTAAATTAATGGACAAGCAAAAGTGCACTTAATTAAAAAAAAGCTTAGGTAAATGGATGGGCTCATTAATTATTATATCTGAAAGAATTAGGCATTAAGGAATCCATTTATCACATTTATTAAAAGTTAATTAGTTCTATTTTTAAACATGGCCCCTTTACCGGTTAGTTGGACATACAATTTAATAGTCTTTATTCAATAAATAAATCACGATAAAATAATTTCTTAGAAATTAGAAAAATGGCTTGGCAAAAATACAAAAGGATTATATAATTAGTTGTACCAAGTAAATTATTAATGTAACAAATTAAAATTTAATTACAACATTGTGCAGATTCGTGTTAAAATATCACAATAAAAGTATTTATTGGAAATTAACTATATGTTGTTATAACAAATTTAAAAAGGGTCTTTGTAATTATGTTAAAATGCTATCAGGGCCATGACACGACCTGAGCTCAAGGGGCTCGTGTGCCTTAATGAAAATTGCTAATTTTATACTTTGAGTTTGGGCCAATGATTTGTAGACTTTTAAACTGCACAAAACAATATCGATATAATTTTCGATATTAAAGCCCCCATGCTAAAATTTACGGCCCTGATTACAAGGGCCAATTTGTTAACGACGCCTTTAAGTAAACTGTCGCATAGTGCTTAAAATACGCTTTCCTTTTAAAAAATTGGTTCAAAAGCCCTAATTTGCCAATAACTTCCTGGCGCCACATCGCTTGGATTGCTCTTATGGACGATATTTAGGATTTTCAGCGTTTAAAACTAAATTCCACCAGAGGAACTTTGGATCTAAGGCACAGCGTTCGAAATCATAAAACCACTTTCGGTCATATTTTGGAAAAAATGGTTTTCCTAGGTAATTACACCAACCCTGATTTGGTGATCCTATTTTTCCGGTGAATATGGATCTGATAGTTTGGCCGAACCTTAATTTTGAACGTCGTTCACTAAATCCGATATAATTTGTCCTTGTGTAATGTGGACGACACTGACATAGTATGAATAAAATGTTATGGATCATAAGTAACCAGGGCGAATCTTAAAATAATGTTTGAAATCCTTTTAGCAAGTTTTTTCTTTAAGTTCTCATTCAACCACAAATCCATGTGTTGTATGCTTAGCCATGTATTTGTTTAAGAATCCCCACTTTAACACTAACAAATATATTTTAAAATAATCATATTTATTGGGGCAGCTCCTTAATGCAGAAACATCTCTTAACCAAAGCCGTTATGTTAGATTGGGCCCGCTGATCAAAAGCTATGAGTAAAAAGACTTCGCAACAATGGTTAATGAGGAACAGATATCCCATGTAGTAGAAATACCGGGACTGACTGCTCACTACGCTAAACGCGAAAACTATGTAAGATACGGTAATAACCACGAATTCAATATTAAGTAAATGTATCAGGCATATGATCCGTACCACCTTTCCCCTATTACTATTTTGGGCAGCCAGCTGGGGGGAGGAAATTGATGATGATTGGTGTTTGTTAACGTTTTTGTTGCCTGGTTGTTGCCCAGCATTTTCATTGGATGAAACATCGTGATGAATTAGGGGATGGGTCCTGATTCGGTGTCGAAAATAACACACAGATGATATATTTCGAACTTTAGCGGTAAGTCTATATAATAAATTTCCTTCGGGGTTTTTTTCATTTTTATTACCGTAATTTATGCTACAGTGAGGATTGGATGTCAAATTGACGGGCGACATGGGAATTTCCAAGAAACGGTTGTTGTTGTTTTTGTTGCTGATCCCTATGTGATGAGGTTGGGCGTCGTCTGCTCTTTTTGCATTTACAGCAGTCGAAATAGTGGCGATGGTTAGGTCATTGTTAACATTTTGATCTAACATATCACCACTACAACCATATTTTTTCACATTTCCCTCGGAGACGGTCCGACAGGTGGATGGTAACTTGTGCGTCGATCCTTTTTCCTGCGTTGCTTCCGTGGTGAGATAGCTATACCGATTCACGGTCGAGCAATTCGGTTTCACGTGGACCTTTTTTTTGTGGTAAAATATCCGGAGCATTGAAATGTGAGCCAAAAAATTTATGACTAACGGGATAAGATCGTGAACCGTGAGTCGTAGCAGAATAACCACAAAACGGTAATTCATGAGGCAGTGGTAATGGAATTGTTTGTGGGCCGAATGTCTACCATTTCCTCTAACCGCATTTGTTAGACCTTTTGTGCCCTGGTTAGGTGCAGTGTGGCCCTGTCGAGGAAGACCTTCCCCGCCGTCTCCTCCAAACTCATGCGTTTCAATCGTTTTTTCAAACCATTCGGGTGAGGTGACCATATAACAAATCGCTACTGATATCACTAGACCCACGATAACGTTAAACTTCGTGACCCATTTTTTGTATTTGAATGGGTGCCGGAGGGCTACCCATCTCCCGACGGCCATCATAACCTTGACGTAGTTCGTGACCCCGTGAAGCAAGTTCAGTAGGTTACCGTAGTATTTGCAATGGTACACGAAAAACTTGAGGTAATGCCTATCGAAATCGGGAAATACGTAATATTCGAGCAGGAAATGGTGGAACAACAACAAGGAAATACACAGGTCGAGAAAGGAGAGCGTCCGTAACATAAGGACCCACAGACCTTCTATTTGGGGTCCGGGAGAATCCTTGCATCCTGTCCCTTGCTTGGGATGTAGGAAGCTATCATTTGCCGAATCCACAACGTTGGCTCTCGTAGTTCCAACGGGTCTAACGTTTCCACCTCGTGTTTTAATTTGCTGTTCCGCCGGAATTTGTTGTCTTTTATTTGGGGCACCCCTCTTGATTCGAATAGTTTTATTATGGACGTTCTCAAGACCTTTATTTCGCTGTGTATTGGCTCGCGTAAGTTGATTCAAGCCGGCGCCGTAACTTGCTGTAGCCTTTACGTAGCCAATGGTGTACACCGAAAGCCGTTTGGTTAGGCAATTGATATGGCGTTTCACCACGTGAAAATTTTGCCAGGTAACCGTACTAAGGAGGTAAATTAGGTTAGCAAGGATCCCGATTCCGCTGAAAATGAGCACGACGTACGGGAAAGATCGACTTATGTTGAAGTTTAGTTTGGCATGCGTACAAGTATGATTGGCTAAGGTATCAATATGGTTTCCACCACCATCGCTACCAATAATGTGATCAGGAAAGGGAAGGGTGTAGTTTTGCGGTGACCCGGTTAGTGTTGAATCATTTAAATCGGACATTATGGCATTTTTCATGTCGAAAATTTCGAATGGAATTGGCATTTTTGAATATATAGGCTATTGTTGAATCCTTCGTTAAAAATTTATAAACCGATATTTTGCTAATTTTTAGCCTTTTTTTTGTACCTGCTTTTTTCCCGGAAAAATCAGTGGTTGAAAAGCACCTCTTTAGCAATGAAGTATATGAGCTAGCGTGCAAGTTGTTGTTTTTCAACACGCAATTAGTTTTGGACGGTGATCCTTAAATTTTTTTTTAATTTAAAAGCTTATATATGTTGTTTATGGGCTTTTGACCTGCTTCGATACTAGAAAACAGTTTTCTACCTCTAAATTGGAATATAAATTAACAAATAAAAGCGATTAAATTTACATTTGAATTAATTAACAATGTATTTATGCTAAAAACCTTTTTAATTCAATAATAAGAATATTCTAGTTTTTACTGAATTGTAATTTAATTTATATATGTCTAAAATGCATACTCCTTTTCTATTTATCAGCCCCCCCCCTTGCTACAGTATAAGGTTTGGAATTCCTAAGAACAAAACTTAATGGGTGTATGTAGAGTTAGTGTAACTAAAATTCGGGCTGACTTATGACGGTAAGGGGTGGGGGGTGTTTACACGTGAAGGGATGAGGCGCATGTGTCGCTTAGAATTACATTTAAGCAACGTGGCCCGGCACCAACATATAAAATAATTTAATTAATATTTAATGAGCGCCCGACGCATTAGGTCCGAAATAAAACAAGGTATTCTTCCTATTATCTCCTTCTCACCTTTGGATTTTAATGCAGCACACAAAATTCGAAAAGACGTAATAGAGAGATAGCGTGTGTGAACAAACCCCTAAAATAATAATCATAATTAAAACGATATTAGATGGGGACAATAAATTCCCCGTTTTTGGTAAAAAGAGATTTTTTTGTATCTATGGATTTAGTAAAAGTATAAAATTCAAATAATTAAGTTATAAAACTTAATATTTCTTAAAGATATCTAATTTGAGCAAAATATCAATGATAGCCTAACATCCTTTTATCAAACCCCTTAAGTGTGTTAAACTGGCCTTAAAATGTTTCCTATTATTTTATAAGCATTTTTCATTGTGACATTGATGAGATATTTAAGATGCATCCAAAAAAAATTTATCGATATCTTCTTAGTTTTTTTTGAGTTTTGATAAAATCCACGTCACTCAATTCAATCTATCCTATTTTACCTTTTTTCGCCCTTTTTTAATGTTTTAACATAATTTCCCCCTTAGTTTACTAAAGAATTAGGTTATAATAACAGGGGCCTCCCCAATTTTAAATGTCTTTCATCAGCTCATACAATTTACTAAAAATATTTATCGCTCAAATAACCTAATTTATAAAGGCGGGGCTTGATTACATATTTCGATTAATTAGCACCCACTATATGGGATAGAAATAATTGTGATCATCTAAATAAGTGATGCCATAATTCCATTAGTCCACGTTATGATTGTTTTATCGCAAAAAAGATTAAAGTTACTTTTCCATATTATTTAAATGAAAAAAAATACATGGTCGTTTTATATATTCGTCAAAACGCCATTTTTAAACTTAAGTATATGCAATTACCAAGTCTATAGATAAGGTTAATTTTTAGCCCTAATTATTTTTTGTGTAATTCGTCAAAAAAGAAAACAATGTTCAAAATTAATGAATTTGAACGTGCCCTAAAACATATATAATTCACTGGTTTTTGTTAAACAGGTGATATTGAATGATTCGTGTTTTTTGTTTGACCCATTGGCATGAAGATCTTAGTGAAAAACATACATTTAGAAAGCGCTGGTTGTAAGATATAAATATACAGGTGACATAAATTAAAAAGAGTCACCAAAGATCATTTGTAACAAAAGTATTATATAACTGATTGTCCAAATGTTGACCTTTATTTCCCATTTATGAGATTGCATCATGTTAACCTGATTAAAATCATTAATTTATAAAAAAAATTCCCTACGAGATTTTTAAAAACAATGTGTGAAATTTTTTTAATTGTGTTATTTTTCTAGTAATTGAATTTCTAAATAAATCAAATTCTGAAGTTTTTATTTGCCCAGATTTGGGTTATATAAAATGTGCTCTGCTCTACACTAAAGCTTGAACATGATTAGGAAATATTTTTCAAAAATTCTTTTAGGTAATTTAAATTTTTTATTTAACGATTCTTAGTTTTTGGGTCTTATTTGGGTTTTCTCCAAATTTGTTCATCAAGAATTAAGTTATAAAAGCAGGAAAAGGTATTTAAAGTCCGAAAAAAAGTATATTTGGTCTGATTGGCTAATACTCGTGGCACGGCTTTGGCCAGGGTTGTAAAGTTTTCATGCTAGAAATTCCCGAGATTTCGGCATCATTTTAATAGTTATTTTGTCGCAGATAGATACGTTTAATCCTCTTGACCACAAGGTTTGAATGTCGTCGCACAGCATTTCAAAAAAATAGCCAAAGAAAATTAGAAAAATTTAATTCTCCCCAAATAATTAATTATTACTGCAGCTCAAGGGCCGAGTCTTAGTTTATAATATTTTTAGAAGGGCTTGATGATACCATAGTTACCAGTAAACCCGAATTTTCCCATTTAAATCTGGGATAAGGACACTGTCCCAATCCTTTTGCACTTAAAACATATTTTATATTTTTTGGGGTGCACAATCGAAGTAAAATATAAGTTTTCGCATTATAAAATATATAAGGGTGCCCTGTGTGCATCCGGTCTCAAATCCGTCTAAAGGAGACTCTTTCCCTCGGAAAATAGTGTATATGCACAAACACTGGAGAGCTAAGTGACCTACATAGGCAGGCCCTACATATGCCTAAAGTTATAGTCTGAGCCAAAAACTCAGCCCGAGGCGTGCAAGCAACATTACATAACTTAAAGGCAATGCCAATATAAAATATTGATCAATTTTATCCGTTCTCAATTATTTTCAGGGAATATTTTTTATTTGCAAAGAGGCATAGTCCAGGCAATATTTGAATCCTATTAGAAAAATTATTTTTCATTTTTTTAAAATATTGACTACTCACAGCCTATTGGCACGTCACTAAGTGAAGTGGACGCCTAAAATACGCCCTATATAGCTATGTTTTGAGCCGCAAATATATTGCCTCGGCAAGCGTCCACAATAGCAATCTAAGGAATGCTTAGGGGCGTCGGGCAATTTTGGTATATAGTTTCTGGACCGAATTATTAGAAATGATGTGCATTCTAAAAATGTTTTCCCAAAGGCGTGCAGATATGCCAACGACGGGCCCTGGCCTCAGCCACAGTTTGTAATACGGCAATCAACATGGAATTTAACTTTTATAATACTGAAAGTAAGAAAATATGTAAAAATGGTCAGAGATGATATACTAAAGAAAAGTCATTCAAATCTCTAAGTGACATGTTTAAGCATGCGTTTCAGAATATGACGGTAATAATCATGTGCGGCATTCACGCCGTAAACGAAGTCAAAATGATTCGCGTCCTTGTAATGATGAGCATCAACTACGTTCGGGAGTTTGGGAATGAGTCGTTTGACATCTTTAGGCGCCGCCAACCAGTCCTTTTCGCCCCAGAATATTTCGATGGGGACATTTACGTCAGATAACTTGTAATCGGGTGGGCTAGTCTATTGGCAAAAATGTAACTATATGACCTTAAAAAAAGGGTGTTTTTTGTGCCAAATATGCCTTCAAAAACGTAATATGAATTAAAACAATAAGCGGTGGGCCCTTAGACACAGGTGGGGAAGTAATTGGCAAAACAAAATAATCCGTCTCTGACCTCAGGTTATTTTTTACCTGATCAGTGATATGCCAGGTAGCATAAACTAGTTGCCAGTTTAAGCTAATTTTAGTATGATTAAAAAAATTACCCTGAAAGGCACCCATCTGTGTCATTCCGCCCGCACAAAATAATTATGGATAGTAGTTGTACGACTTAGAATAACTTTTAAATTCACGTCAATTAAATATGATTTTAAAAAAATTTAGAATTAAATGATAACACTGGACAACAAAATGACGATATTAATCATCATTTATGGCAACCATGAATCTTAGTCAAGTTTTTGGTGCCGATTACGAATATCACAGTTAACACAGGTCAACAATTTTTTGAGAGTTATGAGTTAACTACAGCGATCAAACCAGCCATCTTAGGGAATATCAGCCGTTTAACGTTTTTCCTAATCAAACTTAGTTAGTCAGTTATAAACATTAAAAATTTTAGAAAAAAAAAGTCAAATAAACAAAAGAGTTTTAAAAACAAAAATAAACTGAAATTTTATATTTGCATATTCACAATGGTTAAACTGTTAAATTTAAATTTTAAATAATATTTTCATTAAAGACCGATAATATATCGTGTCGTATTTTGGACGCGAAATATTTTGTATTATCTAAATGCCTGTAAGAGCTTGATATATTAATAAAATTTATTTTTTATTATTTGTGAACTAAAATATAAGTTACAATGAATTTATATATGCAAAAAAGATTTTTTAATTTTTTCTTTTTAGGGTATATTTAGATCTGTGAATTTGGTCAAAAAGGTCATTTTTTGTTAGAGACGGATTTAAGGAGCCAGAAACGGAAGAAACTCAGAAAAACGAAAATTAATTATGAGATTAGGTTATCATGGGGATGCATTCTTTTATGATTTCATAAAATTCACGCTTTTGACATCAATATTTGTTGACCTGTGTAATGATTCATATCAGATATGGGTCAAAAATAAGATTCCATTTTTGAGGTATTTTGGGCTTTGCAGGTCAACAATTTTTTGAGAGTTATGAGTTAACCACAGAGACTAAACCTGCCATCTTAGAGAATATCAAATCCGTTTACCGTTTTTTTTAATCAAACTTATTTAATCAGATATATTGAAAATTTTAGAGAAAAAGGTCAAAAAAATAAAAAAGATCAAAAACAAAAATAAATTGAAATTTTATTCATGCATATTCACAATAGTTAAACTGTTAAATTTAAACTTAAAATAATATTTTCATTAAAAACCGATAAATCGTGTCGTATTTAAGTTTGGACGCGAAATAATTTGTATATAAATGACGATGTAAGAGCTTGATAAATTAATAAAATTTATTTTGCATTTTGTGATTAAAAATATAAGTTACAAGGGATTTTTATATGCAAAAAAGATTTTTAAATTTTTTTTTAGGGTATATTTAGATCTGTCAATGTGGTCAAAAAAGGCCATTTTTTGTGACTGATATAAGGAGCCAAAGATGGAAGAAACTAAGAAAAACGAAAAATATATATGAGATTAGGCCATCATGGGGATGCATTCTTATATGTTTTCATAAAATTCACGTTTCTGACATTGATATTTGTTGACCTGTGTAATATTATAAACCCTAAGGGTGAAAAACTTATGAACATATTTGAATTAGCAAAAATCTTCATTAATTCCGTGTGGCAATTAATTTTTATTAAATTTTTTTTTCTATTGGTTTCGACTAAAAATCTATCCGTTTTGACCTAAAATAAATTTAAAATAGGTTGCTAATAATTTTGAATTAGCTTTATAAACCAATTTTTTAGAAGGAATTTATATAGGCCAAAGAATTTTTTAAAAATTTAAGTTTTTAATATTTGAGAAATTTTTTTTTCTAAACTTTGTAATTGGAGGCACTGGGAAAAAACTTATTTAAAAAAAAATTCTCTACAAACCCAAAAATTGGTTCTGTTAACAACGTTAAACCAGCTAAAAACAAAAATTCATAGCTCTAAAAACACGATACATATGATTAAAAGCATTTTAAAGGGAAAGGACCCTCATTATGCATTTTGAATACTCACTTTGTTATACACTTCCAAATTCTTGGACCGGCTACCATAATCAAAACGGGCAAAGCGATTTGATCGCATCCCTTGCATAAAATGTATGAAGTTTTGGACGGACGAACCGGCGGGATAATGACCAAAGATAACCGGTATGCGAGTCTATACGTCGTATAGAAAATAGTGCAAAAGTAAATAATAACAATAGTTATTGGATTAAGATCAATTTTTAGTTCATAACGAATGGTATTTTTATGGATATTTGACCGCTGTTTTCATCGTTTTGTTTTTAAAAAGAAAGGCCAAATATAATTATTTATAGAACTTCCCCCCAAGCATTATCTACGAAGAAATCCGTGAGATATATTTTAATACCGAGCAAAGCAATTTATATTTCCGTTGAGTTGTATAATGAGATTTGCTCGCATGCCTGTAACAAGAGCATGTCAAAACTCCGGAATCTGGAAGAAGTTCATAAACTCCGGAGTTTTTTATTAAATTTTGCTAGTTAATATATGAAATTATTACATAATTAGCTGCTCTTTAATTTATTTACAACTTTCATTAAACAAAAATGAGTTTTGACTACAAAAATACAAATTCCAATATTTCCAATAAGCTAATGTTTACTAGCAAATTCCAAAAAAATAAAACTCCGGAGTTGATGGACTTCTTCCCGACTCCCGGAGTTTTGAAATGCCTTACCAGTGACATAGGTTTTTATTGTTTATGCCTACTGCCTATACGTTACTCAGCAGCTTCAAAGTAGTTGTGCACGCATAATTTTAGAAGGAAAAAAACCAACTATGCACAGAGTTAAACACCAGACCGCTAGTGTGTAATAAAATGTTAACAAGCCAACTCAGCCGACCACAAATTGACACCACTCTCAATGCTTCACAATATTAAAGTAATCCCTGGTATAACCATTAGAGAACGGCTTGCCCGTTAGAACTTTGCCCCTTTATACTCCAGCCGATGGCCTCGTAGGGTTGAATAAAATTCAATCCTTAAGTTTTTTAACCTAGGCTTTCAGTTAAATGGATATCTTTAATTTGTTTTTGGTGATCATCCAACTATTAACCGAGCTCAACTCGCTGCTTAACCTAAAAAAACAGTTAGTTTGAGGTTTCCCCCATACCTTTCCCCACTTAGGGGCGCCATACCCGTTAGGGCTTTGACTCTTTTAACCCGAGCAAACCAATTACTATTGCCGTCGGGTTAAATAGTAAGATTTGCTCGCACGCCGGCGACCTTAGGCTATTACTTTTAGACGTATCGTTTAGGACCCACTGCCTAAGCAGGCCACTCAAAAGCTTTAAAGTGGTTGCACATGTATGCTATTTTTCCGAAGAAAAAAGCTACTGTACACGAATTTGAACTCGCAACCTCCTGCGTGTAAGGCAAAAGGTTTGCCACTGGCTAGTGTAGAATATACAAAGCTTGAGAAAAATGAAAATGTTTTTGGACAGCTACCTCGTTAAAATGGTTAGTGTTCGGACCGCCCAGCAAAAACAGCATATTGCTACAAACATTGTCACGGACCGTCTCGCGTTGACATGCCGTCGTGGCCATCCAATCCTTTACCGAATCTCGGGGGAGATACTCCCCAGTCCCAAACATATCATTCATGAAGCCTATGAATCCACTGAAGGGTGCAAAGAATTTGATTGGTGATTTAACGTTGCTCATGTAGGCTACTGGTGCAAGGGCGAAAAATGTTTTTATCTTTGCCGCTAGCTTTGGGTATAGCGAAAACGCGATAAACCCAACGGTCGTTCCTTGGGAGTGGCCTACGTAGTAGAGTGAATCGCGCCCCGTTGTGTTGAGGACGAAATTTAACAGCGCCGGTATATCGTATTGAGCAATCTCGTGATAACTTAATTTGTAGAATTGTAATTTAATTTGTACATATATTTAAACATATTACTAGCTGACCCGACAAATGTCGTTTTGCCATGCAAATTTTTAAAGGAATTCCTAGGGTAGAAATTTTTTAAGAGTTAATAGTTTGAAGTCGCCAATAAACATTGAAATTTTAAAAATTTACATTAAAAATCAATATGAACCAATCAAAAACCCGTTTTAACGCGTTTATAAAATGGCGCCGAGATGTTGGTGCAACCATTGATTAATTATAAATTATATGACTTTTCGAAATAGAGCGCCAGGCATAAACAGATATTGTGGTTTTAAAACTAAAAAATAAAGGAGTATGCACTTTTGTCACAAGTTTGCTTGGTAGCACCAATATAATTCGACCAAGTTCTCTCCCCCCCCCCCCCCCATCCCTCCGAAATAAGCTTTGTCTTTAATTTTTGGATTTAACTGGAATTACACAGCTCATTAATAATAATAGTTGTAAAATCACCTCCAGTTCCAAAAATTCTGATTTTCGGCACTAAGCATTTTGTGTTTTCGTGAATATTTGTTTCCCCGAGATTCCCCTAGCCAAACGTCAAAACCATTGTCGGCCAAAATGTAGGCTAAACAAAATAAAGTGTTCTACGATGATTATCGAAACTTTTTTCTAAATATTTTTAATGTTAATATAATCGGTAATTATCAATTTGCATTTTCCTGCTTATATGGGCACGTGCAAAGTGAGTTTTTATTTTCGTGAAATTTTCAAAATATTGAAAAATTGTATTTTGTAATAAAACACAAATTTTCAAAAAGTTGCCAAATTTGATATATGCACATAAAATGCTATTTCTAAAATAAAAAATTTTTGAGAAAATTTTGAAAAAAAATAAATTTTTAAAATTTTCAGAATTTTTAGAATTTTACGAAAATAAAAGCTCACTTTGCACGTGCCCTATGGCATAATTATCTATAATTATATAATAGGTATTTAAAAATCCCGGTGACCCGATAAAAATATTTATCAAATTCTCATTCTAACCCAGGTTAAAATAGAGTTAAAATTGATTGTTCCCAAGCATTCCGGTTTTTTGTTTTATTTTTTATTACTTTTTTGGAATATTTTTGGAGTAATTTGAACTAAAGGGCATTTGATCTTATTCCTTCAAATTTTTTAGTGAATATAATTTTATCCCTTCGTCTAACAATAAGAAAATAGAACAATGTCGATGTAAGGCCGTCCTTAAATAGGTTTAAGAGATAAAATAATTGGTAAGTATGCATAAATATTAATTTTCGTTTCTCTTATTTCATCATTTCGGTTTTTACCTAAAGACCTGCCACCTAAATGAAAATAAATCTGAAACATAGTTGTAACTTAAGTAGCCAGATCCGTAAATTTAATAATTAAATATACCCTCATAAGCAGCGTCTCCTACTCCGGGGGGGGGGGGGAGTATGACGAGCGTGGCTCATAAAAATTAGCCGTGGGGGGTAGGTTGTTCATGGGGGGTAGGTTGTTCATGGGGGGTAGGTATAACAATAGGGGGGTTAAATGAGGAAATAGACCCCCTTGACCAGCAATATATATATTTAAATTTTTTTGTTATTTTTTAAATTTATTTAATATATGTTTTATTGATTTATTGCCGTCCAATAAACTTCAATTAATTTAAATATTTTGTTATTTTTCTTATTTATTTTACATATGTTTTTATTTTTAAAATTTATATAACATATATATAATTAACTCAATGCTTTACAATAAGCTCAAATTGCTTCCAATAGTTATTAATTCGTTAAAGATATTAAAAGAAAAGGATGCGGCAACATCATCTCGCGCCGGCTCTTTATTAAATAGAATAAATTCGTCTAATTTTGTTTTAAATCTATTAAGCCTAAATATAATTTTAAAAGAAACGCACCGTCTATGCCTCCAACTTCAAATTCCCTTATTCGATATGGGAGCTACAATATCCCTTATTAAATGTACCATGTCCAATTTGCACAAATTAAGAAGTTGGTGTTATTATATCAAAATTTAGATTAAGACAAATTTGAATTAATTATAGGGGAAACAAATAATTTTTGCGAACAAAATAATATTGAATTTAACTTAAAACGTAAACGTGGTGAAATAGAAGATGTAACTAAAAAGTAAAAATAGTTATAATTTGTAGTTACCGTATAAAAACATTTTTCGCAGCTCTGGATCTAATTCTAGTGCAATTTGAAGAAAGGTTTAATAATGATACCCTTGATTTTATAAGGGTGTGTCGTATTTTACAACAGCCTCATTAAAGAAATATACGGAAATACATGTGCAAAACATAATGGACCTATGTAGTTTTTATGATATCAACCCATATGAAATTGCTCAAGAAATGAAAATGTTTATTCCATACTTTCGTCAGGCTCTAAAAGATGGTATCCTTTCAACAGAATCTCTATATGGTAAAAATTGTTTTTAATTTATAGATTCAAAAATTTCTGAGCATATAGATAACTCCTCCGATGAAGACGTGGAAAACGATGATGAGGATGATGCTGAAACAGTGTTTAATAGCTCAGTGGACAATTTCTTGCTACCTTATAGAGCGCCCAATAAAATACTTAACAATTTTGATAACTTAAAAAAAAATATAATATCTTGCTTTCAATAACTATCACGAGCTGCAGCGCTGAACGTTCCATGAGCAAGATTAAATTAACTAAAACTTATCTTCGCAACAAAATGGGAGATAAGTTTTTACAAAAGTTAATATTGTTAAAGTCCGAAGAGGATATTTTGTTAGAATTAGATAATGATACGATTATAGATAATTTTAAATATTTATATCCAAATTTCAATAATTTACTTTAACTAGTCCTATTGTAATCTAAATCAAGATTAATTGTTGCAATCAATTATTTTTATTAACTTTTAAATATTTACGTGGTAGCACATTAAACAATCATTTTAATTAATTTTAGTCATAATAATTTTACATTTTATCCATATAGGGGAGACCGGGGCGAAATGGTTGGTGGGGTGAAATGATTAATGGATATATCTCTGCCAAAAATTATTCAATATATATAAATTTTATATATGTTGTAGATCTTTAAACAAGCTATCGATTCATTATATTTTTTACATATACATCCATTTGAAAAAATTTAGAAAATCTCAATTAAAAAAAAAATGCTATTTCTAATTAATGTTTATAGCAACAATAATTTTGCTTTATTTTTAATAAAATGTTACCTCAAAAATATTATTATAATTTAAAGATTTATAAAATACTTCGTTGTAAGAATATAATAATTTTTAACTTAAAATTTAATATTATTTGAACATTATTGATTTTGCAAACACTACTCAATGCGGGGCGAAATGAACAACATTATGTAAAAAATGTTAAATGCTCAACTGAGGATCCAGTAAATTGAATTATTATATTTAAATGAAGGCACTTATAATTATGGATAACCATGTATCTCATATATCCATAAAAGCAGTGAACTTTTTTAAAGATATTGGGATTAAAGTGGTCACACTACCACCTCATTGTTCACATAGACTTCAACCCCTTATTGTTGGGATTTTTGGGCCACTGGTAATTGATTATGATATAATTATTAATAAAATGATCTAAATCTATATTTTATTTTTAATATATAAGGTTTAGAAATTAAAGCTGTAAATTTAATAAATTTTACAAACTTTCATTTTGCCCCATGGGTGTTTCATTTTACCCCGTATATGGGGCGAAATGGTTAATACTTGTGGGTTTATACATTGTTCAATATCTTTTTACAAAATTATATTTTTTTGGTTAAACTAATTATTTTATAAAATGTAATGAATTATCTATAAAAAGAGCCATTAATTTTTTCTTTTGGATTAAAAATGTGTCAGCAGCAACGATTTTGCAAAAATATGTTCATTTCGCCCCGGTCTCCCCTATATGTTTTCGTACAATTTTTAATAATTTTTTTATTAAATAAATATTTTCTTTATTTATCGTCAGTTGATAAAAAAAGAGCACCTTGTTTATAATTAAGAAAACAATAAGGGAGGGGGGGGGTTGTTACCCCGGTTATATTTTTTACCCATGGGGGGTAGCTGGTCATTGGAATTTTGGGAGTAGGAGACGCTGCTCATAAGAAACAGTTTTTACTTCACAATCATAAACATTAATCTTAGAGCCAAAAAAAGAGGTATCAGTTAAATAGTTTGCTTCAAGTGCAAAGCCTTGGGCATATTTTAAATGAATCTCCATACCCAACAAGAATTTCAAATCCAAATCGAAAACAAATTAAACTTAAAAGACTCATGCTTATAACACAAATAATGGTAAAGGAAGAGGCAGCAGTAAAACAGAGGTTTTCTTTTACAAAAAAAACTTATAGTACTCTCGACGTTCAAATGAGTGAAAGAATTAATTCACACGAAAACTGTTAACTAAATTTGATTTGTGTGGCAGAAAAATTCGGGCAGGTTTATTCGGAGTAAAATGAACTCGTGTAAATTGACCTTTTACACGAGTTCATTTTACACCGAATAGACTTTTACACGAGTTCATTTTACACCGAATAGACTTTTACACGAGTTCATTTTACACCGAATAGTAAAAACGCTTTGCAACATATTCATTATATTTAAATGACATTTCTTATGTAAAATTTTATGAGGATTCCAAATATGTTATTCAATTTTGTCTAACTCTTTTAATTTTTAAAAAAATGCGATTTCAAAATTGTAATAACTATATAAATTAGCATATATGATTTTTTACAAATTTATTGGTCAACAAATATCAATGTCAAAACCGTGAATTTTATAAAAACATAAAAGAATGCATCTCCATGATGGCCAAATCTCATTATATTTTCGTTTTTTTTAGTTTCTTCCGTCTTTGGCTCCTTAAATCCGTCTATAACAAAAAATGGCCTTTTTTGACCAAACTGACAGATCTAAATATACCCTAGAAAGAAAAAATTTAAAAATTTTTTTTGCATATAAAAATTTTTTGTAATATATATTTTTAATCACAAATAATAAAAAATAAATTTTATAAATACATCAAGCTCTTACATCGGCATTTAGATTATACAAAATATTTCGCGTCCAAACTTAATTACGACACGATACATTATCCGTTTTTAATAAAAATATTATTTGAAGTTTGAATTTAACAGTTTATTTAACTATTGTGAATATGCAAAAATAAAATTTCAATTTATTTTTGTTTTTAAACCTTTTTTGGTTTTTTGACCTTCTATAATTTTCAATGTTTATATGACCAACTAAGTTTGATTAGGAAAACGGTAAACGGGTTTGATATTCCCAAAGATGGCAAGTTTGATCTCTGTAGTTAACTCATAGCTCTCAAAAAATTGTACCTGTGTAATATCATCTTAATTACCTAAAATAACATAAAAACATTCCAGGAACTACTAAAATATAACCTAAGTCAGGCAACACTTGGGTATGTTAAAAAATATTTAAAAAAGTGGCTCAGGGAATAGAACTGGGGCACGCATGGGATGGAGAGACGAACTCTAGCCTCTCGGCAACACGAGATATAAATCAAAAACTTACAATACATCTATTTCTAATAAAACTTCCGAACTAACATTTGGGCTTTGTTTATCTATATTTTAACAATTATAAGATAGAGAATGTAATTTCGCGATTGACATAACTAAATTCGTTGTATAATGTTAGATTGATTATAATCAATAAATTTGTTTAATTCATATATGCTAATTTATATAATTATTAAAATTTTGAAATCGCATTTTTTTAAAATCTAAAAGAGTTAGACAAAATTGAATAACATATTTGGAATCCTCATAAAATTTTACATAGGAAAACCATCATTTAAATATAATACATATGTTGCAAAGCGTTTTTACTATTCGGTGTAAAAAGAACTCGTGTAAAAGGCCATTTTACACGAGTTCATTTTACACCGAATAGACCTGTACAGTAACAATACATTGGTTTTACCTAGGGTTAGGCTTTGCCTAGACAATTTAAAGCTGGATTGACCGGGTGTTATGAAGTTAAACAGCGTCTCCTACTCCCAAAATTCCAATGACGAGCTACCCCCCATGGGTAAAAAATATACACCGGGGTAACAACCCCCCCCCCCCCCCCCCCCCCCCCCCCCCCATTGTTTTCTTAATTATAAACAAGGTGCTCTTTCTATATCAACTGACGATAAATAAAGAAAATATTTATTTAATAAAAAAATTATTAAAAATTGTACGAAAACATATATATGGATAAAATGTAAAATTATTATGACTAAAATGCTACCACGTAAATATTTAAAAGTTAATAAAAATAATTGATTGCAACAATTAATCTTGATTTAGATTACAATAGGACTAGTTAGAGTAAATTATTGAAATTTGGATATAAATATTTAAAATTATCAATCTATAATTGTATCATTATCTAATTCTAACAAAATATCCTCTTCGGACTTTAACAATATTAAATTTTGTAAAAACTTATCTCCCATTTTGTTGCGAAGATAGGTTTTAGTTAATTTAATCTTGCTCATGGAACGTTCAGCGCTGCAGCTCGTGATATTTAATGAAAGCAAGATATTATAAATTTTTTTTAAGTTATTAAAATTGTTAAGTATTTTATTGAGCGCTCTATAAGGTAGCAAGAAATTGTCCTATGAGCTATTAAACACTGTTTCAGCATCATCCTCATCATCGTTTTCCACGTCTTCATCGGAGGAGTTATCTATATGCTCAGAAATTTTTGAATCTATAAATTAAAAACAATTTTTACCATATAGAGATTCTGTTGAAAGGATACCATCTTTTAGAGCCTGCCGAAAGTATGGAATAAACATTTTCATTTCTTGAGCAATTGCATATGGGTTGATATCATAAAAATTACATAGGTCCTTTGTGTTTGCATATGTATTTCCGTATATTTCTTTAATGAGGCTGTTGTAAAATACGACACACCCTTATAAAATTCAACAGGTCAACAAATATTTATGTCAGAAACGAGATTATTATGAAAACATAAAAGAATGCATCCCCAAGATGGCCTAATCTCATATATGTTTTTCGATTTTCTTAGTTTCTTCCATCTTTGCCTCCTTAGATCCGTCTATGACGAAAAATGGCCTTTTTTGACCATATTGACAGATCTAAATATACCCTATAAAGAAAAAATTTAAAAATTTTTTTTGCATATTAAAATCCCTTGTAACTTATATTTTTGATCACAAATAATGGAAAATTTTTTTTCAATATATTAAGCTCTTACATCGGCATTTAGATAATGCAAAATATTTCGCGTCCAAACTTAAATACGACACGATATATTATCGGTTTTTAATGACAACATTATTTGAAGTAATTTAACAGTTTAACCATTGTAAATATGCAAAAATAAAATTTCACTTTAATTTTGTTTTTGAATTTTTTTGGTTTTTTAACCTTTTTTTTTAAATAATCAATGTTTATAACTGACTAACTAAGTTTGATTAGGAAAAACGGTAAACGGATTTGATATTCCCTAAGATGACAGGTTTGATCTCTGTAGTTAACTCCTAACTCTCAAAAAATTGTTGACCTGTGATTAAACCTTTCTTCAAATTGCACTAGAATCAGATCCAAAGCTGCGAAAAATGTTTTTATACGGTAACTACAAATTATAACTATTTTTACTTTTTAGTTACATCTTCTATTTCACCACGTTTACGTTTTAAGTTAAAATTCAATAATTAAAATAATGGAATGATTTTATGATCTCCTTTTTTTGTAAATTTCCTATCTCGTTCCTTTAAGATTTTCTATACATAACGTATATACTATTTTTTTAACACTCAAACAGGCAATTGTGACTGATTTTTTAGGTTCTAAATATTGTTAGTTAATTTTGCAAAAATAAAAAAAAAATAAGCTTAGTGTTGTTTAAATTTATCTAGCCTTATTCTTTGTCCTGTGCATAGTTTAGTCACACGACAGGAAATAATCAATTGAAGTTTATTTGATGGCATTATAAAACATATGTTAAATGAATGTAAAAAAATAATAAAAATATTTAATTTGTTAAAACATTATTAGCTTTCAAATGAAATTGGTATTAATTGAAGCTTACCATCTGCACATAGAAAAGAGATGGGATGTATTAACACCTAACCCAAGCTAACAAAATATATTGTCAAAAAAAGCGCCATCTGTTTTGAACTTTTGATCAAAACTATTGTATCAATTACCATTAATTTATTGAATATTTTTTATAATCTTAACAATGGAAATTAAAATTAAAGTTTAAAATTAAACCCAAGCCTATGAAAGCTACTAGTATGATTGCCTTATATTAACATATAGGTAAATGCTGTTATAATCTCATCAAAAAGGCATTCTAGATCAATCTTTCCCCCAAAATTGAGAAGAGCACACAAACAAAGTGCTCCTCTAATCAGAGCCGGAAAAATATAACTTTATAATAAAGGAATTTTATACCAATAAGGGGACACCAGGGCGAAATGAACTGCGGGGCAAAAAAATACTATTTTCTTAAACTTCAGATATGATTTAGATCTTTAAGCAGACCAACTATTTTGATAATTTTTTGTATAAGTATACATTTAAAAAAATTTACTATGAAAAATATAAAATTGGGTAAAAAATTTATGAATGGGCTCATTTTAATGTTTTTAATATGGTAAACATTTTATATGCCTTATTTGTAATTATTTAAAAAAATTTAATAAATCAAAAAGCTATATATATGTATATATATTAATTAGAATTACTTATGATCGAAACTTATAGTTAATTGTCAACTTTTATTTTGCCCCATCAATTTCATTTCACCCCGTACATGGGGCGAAATGGTTAACACTAGTTTTGTTTAACCACTCCTAAATTTGTTAAATATTTTTAATATAACTACTGAATTAAATATTTAGAACCATAATTTTGGAAGTAATATGTGGGTACAGCATCGATTTGGAAAAACATGTTTCGCCCCAGTCTCCCCTACCTAGATTTTAACCACCTTAAACAAGTTAAAATAAATTAGAAAAATAGTTTTAAGCAGCCAGATCCGTAAACTCAATACTTTGTAAGAAACAGTTTTTACATAAACAACTATAAACAGTAATCTTAGAGCCCAAAAAAGAAGTAACAGTTAAATAGGGTGCATGAGCAAAGCCTTTTGGGCACTGCTTAAAAGAATCTCCGTAATATCCCAACAAGAATTTCAAAAAATATAAATTGAAAACGAATTAAACTTATAAGAGTTATGCTAATAAAATAGTAAAGGAGGGGGCAGCAGGAAAACAGAAGTTGTCTTTTACAAAAAAAAACTTGTAGAACTCTGGTCTTCGTAAACAAATACAAATGATTAAAAGTATTAATTCACATAAATGTTAACTAAAATATTGGTTTGTGTGGTACAAAAATTGCATTTTATTGTTTATATTTCTAGTAAACTATTTTGACGTATCAATAAAGCCAGATCGACCGGGTTTTATGAGGTTGAAACTTTATTGGTTTTCACTCAAAATCGGTATTTTTGGGAGCTCACTAAAACTGCACATAGAAAGGAGATAGGATGTATTAACACCTAGCATAAACACAGATTCTAATATTTAATAAATGATTGGAAAATAAAAAAGCGCCATCTGTTTTAAACTTTTGATTAATATTGTATAATTTACTTCTAATTTATTGATAAAATTTTAATCTAAATATTATAAATAAATATTCTTGTCAAAAATTAAATCCAAAGCCTTGAAAGCTACAAGTTTGATTATATTAAGTACTGTTTAAATCTCATCGAAAAGGCATATTCTAAATCAATCTTTCCCCAAAAATTGAGAAAAGCACACAGACAAAATGCTCCTCTAAGAGCCGGAAAAATATGACATTATGATAAAGGAATTATATATCAATTAATACATTTAAAGTTTCCACTTAAAAAAGTAGAACATTTGGATGGGTTCTCTAATCTAATACTAATGGTGTTGAGAAAATTATTTTTTTAGGTTTAATAGGCTTTAATTTTATCATAATTTTATGGAATTAATTAAATAAATGTTTTTAAATAAAAACAATCTAGGTAAGCTGGCTCAATGGCTCCAAACTTAAATGATTTTTGACACATTTTACCTTACAAATTGCAACAATTTTATCAAAGACGGCAACTTCTCATTGATTCCATCATTCCTGACCTAACTGTAGCCAAGATGTAAAGGTATATAAAAATATATTAAACAATTATTGTTTTATAAATGACAAAAATATTACAATGTTCATTTTTGTAAAACCTTAGCCTAGTTTGTTCCATTTGCGAAAAGGGCCTACGCGGCCCTTACATCCCTAACAAAATAGCAAAATACGTTAATTAATGATACATTATTGTATTTAAGCTAATAAATTGGTCCAAGCACTCCTAAAAAATTAACGTATAAAAATATTTTAAATGCAAAAGGTTTAGGACACAGATTAAAGTGGAGTCAAAATTGATTGTCCCCAAGCATTTTCCCGTTTTTTGTTGTTTTTTTTAATACTTTTTGAAATATTTTTGGAGTATAGCTTGAGGGCATTTGAACTTATTCTTTATAATATTTTTAGTGAATGTCATTTTTAATCTTCCGCTTAATAAAAAGTCAAAAGAGAACAATAGAGTCAAACAGGTAAGGCCCTCCTTAAATGATGAGGTTTAAGAATATAAATAATTCGTCACCATGCAGAAATATTGATATTTTGTTTCCCTTATCACCAATCATTTCTGTTTTGACTCTAAGACCTACCACCTTATACATATGCAAATAAATTTGAAAAATAGGTATAATTTAAGTAGCCAGATTCGTGAACTCAATAATTAAATATATACTCTTTGTAAGAAACAGTTTTTCACGTCTAAACTATAAGCAACAATAATCTTAGAGCCTAAAAAAGAAGAATCAGTTAAATAGTATGCTTCAAGTGCAAAGCCTTGGGCACTGCTTAAAAGAATTTCCGAAATATCCCAACAAGAATTTAAAATTGAACGAATTAAGCTTAATAAAGTTATGATTACACTAAGAATGGTAATGGAGGAAGCAACAAAATAGATATCTATTACAAAAAAAACTTATAGTACTCTAGTCTTCGTAAACGCATTAGTGAAATTTATATGAAAAATGTTAACTAAATATTGGTTTGCGTGGTACAGAAATTCCGTTTTATTGTTTATGAGGTGATCTGGAGAAAGGTTATTATACCATTTGGGAGGAAAGAGTCAATTGTTAACATTCATTTAGGGAATGGGGCAAGAAGGGTTTTATAGGCAATTGTAGAGTTTTAAATTTAATTCCAACACAATTAATATATTGTCATATTCATTTCATCAATGTATCAAATGTCCACGCACCAAACCCATCATTTTTTAACACGAAAAAATTAATTTTCACAATAAAAACCAAAAACTAAAAATTAAATATATTATTTTTTCATTCACGCGTGCGCGTGTACGGCACGCACGCGTATAGTTTATATTTCTAATAATTTGACGTTTTATTATCGACCACTTATAAAGTTAAAATAATATTAGCTTTCATTTGAAATTAGTATTAATTAGAGCTTATCAAAACTGCACATAGAAAGTAGACAAGTGTGTATCAGGGACGTACTGAGAGGGGGGGGGGCAAAGGGGGGCCGTTGCATCATTTTAGAAATAGCTTTTTAATTTTTTTTTTGTGCAATTTAACGCTAATTTTTATTTATTAAACAGAAATCGGAATATATGCTGGTATATTTATTATTTTTTGGCAATTTTGCGGCTTTACTAAACATATTTTACAATTATAATATTAAAATTTAGCTTAAGTTTTCAAAAATTTTCTTGAATGAATAAAGTTCCTGTATACAAGATACTTAATTTAATTATGATGCAATATGCTAGTCATAATAAGATCATTCATTAAGCAACAATGTAATTCATTAATTTTTCTCCTAAAATTTCTTGCCCCCCTTTAGAAAAAGTTCTGCCTACGTGCCTGGTGTATATTAGGACCTAACCCAAACACAGATTATAACATTAAATTATAATATAAATAGAAAAAAGCGCCATCTGTTTTACATTTTTAATTAGCTATATTGTACCGATAACTTTTAATTTATTGAATATAATTTTAATCTAAACAATATAAATAAATTTTTGTCGAAAATTAAATCCAAGCCTTCGAAAGCTACTAGATTGATTGCTTGATATCACAGGTCAACAAATTTCGATGGTACAACAAAGAATTTTATGAAAACATAAAAGAATTTGTCCCCATGATGGTCTTATTTCATATAAGTATATCGTTTTTTTAGTTTCTTCCCGCCTTGGCTCCTTAGATCCGTCCTTATCGAAAAAAGGCCTTTTTTGACCAAATTGACAGATTTTGCGACTCCGAGAACACCTGAAGGAAAAAATTTAAAAATCTTCTTTTGTTATTTAATTATAAAAAAAACTTTAATTTTTTATTTTAAATATCCAGATTGGCTTTATTTAATAAAAAAAATGCATTAAATGACAGTTTAAAATATGTAAAAAAAAAGCAAATTAACACTAATAAAGTACATAGTACTGAGTACAAGGAAGGTTTATATTGGTTTTTTTATATTATTTTGTTTATGTTTGCCTGGTAGAGTTCATCCATATGCAATTTTTTTGTTTAATGTTTTTTTGCATGTAATGTTGGAATTTGTCTTTGTATTAAATTTACTTGGTGTCTGCCAACAAGTCTTAGATACATAAAAAATGAATGCGTCCAAACTAATTTAAAAATTTTATAGTTTTTTTTATTTTTTTATTTTGGACATAATTAACTTTGGGATATGTCCGCCTAAAGTCTAATCTATCGGGATGTGTCCAAGGTTTAAATTTTTTTTTAAAATTTGATTTTATTGACAAATTTAAGTGGAATGAGTCTGCCAAGGTGTCTAAACTTAAATTTACAAATATTTTGATGCGCCCAAGGTTAGTTAAACTTAATAAATTTATTCTTTTTTCAATTTTTTTTGTTTTTTTTTAGGAAACCTCGGGGTGTATGTCTAGTGGTTGCGTCCATCTAAAAAAACAAAAAAAATCAAAAAAATAATAAAATTATTAAGTTAACCTTGGGCGCATCAAAATATTTGTAAATTTAAGTTTAGACATCTTGGCAGACTCATCCCACTTAAATTTGTTAATAAAATTAAAATTTAAAAATAAACTTAAATTTAACCTTGGACGCAACCACTTTAAGACACACACCCCGAGGTTTTCTAAAAAAACAAAAAAAAATCAAAAAAATAATAAAATTATTAAATTTAACCTTGGACGCTAAACCCCTGGCTAAAAAACTAAAAAATTTTAAAATAAAAAATAATATATAAAATTCAGCTTAGACATTTTAATTAATTATTTCACAATTCTAAAAATCAATTTTAAGCTTGGCTACTTTCTTTTATATTACCAAAACAATTATATGCAACATATGAATTTATAAAATACAATATAAAAAAAACACTACATAAGTACAACGAACAATAACACACAACAAAAAGCCTGATGTGAACTACAAAATATTATGCATGAACATATAAACAAACAATAAAGTGAAGAAAAAAAAACAGTTGTCGGCATAAAGTCGGGTTGTTTATAAATCGATATATAAGTTTGATCGGAAAAAAATGAAAACATATTTGGAGACCACAGAAATTGCAGGTCTGGTCTCAGTATTTACCTGAGAACTCTCAAAAATTTATTAAATCATGCTGTTAAAATCTCAACAAAAAACAGACATATTCCAGATCAAATTTCCCCCGAAATTAGGAAGAGGCATACAGACAAAGTGCTCTTTAATGAAAGCCGGAAAATATAACTTTATGATTAAGGAATCATATACAAATTACCTAGAAAGTTTCCACTTAGGAAAAAATAACTTTTGGAAATTTCAAGTTAGCCGATCTAAGTACTAATGCCGCATTGTAGCGAAAAATAATTTTTTTTTTTGGTTTATTAGGGGCTTTAATTTTATCATAATTTTATATAATCAAATAAATGTTTTAAAATAATCTAGGTAAGCTGCCTCAAGGACTCCAAACTTAAATTTTTCTTTCACATTTTACCTTACGCCGATTACACAAATTGCAACAATTTTATTAAAAACGGCAACTTCTCGTTAAAACATACCTGTTCTAACTGTAATCAGTATTGAAAGGTAAATTAGAATAAAATAGAAATAATCATTAAATGGCAAAAATATAACAATGCCCTTTTTTGTAAAACCTAAACCTAGTTGGTTCCTATGGACGGGAATTACGCGGGCCTATGATAATTTATTCTAAATTTAGGCTGATAATAATTAGTCAAAGCACCCCTAAAAATTAACATATAAAAAATATTTAAATGCAAAAGTTAACAGTCTCATAGAATAAAATTTGCAATTTTCGAATTAAAGAGCCCACCACCCCCCCCCCCCTCCCGATAATTTAAAGATAAGGCCCTTCTAAAGCCAATCTATATAAGTGCGCGTACAGATTTGAATCAGTTTTTCAAACAATTTTAAATATTTTTAAGTTTTTTCTCTGTCATAAAGCGCATTTTAACAAAGTGTTGAAAATCTCTATTTTTAGCCTGAGAAATACTTTCTAGAAAAAAATTTATTTTAAATTTTTGAAGAAAAAAAATTGAATATTTAGAATTTCAAAATTTTTTAAAAAATTATCGTAAAAATGAATGAGGTCTGAACGCGCCCCTTAATAAATTAGAATTTGTAAATTTAATGATAAATTATAATAACCTAAGCTCTGGTTAGCCAGGTTTATCAAGAAGTCACTCGAAGTGCAAAGGAAACCATGTTGTAAATATACGGCGCCTTTGAGGTGCTCATACTTTTCTCCTTTGTGGCCACCAACAGTCCCGTTTGGACCTTTGACTGATCCAGGAATTCGGTGTAATTGTAAAAAGTAGCCATCTTTCGTCTCTACCATGTAGGATTCGTATGGGTATCCCTTCGACATTATCAACTCTTTCTAGGATGAAGCATTCAACGTTTTTGCCATTAATATGCCAAATTTTGTACATTTATGTATGCAAACCATTTAACCCGCTACAAATTTTTATTTTTTCGAGGAATTTAGGAAAAAAATCGTGTAAAAACTTATACCAGAATTGTTTTAATAAGTAAATATTGTATTAATAAAAAATGTTTGGTCGAAAGATGACAACGCCCTTATTTGATATGCTAGATATCACAAAGGCCGTGTTCGGCGTATCCAAAATAATTTTTATATTTCGGAAATTTTTTGTCGTTTTAAACATAGCATATCCAATTAATTGCTTTATTGCATCAAAAATATTGATAGTGTAATTTAAATAAAAATATTTTGTGCTTAATCATATATAGGCTCAATGCCAAGTATTCAAATTATAGTTTAACCTATTGATAGAAAAAATTTATTATGATCATTTTATTTAAATGGTCCAATAATTACCCTTAACTAGGTGTTACTTTTTGTTGTTACAAAATAAATTTTACATAGAAAGTGTGATTAATATGATTAACAAATTTTCTGCAAAAGTTTTGCATGATAATATCAATTAAAGAATATAAAATCTATAATACCAATATGATGCATTTGGTCAATTAATGGTTAAAAGCATAATTGCAAAGTTATTAATGTAGCAAATACAAAAAAAATTTTTACTTTCTATTTTCACATAAAATTAAAATCTTAGAAAAAAGGACAAAGCATGCCGGTCTGCCATAAATGAACTCTTGGCCCCTAAGGACACTTTTAGTCCCGTTGGCTAAACCTTCTAATTTTCGGCCTTGAAACATAATGCCTTAAGATTCGCATAATTAATTTTCGAATTGTTTTCGTAAAGTTTGACCATAAAAAATGAAAGAGGGTGCGAAAAACCTTTGGCTTTCGAAAAGTACATCAGAGTTTGAGTCCAAAATGAGCTGGATTTCAGGGTCAGTGTTAAAACTATTGGCCAAATTTAGGGCGAAAAAAATTGAATTTTGGCTATTATGATTATATTTGTCACAAAAGCCTTTTTTGCCTTGACTTACGTTTTTATGGTTATATTTACAACGTTTCCCTACGATTTCTAATGAATCAAGGACTGCGCGGTTTAGCCAGCGCAATAACACTTTTAAATAAAACCTTACAGGCGCTCTACTACAATTTTTTTTGTCACTATATCTATTAATATAAATAAATTTAATTAAATGTGATCCTATTTCACATCTAAAAAATTTTATGAGCGATCTTAGAAGTTTATAAAACTGCAGTGAACTATTGTATCTGGGCTTATTTATTATTTCCGCTACGAGAAAGTCATAAAAATGGCAACAAAAGTGACTGATTTTACGACCTCGGAACCGTGTTTTTTTTTTAAACTTTTTTAGTATTTACATATCAATTGTTTTTTTTTACAATTTTTATAGCAAACTCACAAAGTTTATGTTGAAAATCCAAATGGTCCAACCTTGATTTGATTATTTATTTAATTATGTAAAATTTTTTTAGAATACTTACAAATGATTTTAAACAAAAGTATAGCCAAAAACTGTAAAGTAAAGTCGGCCCTCTTAAAAAATGGCGTCCCCCTTTCCCCAAATTGCTTTTGAATATTAAGGCTTGAGCCCTTAAAAAATGGCATTGATATTAGTTGGCGGAAACCTATTCAATCATTACCTGCCCCAACTTAGTAACTTCGCCGGTTTTTCTAAACTTAATACTACCTTTAACTTAAATTTTTTTAAATATAAAGTTTAAGAACGTCAAAATCAAAATTTACGGGTGACATTAAGGTTTCTGGATCAATAGTTAATCCCAAGGAAAGAATAGGAATCAGTACTAAAATAAAAAGTATCATGATCGACGTAGGGTAAAAAATATAATAAATGATATATATTTTTTTAAAAAATTGGAAATCTAAAATGCGCCTCCCTGCTTGGTTCTGAACTTAATTTAGTAGGCAGGCTCAATTGTTTTAGTAATTAGAGGATAAAAAAACTTGAGGCAACTTTTTAGTTTTTATAAATGTGAAATTAGATTATTATTTCCTAATTGTTAAGGATAATTTCTTCTCACAGACTTTTAAATTTTCATAATACAATTGAGTTTTTAAATACAAATTTTGTAACAAGAGTCCCTTCAACTCTCTTATCTAAACCATCCCCTATGCATCTTGGATTGATAATGATATATTGTAAAACTTCTAATAAAGAAAAATAAAAGTAGTAATTAAACAAATTATGAAGTAATATTTAAGAAAAATGATTAATTATTATATTTCAATTTTAAATTATTTAAATTTTGGTTAAAGTTTAGCTGTTCAGATGCGGAAGTCTATTTGAAAGTGTACAAGAAATTGAGATATTCGACGAAAAACCCTCGGTGTATACATACGTCGTTGATAGGAGTGAATCCTTGGCAACAGGCCGAATCTTTTCGACACTTGCGTAAATCTTTCAATCGCGGCCCGAAACTATTGAATTAATATAATCAAAAAATTTAAAATAAGACACATCCCATCAAATTTCGCCTTTAAGTCCAAACAAAGGTGACTTAAAATGAGTATATAGAATTTTGTGCTTTGTTTTCAATTCCGATTACCGTTTTACAAAATCCCAACTAAGACCCCCTAAATAAAATTGGCCAAAATTTAGTTTAATGGTTTAAAACAAATTCTTTATTTATTGAGCTTGCCTTTATATTCTATTATTCGTTGTCGTTGTTTAAAAATATTATACTTGGCCAAATTAAACTATGACACTTTTAAATAATAAATTTTTTGCACAATTTTGTATATTACTCTTTTAATTTTCATAAAATATTATTGAAATATAGTATTTTAATTAAAAAAAATTTGATATAGCCCGATAGTAATATTAAACTGGTACATACACATGTTCCATAATAAAGCAATCGTAATCTTCATCTTTAGTACAAACATAAGGGTTGCAGTCCCGATATTGAACTTCTACCGGACGACATGGACAATTCCTAAAGACCGAAACAATCAACAAATGACAAGTAACATTCCTAATGTCAAACTTGACAAAAAAAGAGAAATTATAGCACATATCGACAAAAAATTTCAGAAAACACGTTAATAAAGTTTTAGAAGGGCTTGAAATGTATTAGGCACGTCAATAAATTTATATTTTAATTTATTTATCAAATAAAGCAAACATTTTGAATTTTAAGATTCAGTTAAAATTTATATACTTGATATTAAAGAACTTAATTTTGTAAAATGTTATAAAATATTCCAAAGAGAGTTCAACCAACTATAATGTTCATATTTTGAAAAAAATTTAGAAGAATATAAAAAATACATTAATCAAAAAAAAACAAAACCCTTTTACCAAACATTCATATGTTTGGCCAATCCAATCATATTAAATTTTGTAAGAGCCTTCGAATAACGATAACGATTTAAAAAGATGGCGCAAAATAGAATTTAAACCTGGTATTTTACCACTAAATCTGGCCGGCTATTGTATTATTTCCCATATAATTAAATTAAAAAATTCAGAATTTTTTTAAGCCAATTTATAATATCAATTTTAAATTTTATGTTAATACCCAGTTAATTTATAATTAATAATATTTCAAAAAAAACAATAGATGGCCTTACAATCACGAGAGAGTCAAAAAAAAATAACAAAATTTGGGAAGAATTACTGATCGCTATTTCGATCATTGAGTAAGATTAAAATAATTTTTTTATATTAAAAATAATTAAATGTAGCTCTCAATTCTTTATTTGAATCAATTAAATATTGAATATATTTATACAGCTCCAGTTATCACATTTTGGCTTTTATATGTTTTGCACTATAGCTTATAACTGGCACGATTTTAAACCGGGTTATGAAAAATACGTTTTTATTTGTAAATAAACATTTTTTTATATGCATAAATCTTTTTCATTAATTTTTTGTTTTATCTTGTTTTCATTTGATTTTTATAAATATTTTTAATGTATATAGCAGGAATTTTTACCAGAAAAAACGTTACTCAACAATATAACAGCCTGGTTTTTCAGTGCAAAAATAAAGAGCAACAATTTTTTCTTAATTGCCCTATAGCCCGTAACATAAATCCGTTAATTATTGTGCCGAACCTAGTGCAAAAACATGTGAGCTGGAGAGACAGTTATAATATAATAAATCACAATCTTCTAGGATTTTTAGTTTTTCGGGAAATAAAAAATCGATTTTTTTCATTTTGAGTGCCCACAAAAACACATTTTCAGTAGTATTTGAAAATTTGTCGAACAGCGCTTTAAGCATATTTTTTTAAACTTGTTGGTATAGCAAAGGAATTGACATTTCCTAATCCGTTTTTGTATGCCACAGCCACCGCAAGGTTCGCTGCACGTGCTCCATTCACTCCAAGGAGTATAAATATCGTTTACGGGTGCCACAGATCCACACGAGTTGGGGGCTAAAAATAGGTCAGACGACCTTGAGCGCATGTGTAAACTTGACTGTGTTCTACACTCAAGTTAAGCATTGTTGAGCCTGGTTAGTAATGGATGGGTGACAATCTCAAACCTGTCCATTCTAAGAGCCTAGGCTTTAAAACATAGGTCAGCGGTGCGCGTTAAATCTCATTCAATTCTGCAGGGTTTGTAGAATTAAAAAAGGCAAAGCCCTAACGTGCTGATCCCGCATAGGAAAAAGGCTGGAAGAAACTTACCACACGTTTTTTGGGACCCTGAAATGTTATGGGTAACTTGGCGTTTTAAATTATCAAATATACCACCATAGACCAGCAAGTTGTAACTAGGGCTTGTAATCATATTCCGGCAGTGGATTAATTTACATATAATAATGGCCTCATCTCAAATACGTTTTTCATATCAATACGTGCCCGGTTAAGATAAATGACAATACATAGCCAAATTTGGCCAAATTAACATTTTTCAACTTCGAGAATACTTACATATTAAAAACATAAATAAATTAAAATCAAATCAAATAAAAACTTTTACACACTGTAATCAAATTAAATTTTTATTTTTCATCTCAAAAAATGAGAAATAAAATTTTGGAGTATATCAATCAATCTATTGCATCAATATAGATTATACAGAATATTTTGCAGCCCAAACTAAAATTTTTTTCAAAAAACAGAGCCTATTTACCAATGGACACTTTAGCCTGAAATCCTACCAAAGTTGTGTTGGCGTTAAGTGACGAAGCCGAAATGTACGCTTGAAACAGCAGGGCCATTTGATCCGAATCGGAACGAATCCTAAGCTTAGGTGGGATTGAGCCGCACAGCCTTAACCCAGTCAAGGCCTGATCTTCCAAGTATTTAGCTTCGAGCCAGTGGACACATTGACCCGTCGATGCCTTTAGGATGTCAAAAACCGTGGCATTAACCTCGAGTTGAATTTTACCCACCGTGTTATTACTGCATCTTGCCTGTATGCAAAACAAAACTATTTAATAAATATAAGTTTAAGGTACTTTGTCATGAAAATGATAGCCACCATTTTATTAATTGTGAACATATTGATCCAATAAGCATGTTAATTTGTTTAAAAAAAATGTTCGTGAAACGCGTTAAAACAATAATGGCTGTCTTTGTTGAAATCATATTTAACGAAAATGATTTTATAAACATTTACAATGTTAATATTAGCCATTGCTAAAAGACGAAACTTTTTTTTATGCCAATCCCAATTTTCAAACCAATGCCAAGTAAATTTACTAATAATTCATTTTGAAATAAATTTTTGTATTTTTTAAAATTAATTTTAAATCAATCTACTTTTATTGAAATTTAATATGAGAAATTATATTTAAATTAAGTTTGTTTGAAAAATGCTTATTTAATAAGGCCCCAAGCTATAACATTATACCAATCCTAATTGATAAGCTTAGCTCTCTATGTCAATATTTTTTTGTTTCTAACTTTGAAAATCCAAAAGCATTTGCTGTCACCGTATTTAACTTGTGGCCACCCGGGCGACGAAATTGTCAATGGTGGCGTTGATTCATTTATCTCGATTATACCAGTTTCACGGCAATCAGCTAGATGAAATGTAAACATTTTCAATACATTTAAAAATATAATGATTAAAATGAAATGTTGTATCGTTTATTTTCTAATTATTATACATAAAACATATAATTTGAGTTTTTAGCCTTTTCAGGCTTTAATTTAACCCGAACATAGCAATTAGTATTGCTAACTAGTTAAAAATTGCAATTAAGCCGGCGATCTAGATTTGGCTAAGGCTTGCACTCTTAGATTTATTAGGGCCTCTTGCCTGGTAGGACACTCCATCTTAAGTTCTTGTGAGCGTATGTTTTATTTTCAAATTAAGAAACTATTTAGGAACGGCATTGTATACCAGAATTACTGCCGGCTTTGAATGGTCGTACCTTCTAACCGAGAGATATTAAGCCGACAAAATGATGACACACAGAGTGGCAAAAAAAACATCTTTAAAATTTTTCATTTAAAAATGATTACCGGTACTTTCACGACTATCGGCACATTTTGGGCCAGCATACCCGGAAGGGCAAATGCAATTTTGACAATCTGACGGATTGGGGTATCCAAAGTTTTGACAACCATTTGACGAGGCTTTACAGACATCTATGGAAGACAATTAAAATTTATATTATTAAATCCTTCAAGCTTGTTTCCATTTGAACGATTCCAACAGCGCCGTAGCATTAAAAAAAACAAATCTGGGGCACGCCTTATTTCAATATTTTTTTTTATTTTGTCACGTTTTCTAATTTTATTTATAACAAACAAATATTTATGCCTAACAATGAATGCAGCAGAAAAAAAAATTTGTCTTAAAAAAGGGCGGATTGAAGTATTTTATCTCCTTAACCCATCAAATCCAGGTTAGGGCGCTGCAAACCGGTTATTAGCTTCGTTTTTAGAATTGAGCAAAGCTAACGTTAATACGTCTGTATTTACTAAAAAAGTCTTCTTACATTAGGCAAAAGTCTTAAGAAGGTATATGACAATCAAGCCTGCACTTTGATGAATATGCCAGGTTTGATAGGAATGAGACTTGACTTAAAAGCCAAAAGGGAACTTTTTTTAAAAGAATCTAAACCTTTGTCAATTTTAAAAAAATAATAATTATTCACCTTTACAGTAATAGCTATTAAGGGCTTTTAAGTCGTAAAACGTTGGTTCAACCGATGACCCGAGCGTTGATTGAAAGCTCAAATCGTCACTAATAAAGACTGGACCTCTAGCCGATGGCAGCATAAATTCCTCTCGTGGTCAAAAAAAGATTATAATTAATAAACACTAACTCTTGCCAAAAATATAATTCTTGAGCTATTGACTAAACAATTATTTATAATTTAATATGATCCATCAAGCTGAAAAATTTTAAAATTTAATTAAAAATATTTATTTTATTTTTTTTAAAATTCTAAAGGATAAATCTATTATTGATGTTAATTAATAGATACCATACCCATAAACAAACCTATGAATTACGTTTTTTCAAGTATTTTTAATACATTTATGCGAATTTAAGTTTCATTTTTACGTTAGGATAGAATTGCATTATGGATCCATACTCATAAGGTATATTGAAATCCGCTGCGCTTTGGACCTCGGAAAAAAGAGGCAAATACTTGGGCTGAATCTATAAAATTGCCATTTTGTCATATAAGGTTAATAGATTTTAAGATAATAAGTATATGTCTATAATATACTCTTCCAGTATCAATTATAATATAATTGTCGCGGTCTTTCCTTGTAACCTCGTAAATAATTCCCAACGAACGCCCGATTAAGATTGTCACGTCTCTCAGCTAAGATGTATATAAAATTAGAATAATCGGTTTTTGAAAAACACTAGTTATTATGTTTTAATGTTAAAATTAATATTAAATGCTATATTATCAACCCTCTATGTTTTTTAGTCTGAGAAATTTAAAAAAAAATTGATTTCTTATCTTTTTATGTGTCGGCAAAAACATTTTCAACGTTAAAAAACTATATAATTTAGCATGCTCGAGGTATTGTTCCAAGTTTTATGCCAATTTTAAGACCCAATTGGCTCTTGAAAAAGGGTTAAAGGGACACTTATTTAAACTGCTCAATTAACAATTCGGCTAGTTTTTTTATTTGTATATGACTAGTGAAACAATTTAACAAAGTGCCCTAATCAGAGATGGGCAAGTTAGCCATAAAGGAATCAAATTTACTATTTCATATTCGATTCAATTTTATCTAAAGTATGGTGTATAGTTTATCCTTACAATGTATAACGTAGTAAAAGCTAAGTTAAATTTTAACTTTTTCAAAGTTTATTAATTTGTGTATGAACTTTAACTATTTATATTTCATTGCCAAATAAACTCAAAACTCTGCTTTTGACATTGCACACATCATTCATTTTTGATTTTATTATCTAATTATTCGAATCATATTTTATTTAAAAAAATCACTGAGCAGAATATTGTTTAATATTTAACCCTTATTTTGTATTTTATCTAACATATAGTTAATAGTTGCCCAAATAGTTAAATAAGCTATAATTTTTGATAGTTAAATAAATTTATCTATAACATTAGATCAATTCATTTTGCAATATTCAATACCCATCCCTGGCCCTAAAAGCGTGACTGAACAGCTTTACAACCAGGCCCGATTCTAGCTTTTCCATTTTAGGGGGGCAAAAAAAACTCGTGGGGGGGCAGAAAAAAATTTTTTGCCGCCTTCGGCGGCAAAAATGGCCGTGACCTTCGGTCACGGCAAAAAATATACATGTACAACAATAGAATCCATGTTCAAAATTATTTAAGAAATTAATGGTAATTTATTATATTCTAAATAAAAATAATATTTGCGTTTATAATTTGGATAAATGAATAAAAATTAACTGTTTTCACTAATATCAATTGCTTAAAAAAATATGAGATTTGGAAATTTATCTTAAGTATTTTATCATTTGGTATCAATGCGCATGGAAATTTGATGTATATAAATGATAAAAATAAATTATATAAAATTTGGATTTTAGAAAATGAATAGTAAAATAAGAATGATTTTCATGAAAACAAATTGTTTAAGTATGCTTGGAAGAATATATATGAAAAAACACTGCTTATATATAACTAGTAATTAATATTAGGGTAAAAAACTAAATAAAACCTGAACAACGTTAAATGCGCATAAAAAAAAATTGCAACCATGTTTCAAAATAGTAAATAATTAGCTGATTATGAGCAGTGTTTTTTTTTAATCTAATTTTATCCTAGAGGTTGTTTTGATTAAATTATAAAATTCATCAAAATTTAACGCCCCAGTTAAGGATTTTTCGTGTCCTTGAAAAACCAAATCACCTTTACGCAGGTCACTACTTAACAGCAAGAAGTTATTATCCTTCTTAAAGTAGAAAATGTGGCCTCACAACTCGACGTTAAAGAGCCAATTAACTAACTTATAGAAAAAATGTTAAATAGATTAGAAAACGCATCTTTGTAATCATATAAAAATTTAACAAAATCAGTAGTAACACATTCTTTGTAATTATTAAGTTTCTTATTAAAATTTTTTTAACTACGTCAATATCTTTAGATAATGAATTTTCATCTATATTACTTATTTCTAAAATAGGCTCTAATTTATTTATATCTAAAATATTATTCAAATTTATAAAGGGAATCTAAAGATTTTAAATAACTATTATCGGTAAAATCTATTATCAAAATATAAATAAATCAATAATATTAAAATAAATACTTTTTTCTTTATCCTTATTATTTAAAATATTTTCAAACTTATGAGTAGAAAATAAATAAAAATCAGAAAAATCTTTAGGTTTAGTTTTTCTTTTATCCAAAGATAAATTATTGTCATTTAAAAAAGTATTAATATCAAAATAATTTTTGAATAAATCTTCAAATGTATTTTAATTTCTTAATTGTTTAATTTCTAACAAACAATGGTGTATCAAATCAGAAGTTTTAGAAATATAAATCGTTCTGCATTGAAATTGGTCTATAATTATTTTTAATAAATAAAATAATTTTTCAATTAAATACAAAAAAATAAATAGATGATTATAAATATGGTCAACCCCGATTCGGCCCTGTGACCTGAAGATATAAAAGTTTTTTTATTTTTAATTTTTAAAAGAGTATTAATTTTTGTGTAATTTTTAAAAAAAACAATGGGCAGGGAGTTACCACATCACCAATTAGGCAACAGCCGGGGTATGGCCCCGCATTCACTATCTACCTTGATTGCATCATGTTGAAAAAATTTACGAAGGGAAGAAAAATTATCAAAAAAATCTTTCCCTTCACTTAAAATTTCTAGACAACCTTTTACAACAAGATGCAATCGGTGGTTAAAGCAGTGAAAATACGGGACATGGTGTCCAGCTATTTTGCTTAGAAATACTTGAACACCACCTTTTATCCAGGGCATTAGTTCGCCCCATCGTAGCATTGTGAGATCAGGTTCTTTGGTTCTAGATATTATTCTAACAATAGATTGATGACAAGTGAGAATTTCTTAGGCATCAGAGTTATAAATTGCTTTCACAAATATAAAGCTGCCTGTAAAATCAAATTTTTCTATATTCTGTGTTAGTTTGATCTCTCTTGCGGATGAAAAGTATTAATGAATAAAAACACTTTTAAAAAAAGTAAATATTTTTAAGATTATTTTTTAGATATTTTTGACGGAGCAAATTTAATTATATTATATGGAAGAAATAAAATTAATATATATTTTTGGGGGGGCAAATTCAATTTTTTCTGGGGGGGGCAAACATAAAATTACTATGTATTTTTGGGGGGGCAAATTCAATTATTTTTGGGGGGGCAAACAAAAACTTTTGGGGGGGGGCACTGCCCCCCCAAAAGGGGTCTAGAATCGTGCCTGTTTACAACTTAAGAAATGTTACGTTTAAGCATTGAGAAGTCAGTTCGATGTTTTGTTTGCCACCACGTCGCCCGAGATAGGCATCGCATCTAAAGGCGTGCAAAAAAAAATTTATTTATTAAACTTATTATATTTAAAATGCAGTGCTTACTTTTTGATTCTAAAACATAGAATGCTTGAAATAAAATATATATGTTTTAATCGACAATCAAAAACTCTCTCTCTCTCTAAATTGCTTAACCCGTTCTTACATTATCCTCTTACAGCAATGAAGAACAGGGGAAAATTGGTTTTTTGAGAATCTTATACTAAAAGGTATGGCATACCATACAGTAGTTTGTAATCTAAGTCAACCGCCTTAAAACACAATTTCCTGTCAATAAAATAATTTAGGTTTCAACTTAAGTTTGTTATTATTTGAAGTATTGACCGTTTTTTGCCGGATCGACCTTTAATTAAGAAACTTGAAGTAAAGGGTCAATATGGTTTTCGATTTAGAAATCGGATCGTGCATATTGATAGCTAAATTTAGCCGCGGACCTGTTTTATGCTTGTTTGCTTTCTCTTTGGGGCATGTCAAAATTCCGGGAGTCGGGAAGGAGTCTATAAACTCAGTAGTTCCGGAGTTTTATTTTTTTGGAATTCGCTAGTTAACATCAGCTTATTACAAATATTGGAATTTATGTTTTTGTAGTCCAAACTCATTTTGTTCAATGGAAGTTGTAAATAAATGAAATGTAATAATTACATCATGCATTAACTAACAAATTCCCAAAACTCCGTTGTTTATGGACTTCTTCCCAATCCGGAGTTTTGACATGCCCTAGCTATCATCAGTGCAACATAAAAAAACTTGCATGCACAATATATGTATTCAACACAATTTTGTTTGTGGCTAATGGTACTTTAATAAAAAAAATATTTAAAAAAATAGTAATATGAGATATTAATGTAATTTGTCCGCTTAAAAATATATTAACTTTTTTATTTTTTAAAATTATTTAAACTAGCCACTTTTATGATCCTTTGTGTCTACCAAAAATTCACTAACCACAGCAGTAAAATAAAACTGAAAATTTGTTTTCCCATGTCCTGAAATCAGTTTTCAACGATGGAGAATAAAAGAAATTAAAAAGGATTGTACTTATTAAAACGGCTGTCATAATCGAAGAATAGGTGGTCTGCACTGCCGGGAGTCATGACGTTTTTGAAACTGATACAACTTTTCCGAGACCAATTATCCAGTGCCCTCTCGATGATTTGCGTTGTTGTTGTTTCTTATAAGAAATGATCAATAAAAATTTATATTATTTAGATATTTTGTAGAATGTAAAAAAAAGATTTTTCTTGTATCGTAAAATTTAGTTAGGAGGGATTTACAGAAATGGGAAACCGGAAAAACGTGTATTGTGGGGATGCAATAACCACAATCAAATCTAATTTATAAAGCCAAATCCTATGATTATGGGCAGATTTGCACAATTTAAATGCTTTAAAGGCGTGCAATATGGCGCCATTGATTTAAAGCATTAAAAACGCATATTTATTGATTTAAAATCCCACTTTATTTTATAAAAACCATAATGTTACAAGACACGCCCTAATAAAAGCATCAACAAAAATTAAAATTTATGCATGAGGGCATACTTAAAGCCTATATGCATTCAAGTATAGATGCCTGGAGATCGAAAATGAATATACAAATATTTAGAGGTGCGACAAAATTTAAATCTTGTACATTGTACATAAGAAATTAAGTACCAAAAATGCTTATTTTAAAATAACAAACAATTAAAATAAGGTTAAACACTTACGTCTCGATACATTTGCTGAATAAGAATATATGATTGGCTGATTTTTCCATTTTCGATCATCGTTAATACCGGAAAATACAGATCTCCTAAAGCGAATTCTGTCTTCGGCAGGGATAGCCTGGTTATGGGTGCCAAAATTAATTTTAAATATAATATTGATAACCCACTCAACATATTATAAACTTTTTCACACAATCGATACATTGGATAACATTTTTAATGACAGAATCAATTAAGCTATCTATGCTTTTAACATAAATATGAATTCTACATGGTAAGGACCCAATAAATGAGCTATTAGAAGGTGTAAAGAAATTTCTTAAAATTATTTTTGAAAATATCATAAATATGACATAGTTTACTTCATCCAATAAAAAACAGAATATTGCAACTGTAATGTAGAGCTTTTCCTTAGTCAGTATTGTTGCCATTCGGACAATTACCATTTGCTTGAGGAGATGAGCAATTTATTTTTAAATGAACTTATTTATACTCTAAATTTGCTATTTTGCGAATGTTCAATCAGGGCGGGAAATAATTACGGAGTTTGTTAATTTATCACATTTATCAGGTACATTGTATCGAATTTAAACACCTCTTAATATTTCTAAGCAATTAATGCATTTTTTAGCACGCCTCTTCGATATTTTTTTTTTGATAATTTTAGATCAAACTGCAACTCGGCCTAAATTAAAAGTTGATAAATATAAAAATTATAAAAAAAAGTTGCTCAGGTGTAATAAAATCTTTGTTGCATTACCTCGATGCAATCAAAAAGTTATCAGGGTTAACAAAAATTACTTAGTTGACTGTTTCTCGTCAAACTTTGGTAATAAAGGTCGAATCCAAAAATAAGCTCAGAATTGGAGTTCGAACCGGGCCGTGATATTCAAGGCCCGCCCGACATATTTATATATTTAAGCTAGGTCCGCAAGAACCTTCGGTCCGGCCCGAAATTTGGGTTCATTCTAGGCCCGCCCCGAAATTAAATATACGGCCCGTAAACTTTTTATCACAAGCTAATAATTTTTGTTTTTAAATAATATAATCAATAAAATACAAAGTGTAGAAGTAATACCCTTCGTGCGTTAATAAATTTAAAATAAGATTTCAAACATCGTGGATTGACCAGCAAATTTTTCCAAATTTATTCCCGGCCCGTTCTAAAGTTCGGGCAATCCGGCACCGGACCCGACGGACGTACTTTGTTCTCTTTTCAAAATCAGCCTTTCCCTAAAAATTTACACTTATCGATCAATTGGACATAGACGCTTACAAATTACATGCCTTAAAAATAATATGACCGAATTAAATGACCCAATAAATTTTTTTGATCAAATGATACCAATAAAAAAACAATGTACGAATGTAGTAAGTAAATAGATTTTAACATTTTTTTTTATTGTATTAGATACATATATATTTACTTTCACTATTAAAAATTTATGTATTTATAAAGATATAGATTAGTTCTCCTGTCGGCAAATACCAATTTCTCTTTGATCTTTTTTTTAATACGTAGATATCAAGAAAAAAATATAGATATAAAATGTTAAAAAAAATAAAATTAAAATGGTATTAAAAAGACCGGCGATATTAATTTTATTATTAATTTTTAACATTTTCCATTTTTTATATTATATCTTCAATTGGTTAATGATTGCATTTGATCGAGTTTCGTGCTTTTTAAATATACGACACTGTCACAGACTCAATGTCTATGACGCTCTCTTCAGTCCGAAAATCATAAAATTATCAGTGATTTTATTTTTTTAATTTAGCATTTGTACAATGCCGTCTCTAAATATAATCGGTTTGATAAATCATAGGTGAACGAGAGAAAGCTTTGCATTTTTAATCTTTTATACTGATTAAATATGAGGTCACTTCCCCCGCAAAAAGCCCATTTTTGTGCTAAACTCATATAAATGTTTTCTTAAAATTTTATGACAGATTAAAAACAATTGACAATAAATAAACACAAAATATAATCAAAAAAATTCTTTTTAAATTTTTGATTATAACTAAAATCGTAAATTTTTTCTTTATTTCCAAATATGAAAAAATGAGTTTCCAAAAATGAAGTTTTTACCAAAACATATAGGAATGTCAGCCGCTTGACTCTCTACCCGAGCACAATAAATATTGCTATCTGGTTGAATGTAAATCTGCTCACACGCTGAAGACCTTGGGTCTTAGCCTGGCCTCTCACTTGAGGCTTAGCGTTTAAGGGCCTACTTAGCAATGATTGTGTTTTATACAGGAATTGGGACCTGTAGAACCGAAAACCGCGGTAGGGGAGACCGGGGCGAAATGAACATATTTTTGCAAAATCGTTGCTGCTGAATTTTAATCCAAAAGAAAAAATTAATGGCTCATTTTATAGATAATTCATTATATTTTATAAAATAATTTGTTTAACCAAAAAAATGTAATTCTGTAAAAAGATATTGAACAATGTATAAATCCACTAGTATTAACCATTTCGCCCCATATACGGGGTAAAATGAAAACCCATGGGGCAAAATGAAAGTGTGTGAAATTTATTAAATTTACAGCTTTAATTTCAAATAAACCTTAAATAATGAAAAATAAATAGAGATTTAGATCATTTTATTAATAATTATATCATAATTAATTACCAGTGGCCCAAAAATCCCAACATCAAGGGGTTGAAGTCTATGTGAACAATGAGATGGTAGTGTGATCACTTTAATCCCATTATCTTTAAAAAAGTCACTGCTTTTATGGATATATGAGATACATGGTTACACAAAATAATAAGTGCCTTTATTTAAAATATGATAATTCAATTTACTGGATCTTCAGTAATATATTTTACACAATGTTGTTCATTTCGCCCCGCATTGAGTAGTGTTTGCAAAATCAATAATGTTCAAATAATATTAAGTTTTAAGTTAAAAATGTATTATATTCTTACAACGAAGTGTTTTTTTAATCTTTTGATTATAATAATATTTTCGAGGTAACATTTTATTTAAAATAAAGCAAAATTATTGTTGCTTAAAACATAAATTAGAAATAGCATTTTTTCTTTAATTGAGATTTTCTAAATTTTTTTAAATGGATGTATATGTAAAAAATATAATAAATCGATAGCTTGTTTAAAGATCTACAACATATATAAAATTTATACATATTGAATAATTTTTGGCAGAGACATATATCCATTAATCATTTCACCCCACCAACCATTTCGCCCCGGTCTCCCCTACTTGGAGGGTCGCTCGGTACCGGAACCGGTACCGGTTCTTAAATTTAAAAAACGGTTCCGCGTTACCTAAATATATTAATAGCTTAAAAATATTTATATAACATAGTGCCTAGAAATCTACACTAAGTAGTTTGATAATTGCATTCCACACTAAATCACCTAATTAGCAATATAATTCTTCTCAAAAGCAGTTCCAGAAGAGAGAAATCCAAAGTAGAAGCCAATGTTGTTGGTATATATGATGAGTTAGACAATTTCGCAAAACATGAAAGAGTTTCAAAAGATAGGTCAATTTTAAAATTTTGGGAAGAAAACTCTGTGACTCATCCAGAGTTGTATTACTCAAGTAATTTAATTATATTATTTTTTAGGTAAGTGTTGAAAGAGCTTTCTCAACTGTGAAATATATTCTTTCAGATTTACGTAATCGAACAGATTCTAATTTGTTAAATTCAATTATTTTACTTCGTTTAAATAAAGATTTGAAATGATGTATTGTAAACGTGTAAATATATACATTTGTCTAATTTACAAATAAATATAACCTAAATATTATGTGCTATCATAATTGAATAATTGTTGTACCCCGTGGTACCGGTACCAGTACCAAGTACCGGTACTTGAGCTGAGCTGGTACCGGAACCGGTACCGGTAATAAAAATTTCGGCGGTTCCAATCCCTGGTTTTATATGTATATTATTTTCTGAGGTAATAATCCGCCTATGCATGAGCGAACATCTGACCTACAGGGAAGCTCCCACTAATCAGACTGAGCCGAATTATCTAAATAAAATTAAGAATGAGTAGCCCATTACACAAGGATATGATAATAATGCTCTTTCAATATAAAATCCTCCATTTTTAACCTATATACTCCCTTTTTTATCACATCAAAATGCCCTCTTAGTAACTTTAAATATACTACTAAAAAATTAAATTTAATACAACTATTCTTTAAATAATGTAAATCTATATGTATATATCAAATTTAAATGCAAATAATTTCTATAAGCAATTTTGTAAGGCAAATTTTTTTGTCTTGATTGAAATTGTTGATTTATTTTATCAATTTCTTAATAATGTTATTGTCTCAGATAGTTGAGTGGCAAACTTCCCTGTTAACATTTTATCAAAAGATTTCCAGCCATGAAATGGCTTTGCAAGCACTGATCTTTAAATAAGACATAAAAGTATTTAAATTATAACTTTTAACGTTTAGGTATAGACATAAAACTACTAAAATACCGCAAATAATTTGATAACGAGTATTATTATGCTTATTTTCAAGCTTAAATTAATGTTGACTTTGTAAATTAATTATTTCCAAAAATTAATTTATATGCTACATAAATTCTATATCAATAATGTAACGATGATATTTATCAAAAACATATCTTCCGTCACTTTACAATATGCATTTACATCATATATGCTACTGAAAGGGTGTGTATTTTACCCAAATGTTAAATTGGGACACTTGGGTATCCCAAATTTATAATTTTTGAGAACATTTATATTTATTAATAATATAAAAACATTAAACTAAAAAAATTTCAAGATTTCTTGTTTGCTTGTTTGAAAGATCTTCTTTTAAACATGTGCTGAGATACTCATATCTTATTCGCATGATGGTGGGTTAAAAACAAAAAATAGTCAAAAGCGAAAACAAAAAAATATTTAACATTTAAATTAATAAGTTTTTTAATAAAACAAACTTTTATGAGAGAATTAGTTGTTTTGAAAAAATTGATCGCAAAACCAAAGCTATATCCAAGACCAAATTTATTAGCGGATTTGTGTTATATATTTTTAAGATTTTTTTATGCGTTAAAAATACATATCGACAAATTTAAACTTTTGGTTGGGATTACTTAAACGATTTTGCAATTAACATATTTGTCCTTTTTTAAAATCCGTTTGAATTTTTTAAAACGTCCAGATTTCATAATAAGTTTTGCAAGGATGTCTTTATTGCGTATTGCCTATATGCTACTTTTCGTTTTATAATATCCTTTGTTCATTCTTCTTGGTTATTTAATTATTAGCCACAAAAATGGGTATAAATTTGCTAAAATAATAACATTATTTTTTCAGGTGAATTTGGCCCATATGTATTTCTTTAACTCAAGTTAAAAAAACTTTTACAGATGGCTAAGCTTAATTATATAAAAATATATTCTTTTTTTTTTTTGGGGGGGGGGGGGGGGGGTTTGTTTCTGGACTTATATGTTAATTTTGGTCAAAACTAGATAAGTAATAATAAATATGGCAACATAAAATTATAAACAGTTTAATTTTATACAAAAAATTTAAATTTGAAAGCCGAGTTCTTAACTCGCTATTGCATTATTTTCATATATAAAACTTTAACTCATATTATAAAGGATGTTTGACGAGAGTTATGGAAAAATGGGTTTATAATCAATACATAGGGCTATTATATTCTAATTTAAATAGAGCTCGGCACCTGGACCAACGCTTAAGGTGCTCTTTTGGGCGAGCCAGTTACATCCGTTTCCCTAAGATTAACTTTGGAAGGATTCCACAAGAATTTGTAACGTTTAAAACCATGCCATCTATATGAATGGTTTATTAATGCGACTACAAAGAACCATCCAAGATATATTTCATATACAAGCGAGACTTAGTTTGGACAACTTCCACACACACCAAATTAGATATTGTACAATAAAAAACATTAATTAAACCGATGATTAATTTGAAGTGCCGGCATTTCTTTGATATACTACTTTTAAGTACTCTATAGTTTTTAAGGTATAATAATAAATAGTTAAATAAAGGTATAGGAGTCCTTTTAGGTAGGATTAATAATATTATACGACCAAACCATTTAGACTCATCCATTAAAATATAATATATATATAATGATTTGGCAAATTTTTTTTCACCTGGATAGTTTAAAATAACTTAATTTTTTTATTATTTCTTATGTCGGGAACCGATTTTAGTTTCAAAATATTCGGCACGTATTTATGAATTTTGGAATCCCGGGGTTGCAATACAAAGAGGTAATATTTATTAAAATTTAGATTATATTGTAAAAAAAATTTTGCATTTTGTTTTGTGAAAATATGTAAATTAGGCCAAGTTATGTTGTAGGATTATTTTTCGTTAATCGAATGTAAGGGGGCCATCATACAGAGCAAAAAAAATCAGAATTATTAAGATTTTGCAAAATCTTGAAGAAATTGAAAAATTTGCCTAGATGGCGGCTATTAACAACAGTACCGTTTTAGAGTTCGTGACAATAATAAGGTTTGAGTGCGGAGTTATAATCACTGGAAATTTTACGCCAGTCAGTGGCAAATTTTTTTCCAGTAAATATACTTTTTTTCTTAAACAAGTTTGGAACTAACCCAATTCTTCCGATATTTTTTTTTTGGAATCTAAAAAATTAACGCGATTGTGTTAAATTTTTGATTGTAAAACGATATTTGGTTAAGGAGCTTTTGCATCGACGTCCATAACCTCCTGGGGTCAATTGGATTAAATGCGTTTCTCCACAAAATTTACATTGCTTTCCGCATTTTCCGGAATATTATAACATCCAGGGCGACTCTTGCAAACATTGAAGGTCATAATCATTCACCTGTTCGGCTCACCATGCCCAACAACTCTTAAAAGAGACGGTATACCCGTCAGCGCATAGCATGTATGTTAATAAATAGCAAAACTCAAAGTTTATATGCCCAATCGCAAAGATTGGTGAAAAAAGACTAATGCTTAATCCCCATTCCATATTATTTTGGTCAACCACGGCCCTTTTCATTATTGAATCTATGAACCGTGGCCAAAAAATCATCGCAAGATAATTGTCCAAAATTCATCACCTTGTGAAGGTAGGGGGTTGGCATAGGGCATATCAAAACTCCGGGAAGAAGTCCATTAACTCCGGATTTTTATTTTTGGAATTCGCTAGTTAACATTAGCTATTTGTATTAGTCCAAAATTATTTTGTTAAATGTTAGTTGTAAATAACAGAAAGAGCAGCTAATTATGTAATAACTGCATGTATTAACTAGCAAAATTCCAAAAAAAAACTCCAGAGTTTATGGACTCTTTCTCGATTCCGGAGTTTTGACATGCCCTGGATGGGCATCAAAACAATGGCATACTAATTTCTCTGTGTTCACCTTTCTTTGTATTTTGACCATTTCCGGAGATGATAATTATTGTAAAATCTACATAACTACCGATTCTCAACAATCAAAGTGCCACGTCTCATTGAATTCGGAAAATCCTTTGAGTTTTTGATTGTTGTTTTTAACTAATTCAAGAATTGTAAAAAAAAACTTTCCTTTGTCGCTAGGTTAGCCACAAGGGACTTCTTAGATATGCGATTAGGTTAATGAAATATAAATATAAAAAATTAAAAGGTGACAAAATCTTTTTACAATTTTTTTAAAAATCAACACTGTTAGGTAGAGATAGCTACTCTTACAATGAATGCACATAAAGCGTTTTAGAAAAAGTTTTTTTGCGTGTGATTGTACGATTGTATAGGTAAGTAGTAATCGTTAAATGGCGGCATCCCTTTGAAGTTTTTTCATAATCTATAAGGTATATACTATATATCGAGCAAATTTTTTTTAAATATTTTTTATACTCAGGAAAAAGAATTCGAAATTATAAATTAATAATGTTTGATTTTTTCCGATTTTTAATAAATCCTGTCATATCATAACATCTCTATTTTCTAATTAACTTTAATTTCAACGCTTCCTCCCCGACCAAACCTTAAATCTCCGAACTGTTACTATTTCATTTTAAATCCTCATATGTGATATGACCTATCGTTTAACTGCAATATATTTGAATGTTCAAGCCGTCCCTTAGCCAATTCCATTATTCTCTAACCCAATACTCCGTGACCTAGTTTACAATTAATCCACACTCTCAAACCTTCAATTGGGTGCGGGCCCCCAATATATTTTTGAAACATACGAGAGGAATTTTTATTTCCCTTTTTTATTAAAAGGCTCCAGTAAGTCTGGGGACCGTTTTTGGGAGGCCACCAAAAAAAAAGTACCGACATTTTCTTATTACTATTACGTTGTGTACCTAATGACTTAAATATTCAAAGTCATGTATGTCATAAAAAAATGCTTATATAAAATTAATAAAAATATAAATATAAAAAAAAATTGTTAATAATAAAAAATACATTAAAAAATTATGACCTCTTTTTTTAGTCGAGAATGATGCCTTAAAATTCCCAAGGATATAGGCCAAAAAAATTAAACCCTTTTGTAAAAATAACCCGCACAATGAAAATTTCTTTTGTTGTGTTTGTGAGATACCGCTAAAACTACAAATTAAACATTTTTCTTCTTCATCTTCTAATCAAAGTGAATAATTGTTTTTTTAAAAAATAAATTTTTGATCCCTCTGAATAATATGCAATTGATTAATCTGCCCAAAATACCTAAAAAACATGACAAAATTTCCTATCAACATATCCGAGAACCAACGATCGAAGGTGAAAATAACAACGACAAATGTGCTAAAAGGTAATACAAAACAATATTTTATTCGATTCACAAGCTTCTAATTAGTCCAATCACCTCGATTAGATTAAATCTCCCCCCCCCCCCCCCTTCCAGAAAATCACAAAAAGTATGACTGTACCCTAGGTTTTTTCCTTGTTAGGAATGACATTCCGGCTGAGGCATTGTTTATATTAGCCAAACAGAGCAGGAAGCCCGAAAAGGGGACTTTGACATATGTTCCGTGACATTTGGTTTATTTAGTTCGGACCTAATTAGGTAGTAATTGCGCTGAATGTTGCTTAATTAAGGGCTGTTTGACTGGTTAACGTCTATTAAAGGTATATTATTATATATATATACATTCGTTATTAAATTATGTTAGAAATGCTGACTTAACCCAATCACCTGGTATATCGATAGTTCTAGCCATGTTTACGGTAACCGTTTCCATTCCGCTCATCTTTCTCATCACTTCTTTGGCCAAGCAATATCGGAATGCAGCAGCAGCTGCTACAAATCAAGTTGCTTCACCATCACACAACTTACCCGTTCCTCTAGTCACATACGGCATCCAAATGAATTTAAATAACTTCCGAGGTGGGCCGTATTTTGATGATAACATACACTCACCTGATCGTCCAATTTATAACGATGGAGACTTCAGCAACAACAACGACATTTCACCGATCCAAAAAGTTGCTAACTCTCGTCGAGATCCAATAGCTAAATCTGGTACGGATAATTATAACAATAAGCACGATAGTTTGAATAACATCATAGGTCATATGCGTTTCAATAGCAATCAATATCCTCGTGGATCTAGCTTGAGCAATCTTTATTTTTCAGCCTTTAGGCCGCCGGCATCAAAAGTCAATCGAAGTACCATAACAACTGCTCGAGATCGCATCGCGTCACCATCCAAGAGTGTTGGGGATACTTTTCAATCGTACAATCAATTTTTGAGATATGTTAAAAATATTCCCAGGAAATTAGATGGGAGTAATGCATTTATGCGTGCCACCAGATTAAGTTATCAAAAATGGCCGCCAGCAGATAACCCAGAAAATAGTAGCAAACACGTCAAGACACATAATTTAACAATGCAGGCCCACTTACGGCATCACGAACGGAGACAACATATTCAGGAATACCTTCTTTCCCCTTCAAACCTAATAAATCATCATCAAATTGCCATGAGACATTTTTACCGAAATTTAAGTATCGTGTGCAATGACGGATCTCCCGCTGGGTATTATATATAAATATACAAAGTATTTGATGGTCCTTCCCTATCCTAAAAATTGTAACAGACCTTTGAAATTGGAATAAAATCGCCTGTAGATTATTTTACAGCTTAAACGGCTTATCTAAGACTTTTTTAGGCCTTAGCATTTATTTCGAGGGCTCAGTAAGTTCAATATTTATATATTAACGAATTCTTATAAAAAAACAAAAAAAATCAAAATGCTTTTGTAATTTGACCATCGAAACCATAATTTATCATTAAACGTTGACCCTAAAATAATTTTACTTAGCTATATAACTAATATTGAATATTACTATGACTTCAACCTAGTTAAATTTTTATAAATATCCATTACATATGCGTAGCTATTAAAACGTAACCACGGGTAAATGCGATACAAAATACACCTCCTCAAAACTAAACAAATTGTTTAGACCTTAGAGACCCACCCTATCAAAAGTGTTTTTACATCCCACCTTAGACCATATCCCCTTTTCATCCCATTTCCCATCCATACTAGCTTCCCATGCAGATAGGAGGTCTATGCACGTCGAGTAGAGTACCAAACTTGTGGTAAAGGAGTTTCCTCCAATCCCAGGGGTCGGCTTACCCGTTAGGGCGTTGCTTCTTTTGACTCTACAGCAAGCCCCGCAGAATTAAATAAGAGATTAAACACGCACGACCGGTGACCTGTTTTTTAGGTCAGGTCTCTAAATAGGTGGCTTTGGGCTTTGTTGGCTGTCACCTATCCAACTACTAACCAAGAAGCTCAATGCTGCTTTACTAGAGTGTTGAGAATACAACTAATTTTGCACAGGTCTTTCAACCATTAGAGTATAACAAATTTTAAATAAGTTATTTATCCAAATCTACAAAAAATGTGTTTTTAAAATCTTGTTTTAGATATTATTTCCGGCGAAATGACAATTCACCTAACTGGTTAATGTTCCTGGAAGGGGGCTGGTTTTGTCATTCGAATGAAACGTGCAACAGGCGCATGAATACCTCACCTCGACTCATGTCATCACAATATTGGCCTAATCACATGACACGTATATATAAAAATTGTTTTTCATTCAATTTTTTTTGTCAAGCAAAAAGAGATCGATTTTTTCCAGGATTTAATCCGGTATATTATGATTTAATTCCTGGTCGGGGAAATATAAATTTCCTACCTAGCTGACCCGTAGGTTCAGGTGGGTGGGAATAACAAGAGCCCGGTTAATTTAATGGTTAAGGCTACTTTCACCGACCAAATTTGCCCTTTTTTAATATTGAAATTTTCAATTGAAGGCCGTGAAAATGACAAAAAGACCTGTTTGCCATTAAATTTGATATATAGCCTAATAATATCGAGGTCAAACTTTTGTAATCGAAATTATTATGTCCAAAAATATTTTAATAAATCTATATAATAATCTATCAAAAAATATTTCGATTAAAGCTTGCCAAATTTACACAAAAATTTTACGTGTTCGCGGGGCGGTTGTAGATTTAACCTATCAAATATAAGCGCATCTAAACTTGAGCTAATTTCATCCGCAAAATTGTTTAGAGTAAAAAAGAAACTTTCACTACCATTAAAATATTCCAATAAAATAATGCAATTAATTTAAGTTGACGGCATACTATCAGCCGATAAAGAATCTAACCCATATTGGTACGATTACAATGTGTTGTACCTGCCCTACTGCTCAAGTGATTTATGGAGCGGAACTGCAAGCACTGACAGCCATAGAAGTACTTTATCAGTTATATGAAAATGCTCATTTTAATTTGTAGTAAAGGTTTAGGATAATCTTGAGGAGTTCAACCCCACTCGTTATTTTACAGCGTTAATTTGAGGTGGGCTCACTCACCTCATATTAATTAATTTTCTTGTTTTTAGCAAATACTGTTTTTTATATTTTTTAAAACACAGGTCAACAAATTTTTGAGAGTTGTGAGTTAACTACAGAGATCAAACCTGCTATCTTATGGATTTTCAAATCCTACCGTTTTTTCTAATAAACTTAGGTAGTCAGCTATAATCATTAAAAATTTTAACAAAAGGGTCAAAAAAACAAAAAGATTCAAAAACAAAAGTAAATTGAATTTTTTTGAGCATATTCATAACGGCAATTCAAATTTCAAATAATACTTTCATTAAAAACCGATAATATATCATGCCGTATTTAAGTTTGGACGCGAAATATTTTGTATTATCTAAACGCTGATGTAAGAGTTTGATACATTATTTCTCATTATTTGTGATGATAAATATAAGTTACAAGGGATTTTATAAAAATAAGATTCGCAAATTTTTTCTGTTTAGGATAAATTAAGATCTGTCAATTTGGTCAAAAAAATGCCATTTTTTGTTGTGGACGGATCTAAGGAGCCGAAGACAGAAGTATACTTGTCAATTTGTAATAAATTGAATTCGCTCATATTTAATGTTGATTTTATATTCGCTGCGTAAGCTCCCCCCCCCCCCCCCCCCCCCAAACTGAAATCTAATTGGATGCCTCTTCATGATGGCAGCTATATTTCAAAAATAGCAGATCTAAACTATATAATTTAAGGTTAACAGATGAGTAATAATAGCGGACAAAAAAGTTTGAATGACCTTGAGCATCATATATGGCGCTTTGGTTATATTTTTGGTGCTAATTACAAATTATAGCAAAACAGATAATTAGTTAATCGGTTTCACAAATTAGATTTTTCCTTTTTTAAGAATTGTGGGTATAAGAACCATTTGAAAACATAATTTGAAAAACATTTGTAGAATAACAAAACATCCAGTTATAACACAGGTTATTTTTTGAGAGTTATGAGTTAACTGAGATCAAACATGCCATCTTAGGGAATAATAAATCCGTTTACCGTTTTTCCTAATCAAACTTAGTTAGTCAGTTATAAACATTGAAAATTTTAGAAAAAAAGGTTAAAAAACCAAAAAAGATTCAAAAACAAAAATAAGAAATTTCATTTTTGCATATTTACAATAGTTAAACTGTTTTATTAAAATTTCAAATAATGTTTTCATTAAAAACCAATAATATATCGTGTCGTATTTCAGTTTGGACGCGAAATAATTATCTAAATGCCGATGTAAGAGCTAGATATATTAACAAAATTTATTTTTCATTATTTGTGATTAAAAACATAAGTTACAAGGGATTTAATATGCAAAAAAGATTTAAATTATTTTTTTAGGGTATATTTAGATCTGTCAATTTGGTCAAAAAAGGCCATTTTTTGTTACAGACGGTAAGGAGCCAAAGACGGAAGGAAAAGGAAAAACGAAAAACATATATGATATTAGGTCATCATGGGGATGCATTCTTTTATGTTTTCATAATAATCACGTTTCTGACATAAATATTTGTTGACATGTGTGACGCAAGAATTGTGAAATTTTTTTTTGAATTTTTAATTTTTTGTGTTTTTTTCAATTAGTATTCCGTTTTTTGACCTTAAATAACCTAGTAAATTGCTTATAATTTTGAATAATTAAATTAACCAGTTTATTACCAAAAATTTTAATAAATTTATTAGCTGGATAATACCCAATAAAAAAATGGAGGCTGTAGAAAAATTATACCTGTGAAAGAAAATTCCACCCTGTATCATTTCTGTTGTTTTTTTTGTTACAGAAGGTCTAATCAACTACATCTTAATATACGCCATACTATAAATATTTTAATTTTTCAAACTTTATAAAAGGACACTGTTTAAACTAATTTTAAATATATCTATGAGCTCAAACATTTAAAAATTAAACATTTTCGAACGTAGAAAAATATTTTGAGGTTAATTTAGAAGTAATAATTTTTCAATATATGAATACATCGACGAATATAAAATTTATATAAGGGCACGTGCAAAGTGAGTTTTTATTTTCGTAAAATTTTGTAAATTATGAAAATTTCAAAAATTTTATTTTTTTCAAAATTTTTTTAAAAATTTTTTTATTTTAGAAAAAGCATTTTATGTTCATATACAAAATTTGGCAACTTTTTAAAAATTTGCGTTTTGTTACAAAATTTTTTTTTCAAAATTTCGAAAATTTCACTAAAATAAAAACTCACTTTGCACGTGCCCTAACTGAAAAATAATAATAGAAAAAAACAACAATGTGCCATAAAAAAAAAGAAATTAGTTATTTTGAAGTATAAAAAATGGAACATAATATTTATAAAGGTTAGTAGTATTGACATGTTTTTTAAAGAAAAAGTTAAGCATAATTTACCAACAACAATTATAACTAAGGTTTCTTCCTTAATTAGGGGCCCCATACTAAAGCTTTGACTCTTAGTAAAATTCGCCCGCATGGCGACCTGGTTTTTAGCCTAAGCTCTTACTTTAGACACATCGTTTAGGGCCTACTAACTTAATAGACCACTCAGCAGTTTCAAAGTGGTTGCACATTTGTTCTATAGAAAATAGGCTAAATTAATATGATCTAATTTTCTAAATTAAGTTTTTTATTTTTGTATTAATTGTTTATTTTTTTATTTTTAAATTTCACTAAAACAATTTCACTTTATTCAAATTCTTTAAAATTATGCCTCATATTCCATTTACAATATGGTTCTCCCTTTTTTATTGTAGAATTTGCATTTATGGGTTCACTTATGATTCAAGAATCTATCAAAGAAAGCCTACCTCTCTTATCTACCGCGAACCGTTTTATCGTCATGGGCACCAGGTAAAACAATTGATGCTAGATTGATTGATTGTAGAAAATAGATTTTCATACTTTTGCTAAATTTTACTTTAATATGTATAAGGTGTTATTAGGTAAATCTATTAAAGGTCCTATGAATCCTTGAATCTTTTATTTAAAGTTATATCTAATTGTTTATTGAAGAAAATTTAAAAATATACATATGTAAAACACAACTCATATTTCTACTCTAAATATTTTTACTTTATATGATTATGGCAATTAATCAATTTGATTGACCTATAACAAATATGAGCACCCCTGACTGTTAATACGACCCGGTGACCCATGGCGACCGGTCGGCGACCCACCGGCACATGCCCGGGTCGAAAATGGAATCAAAAACCGGCGTGTTTGGGTCGTTTGATCATAATTAAAATACCTTAAGCTTTAAAAGCTAAAAAGGAGTCAAATATTGGGTCTTATATAAAGCCGGATCTAAACATAAAAATTAATTTTCACTTCCGTTACTCTATCAGCTGTTATAGGCATTTATATGCATAATATACCATTTTAATCTTGTTTTTTCAGATATTAACTGAAAATATCTAATTATAGGAAGCTATTTTATATTATTCTAATTAGAATTTACATAAGTACAGTAAAAATTTAGCTCAACTCCCTCCCCCTTCTATTTTGAGAAGATCGATTTAACAACACTTTGGTCTTTTTTAGAGATATAATTTAGAAATATTCAATTTTTTATATTAAAATTCTACAATGTGATTTGAAAAGTGACCCCTTGTCCACATCTAACCTTGATACCTCCCTTTTTCGGGATTTTAAAAAAATACTGAACAAAAATTTATTATTCTTGTGCTACTTTATAATTTTGTTATTCATTTTTTGAAACAACAATATATTACACTGGACAACAAAAAAAACAACATAAACGATTTTTTGAGGGTTTTGTAGAGAATTTTCTTGCGATAACGATCCTGGACTTAATTTTTTTCCAATGCCTCCAATTTTTTTTAAACCGCGTCCAAAGTTCAAAAAAAAATTCGCAAAATTTTTATTATTATTAATTCTACAAAAAATCTATTGGCATATTCAGATTCCTTATAAAAAACATATCTAAAAAAGGTTATTACATAAAATTTTTAGCAATTTCCTTTCAAGTTATTTAGGATCAAAAAAAGGAATTTATGACAAAAATCACTAATTTTATAAAAATGAAAAAAATAAAAAAAAATTAAATATTACAGAAAATTTTAAACGCCTTATTATTAATGAATGTTTCCGTTATCTTAATATGTTTTTAAACTTTTGTTACAACCCATAGGTTCTTTACTATAGAAGCCCAAAATACCCCAAAAATCGAAAAATCTCAACTTTGACACCGAATAACTAAAAATCTGAGGCATTGGCTAAAATCTGATTTCATATTTGTGATCAACGCCAAAACTTGACCAAAAACCATAGTTGCCATAAATGATGATTAGGGTCGTCTAAATTTTGTTGTCCAGTGTTATATATGTATATTAATTTTATTGGTTTTACATATAAAATATCATATACATTGAACATAAATAAATAATAATTAATAAATCCTTCCAAGCTCTACACTTCGTCAGTTCAGACACCGTGTCTACTCCGAGACTGTTTCGGTCTATTGTTATCAAAATCTTCCACTGCTACTAAAAACCCGCTTGCTTTCAGCTGAGGTGGCTTGAAGGGTCAAAAATGATTTAGCAATCTTGAGATTTTAGGGTAAAGGTTTTTGTTTTGGGATCAGACTCGAAAAAGTTTTTTCAAAATTTAAATAATGGCAGTTGCGACAATTCTGAAATGTCACTAGTTGCCTAAAACTAATAAATTTCCACAAAAATTACTCATATATGGCAGCCCGAACAAAAAAAATCGAATATATTTATTCACTGTTAAATTATAAAAGACATTCAGGTGACATTAACTCAGTAGGCTTCATATTAACAAAATTCGTCAAAATTTATTAATAAATAAGTTTAAAAACAAAAAAAAACTCGAAAAAGTTTTTTCAAAATTTAAATAATGGCAGTTGCGACAATTCTTAAATGTCACTAGTTGCCTAAAACTAATAAATTTCCACAAAAATTACTCATATATGGCAGCCCGAACAAAAAAAATCGAATATATTTATTCAATGTTAAATTATAAAAATTTGCGACATTCAGGTGACATTAACTCAGTAGGCTTCATATTAACAAAATTCGCCAAAATTTATTAATAAATAAGTTTAAAAACAAAAAAAAACTCGAAAAAGTTTTTTCAAAATTTAAATAATGGCAGTTGCGACAATTCTTAAATGTCACTAGTTGCCTAAAACTAATAAATTTCCACAAAAATTACTCATATATGGCAGCCCGAACAAAAAAAAATCGAATATATTTATTCAATGTTAAATTATAAAAATTTGCGACATTCAGGTGACATTAACTCAGCAGGCTTCATATTAACAAAATTTGCCAAAATTTATTAATAAATAAGGTTAAAAACAAAAAAAACTTGAAAAATTTTATATAAGTCAAATTATAGACATTTGCGACAGATAGGTGACATCCAGCAGGCTTAATAATGACGAAATCAAAATTTATTAATAAAGCCTAATTGAAAAACTTTATATAAAGATTACTAAAACACGACCGCCCCAACCAAAAAAATAAAACAAATTCAATATTAAATTATTTGCATTTAGGAGAGTTTAATGACACAATTTCAGCAGACTTGACATTGAAAAATTTATTAATAAATAGTGCAAACAAAAATTTTACATGGCTTAATATTGACAAAGTTATATTTGATATTTAACAAAATACAAAATACTAATTTTCCCCCACAATTATTTTCTTTACCTAAAAAACTATCGTCTATCGTAGTAAAAACCTGAAAATTTTATATTGTTAAAAGGATTATTTTTAAATGTGTATCTGAAAAAAAAATCGGTATGTTCACTCAACAACACATAATAAATCCCTCTTTCTTTCCCCCTCTACACACATAAAAGGGTAAAAAATAATATTCCTTATTTTATTATTATTTTTCTACAAAACAACCCGGCGTTTGACCCGGTCGTTTTTGGGCGCTAACCCGGTTTTGGGTCGCCGGTGGGTTGCGGTCAGCGACCCGCCCTGGGTCAGATTAACAGCCCTGCCCCTGATGGGCAAGATAACCAAAAAATGAACTATGTTATTTCATAGTTAAATCAAAATTTTATTTAAGCTTATAGTTTACAATTGAACTTTTAAAGTGTTTAACTAATATAATAATAATGAAAAATGTTAAAATTTAAGTTAAATTTTTTAACCGTGACTATGAATAGCTGATTGATAAGATTTTTAATTAATTATTGCTTAATTATTATTAACTCTGCTTTTACCATGCATGTACTCTTAATTAATACATCTAAGTGCTCGGAACTTACCGTTTAGTAAGCAAGCAGGCCATTGTTTGAATATTTTAATATGTCTTTGATGATTTTAATTTTATAGTAAATTAACATAAACAAATGAAAAAAATTAAATTATTAAAAGCTATATAAAATTGTTATTGCAACATCGGTTTTCAAATAAGACATATATAAAAATTGATATTTAAAATTTCAAAGCAAACTATGAGCATTCAAATTACCTAAAATGTGTAAATGTTTTGATCAATAGTGCCGGTGGTATAGGCGTAGCCCTAAACGTTGACAATATTCAAAGTGCCCTGAAACAAGCTGGTCTGAATCGTATTCACGTTATGGGAGTCACGGATTCGGCCTGGTTCCTTGAAAAAACAGAAAATGAGGCAGAAGATCCTCCATCTCAGCCTCTTTATAATAATAACAACAACACGGGCGAGAACCTTGATGAGGATTCATCAAACGCGGGTGAGGTGTTTAACGGATGGACATCGCTAGCACAAATCCATTCGATCGTACAATTACCCATAAAAGGAATTATATCCGGATCAAGGTAATTTGGAAAAAAAAACTCCAAGTTTTAGGATTTATATTGAACTAAAGTTAGGAGCCGGGAGTCCCAAAAAGCTGGGCTGGGCCGATTTTTTTCTATGTTAATATTCACAATACACCTCCTGCATATTCTTGATTGACAAATTTTATAGCGAAATTTTTTAGCCATTAAGTAAAAGGTCTTCCGGTCGTGTTTGTGGTTTTGAGTTTGGGTAGGGTTGAGTTTGGTCGAAAAATAATACCCGTTTGTGTGCCGACTAAAGGCCAAAAATCGGTTAAAATTCTTAGCTTAAATCACCTACTTTGATATTTTTTGGTTCTTATTATAGGTATTGGAGAGGTGAGCTTCCCTACAAATGCAAACGGAGGTATGAGGTAGACGAACAATGGAAATGTTACTTTCTGTACCACGCTATTAAAACAATTAAAGGTATACTGTCTGCAGATAAATTCTCAACCCTTAAAAATTTGTTTGTTCATTTGGCCAAATATATAATGGCAAATAAATCTTTTTTCCTAAAATTTATTTATTTTCAAGCTCCAATTTTTGTCTTCCAATGGTTATTCGACGAGGCTCAAATGATAGTCGATCAAGTCGGCTTACCCATGAGGAAAGAACAGTGGGACAATATTAATGTCATGGGTGAACGGCTTCGGAACTCCTTTGGGCAATTAACGTAGACCCGTTTTTTTTATTATCTTTAAAATATATATAAAATAACTTTTTTTTCTATTGAGTTATGTGACTTTTTATTTAAAATTGCAAGGCTATGAAATTTTTAAATATAATCCGCGAGTGCTATGATGAGGTCAATACAGACCTCAACACATCTAGAATTTTGAATATCTTCAAATATATGCAATATTGGCTTGCAAATTTTTGTGACATTTAAATATATAATAATTTTAACTAGTAAATTAAATTTGTTCAAAGTCTATATTGGGCATACATAACCTACATTTGTAAAAATTAAAAGCCTTATTTTTTAAATCTGCATTCTAAAATTTATAAGTAAATAAAATGATTGTACTCTATACTAATTTTATTAATATTTTTGCAATATTCAATAAAATAATTTTTTATCCTGTTATTTATTTTGAGAATCTTTCTTTTATTTTTAAATAATAAAAACACAATTTATTCAATGATATTACTATATTTATTATATTGAGAAGATTTATTTTGTAATAGAAAAAAAATTATCCCTACTTTAAAAAATAATTTTTGGAAATAAAATTTACAGTATTTATTAATGATAAATTATATTAATTTATATCGTGTTTTTCTTTTAAATAATAAAAATACGAAGTTCACAGATTTAAAACTTAAAGTTGTAGAAAACTGGGGTCTGTAAAAACCTCACTAAGCAATCGTGTTATAATTTTTCACCTTAGCCGCATATTAACGTAGTTGAAAAAAAAAATAAATATAATATGCATATATAAATACAAACAGATAATATGATAATAATAAAATGATTTCATTCCAAGGCCCTAATATGAAAAACAACATTTTGACAAAAATATAAAAGATTGAAAACTATTATTTTTTTCTTTTAACATTTGAATATTATAGAATAATGACACTTTAACTTTTTATGAAAAAACATAAGTTAATTATGCCCGTAGAAATACGCATTAAACGTATGATTTATTGAAAATGAATTTAGCGTCTAAGAATAAGTTAGATCGTATTGATCTATGTTAAAATAAATTAAAGATGGGGCCATAGCTTTTATAAAATGTCAGCATATTTTTAGTACAAAGAAAATTAATTTTTTTTACCATTCTTTATGAAAATTCGTAACTTTTTTGTAAAATGACTCTGAATATTAAACTTTGAAAAAATACACTTATAAAATTACGCCGCCTTACCTATTATTCTTTATATTTTTCAGAAACCTGTTCTCTCCAGCGTGCATTTCCCACGGCGTTTTGACCAAAAAGTACATATTCTATTTTAGACTTTTGAAAAAAATACGCTTGGGATTATCCTAAAGCTCGGCTTAAGCTCAAATTTTTAAATTTCTTGTTCATATAATAAGGTTTCCCAATAATTGGGGCCTATTACGGCACGTTCAAAATGATATTTAAAAAAAACAAATTTTTTATGAAAAACAATGATAAAAATTTATATACTTTATTTTTAAAATTAATTTATTATGTATAAATTTTTCCTCTTATATAAACAAATTTGGAATAACAAATTACATCTTTTTTTTTTTGCAAAAAAAACCATTTTAAACGTGGCCTATGTGTTCAATTTAATATAATATTTTAACAACAAACCACAACTAATTCCAAACATTTCATTTATAAATATATAGAAATTGGCATGCAATTAAGATCGATGATTGGTCGCTGCCTGAGGCCCTTAAATGCTGGGAAGAATTTCATGCATTCAAACAAAACAAACGGTGGAAACGCAATCGTTTACGCCACGCCTTAAAGCGCAATCTATCTACGTCTCGGGCCAAAAGGAAAAGTAATTTTTAAACGATAAAATGACACTTCCAATAAAATATTAAATTTATTTTGAAAAAAAAACGCCCTGAATAGAAATACTAACAGTGCACTTATATAAAATCTTTTGGTCACATAAATTCTGAGTAATCACCAATAGTAATTCTAAGGGCAATAATTTTTGATTCTTTCTAACAAAATTTTTGGGGACTGGTTGGGCCCGTCAACTAATTCTATAATTTTAACCGGGCGAATCCAAAAATAAAAATTATAACTAAAATTGAATGATAGGGACTAAAAAATGTGATTGTATTTTTAGTCCATATTATACAAGTCAACAAATTTTTAGGGCTCGTGAAAAAATTAATTTTATATTTAAAACGGTTAAACTGTAAATCAAACAAGTATATTTTTATCTTTAAATCAATACGTGTACTATTTAGGTTGGGGTGCCAAATATTCTGTATAACCTAAATGATGTAAGAGCTTGACATATAAAATTTTTATGATATGAAATAATATATATAAATTATTTTTTTTAAATTTTGGTATTTTTGAGGTTGCACAATTAGTTGATTTGGCCATTTTCGATATATACCTATGAAAATAGCGGAAGAAGCTTCAGTAAACGAAAACTATATATGAGATAAGGCTATCATGAAAATTATTAGCCCCTGTCATGTTTTTTCACCCATTGATTTTTGTCAACCTGACAAAAAATGAAGTTTTTTCGGCGCGGCTCGCATTGCATGGAGCCGCATTTAATGCCGAGAGGTTTATATATAACTTGGAAAACAATTAAAGCTAACGGACGATAGGCAAATCGGCTGCAAAAACGGGGGAGGAAAATTTATTACTTATATTCGTAACATGGAGTACGAAAATGTTCTAGGCTATTTTTGGTGATACATTCATTGGCAAAAATTTCTGTAAACATCATTGTTATCAAACTAAATAGACCTTGTTTAACCTTAATTTAGTGATTAGAAATACGCAAACATGATTGAGGGCTATTTGAAAATTTAAAAAATATATAAAGTAAAAAACTTACCTGAATAATGAAATTTGCCCCTTTAAAAATTCTCTAATATATTTTTTTCATCAAAAAAATTGGCAAATAATCCAGTCTTTACATATATATTCCAATTTGTAAATTAACTGTTTTTTTTCGAAATTTAATAAACAAATAGCATATGTTTATGTAAAATGCGCTAATTCGTTTATGTCCTAGAGAATTAAATATTGCCTTAAATTTGATAATGCCATACAACATACACATTTATATAGAGATCCTTACAATTTATAGTTTTTGTTGACAGACGAAAAGTGAAAAATTAATTTTTATAAACTTCCGAAAAACTTTTATAAAAGGTTATATGATGTTATTAATGATAGGATCCCGTAAGATCAACCACGCTTCCAAAAACACATTTGATTCCAGCCGTCAAAACAATCGCAGTAACTTCACTTACCGCGGTAGGCGGTGCCACTTTAAACTCGTTGATCGGTGCAGGTGGCCACACTGCAACCAGGCCTGCCCTAAATTAACGAACCTTAAAACGGGTCAACAACTCGACATAATCGCCCTACTCAAGTCCTTTGGACTTAACATGACTAACGTGGCACACGCGTTGGGTATAGAACCAGAAACGTTGGAAAATATGGAAAACGACGTTATATTCAAACTATTTACCAACCTGTAAATTCTCCCCAAAACGAATTTTTAAAGCAGCTTTGATTGGACATATCCTTACCACTATAACATATATCACACCAATGGCTTGAGGAATATAAAAACGGCCATTTCTACTTACTTATTCACGTACACGTCAAGACAACTCATCCAAGATATATACATTTTAATCAGGGGCAATACATTATTATATCATAGCGCAAAATGTACTTTTATTATATAATTATCAGTTTTTTTTCACAAATTCGTGCAAAAAAAACAGATTCTAAAGCTATAATTCGGCCCTCATCGACACCGATATAAAATTTCTGGTTAGATAAAACATTATATTTAAAAAAAGATCGTTATTAAAACACTACAAACATTCCTAACCTCGTAAAACGTATTTAATATAATGAAATTTAACAACAATTATTTAAAAATTTTGCCAAATAAAATTTCAAGAAAAGCGACAATATTATTTTATTTTCTGATATAATATGTACCTCAGGAATTTTATACAAATATTTGATGTTTTTTTAAATAAAAATCTCCGATATATAAGATGTAACAATTATAATTTTTAATTATTATTTGTAAAATGTGATTTATATACAAAAAAATTGTTATTATTTAGTAATAAATTGCGCTGGAAATCATTTTGCGTTGACATATTTAATAAGAATATACAAAAAAATTACGAAAATATGTTATTTAATATCATAATTTTCGTTGAGGAAGAGTGACTAGTTTGTCATTGACCCACATTTCATAAGTTTCGGTCTAATAGTAATAAACAAATAATAATAAATCAATAAAAAAATGACAATTTATTTAAATAATAGGCAATATACAAAATAGTTTTTTAATAAAAAAAATTTTTGTCATCTTGATCACTTTACAACCTGAAAAATTAAAAAAAAATTTATATAAATATATAGAAAACTAAATTAATGAATATATTTTTGGAATTTAAAAAAATAACATTTGTAATTCCTCTACCACTTATTTAAGTATTGTTAAATAAATAAAGAGTCATAATATTTACTATATCCATTTAAACTAATTTTAGTTTTTTAATATACAACCCACAACTTTGCAAATTTTATATATAGCTAAAAGACCAAACCTACCATCTTAAAGTTTTTTAAACCCGTTTACTGTTTTTATAATCAAACTCTGTAAGCATTAAACATGTTGACTTTAAAAAAAATGTTGTAAAGATATTAAAAATCAAAAAAAAACATTGAAAGAAATTACACTGGACAACAGAAAAAAACAACATAAACGATATTTACGAGTTTTTGTTTAGAATTTTTTGGAGATCATGATGGCGCTTTTAGTTTTTTTACTGATGCCTCCAAAAATTTTAAAATGACCTCAAAGTCCAAAAAAGTGATTTTTGAACTTTAAAAAAAATTAAAAAAATTGGTGCTGTTGGATAGAGTATAGTCTCACGCATCTGATTATGAAAAAATTAATTAATTTGCTCTATAAGCACTCTAGTTATTTAAATCTGAAAACTTAAATATAAATTGTTATTTTTAAGTACATTGAACTTTTACACTCAACTCACACTTACCCTCTGCCCCTTCTGCTCCTTACGCTTCTATTTCCATGATTTTTTTTATACACTCTTTCATTATTATTTTTTTACCCGCTACATTCTCACGTTTGATAAAATCATAGACTCTGCATTTAGGCATAAAGTCTGTTTGGCTTAATAGTAATATACGAGCGCCGCTTGAATATTTCTAATGAACTGGGATTTAGGTTAATATTAGGTTAGTATTATGGTTACCTTAGTCTTAGGGCTTTATGTTTAGAGTTAGGGTTGGTGTTAGAATTAAATTAGGGTTAGGGTAAAATTAGGGTTATTGTTACGTTTTTTCGATTAGATTTGGGGCCGGCTGGTTTTATGGGCTAGTAAGTTTTAGTGTGACAGAAGGCTATAGAATTTCGCTTTTACGTTCAACAAATTTTCGATTTATGAGCTAACTACAGGGATCCAACTTACCATCTTAGGGATTTTCAAATCCTTTTACCGTTTTTCGAATCAAATTCAGTTAGTCAGCTATAAATGTTGAAAATTTTAAATAAATGTCAAAAAAATAAAAAAGATTAAAATAAACTGAAATTGTTTTTTTGCATATTTAAACCAGTTAAAAAATATTTCGAATAATATTTTTATAACCGATAACATATTGTATCGTAGTTTGGACTATAAAAATTCTGTATTAACTAAATGCAGAGGTAAGAGGTGGATATTATAAAAAATTTTATTTCTCTGAGAGGATAAATATAAGTTACAAGGGATGGTTATATGAAAAAAAGAGTCTCGAATTTCTAAGGGTCTCGAGGTCGCAAATTCTGTCAATTTGGTAAAAAAAAGGACATTTTTTGATATGGACGGATCTAAAGAGCCAAAAGGTGGTAAAAACAACTAATTGTAATATAGTTTCTTTTTCAAGAAAAGCTACTTTTTTGTGACTTGTTCTGTTAAGAAATGACGGGCATGTGCATAGATTTAAATTTTTTATTTTTATGTTCTAAAATATAATTACTTATAAATCCTAAAGTACTTTTAAATATGTTTTGCATGTCTTAATTAAATAAATTGTGCATACTGTTATGTTTATATTGTATATTATAGGTGCTTAGTTGATAAAGTCTTTGCACCTGTGAAGACTAAATTATTTAGGTTTAAACTAAATTTATATTTGTATTACATGTTTAAAACTGGTCTAGAAAAGTTAATTGAATAATTTATGGTCTGGCTTACGAAAAATTTGGATCTGCAGAAAGGTGTGTGAAAAAAAAAATTAGTAAATTCAAAAAAATAAAAAAATTTAAAAAAATTAATAACTTTTTAAAAAATCAAAATACCTTGAGTTGTTAATGAAGGTTTTCTCTTTCTAAACATTTTTTTAATTATTTTTTAACTTTTTTTGTTATCAAGTTATTAAAGCTCAAAATACCCCTAAAATGACCAAAATGGCGTTTTTGACCCTAAATAACAAAAATTCGGAGGCATTGGGAAAAATTCTGATTTCATATTCGTAATCAGCACCAAAAACTTGACCAAAATCAATGGTTGCCATAAATGATGCTTGAGGTCGTCCAAATTTTGTTGTCCAGTGTTATTTATGTATAAAAGGGCTAGACTGTTTAATTAAAATTGAAAATAATATTTCTAATTCAAACTGATAAAATATTGTGCCCTCTTTAGATTGATATCATTTTGTATAAAAAAAAAATTGGTTTTGAGGTTTCCCCCATACCTTTCCCCACTTAGGAGCGCCATACCCGTTAGGGCTTTGACTCTTTAACCCAAGCAAAGCAATTAATATTGCCGACGGGTTAAATGGTAAGATTTGCTCGCACGCAGCGACCTAGGTTTTTAGCGTAGGCTCTTACTTTTAGACATATCGTTTAAGACCTACTGCCTAAGCAGGCCACTCAGAAGCTTTAAAGTGGTTGCACATGTATGCTATTTTTTCGAAGAAAAAAGCTACTGTGCACGGATTCGAACTCGCAACCTCCTGCGTCTAAGGCAGAAGGCTTGCCACTGAGCTATCTGAGCCGTTATATCATTTTGTATAAACTAAATGTTGATGTAAGAGCTTGATATAAATTAAAATTTAATTTCTCTTATTTCAGATGAAAAATGAAAGTTAATTGAATTCAATAGAGAGGTCGCAAATCAGGATATTTGGCCATTATTCAATTGTCATCTATCAATGCTGGGCAAAGATGATAATTTGAAACCATGAAAAATTATTTGAGCTAAGGCCATCATGTAGATTATTTCGCTGGCAATTTTATAAACTTAGCCAAACATTCATTGATTTTTTACATACTTGTGTTACCATGTATTTATAAGAAAAGTGAAGTAACTGCAAGACTGCTATTCTGATTTTAATGTTTCCGTTTTTTAATTTTATTTTTGTATGCCTGATGTAAATATTAAAAAAGAAATATTGGGCTTAAAAGAGCCTCTAAAATAAAAATCAAAAATATTTTCATATTAATCAAATTTTATTGGTAAAAAATGGTTCTATATAAAAGCTTGAGAGGAAATAAATGTAGATAATTAACAACAAAGAGCTAAATTATGTAAAATATTTT
>CM060242.1:32253662-32336045 GCA_030555515.1 Acutogordius australiensis | reverse complement strand
TTTTCTTAATATAAAAAAAGTTAATACTTTAAGTAATTATAAAAAATCTATGTCGCCGTCCAAAAACATCATTATCATTTTTTAACAAAATGAAATGAATCTAGCGAAGAACAAGTCTTAATAAACGGAAAAGTTTGAAAATGTATAGTAGGTAAAATCATTGTATATCATTTAATCACTTATCATATTTTGTCAGTAAAAAATTTACTTTATCTAATTTTTTATGAATTTCGGATTCCAGTTCTCGCAAATTCTTTTCCCTCATAAGACGTTTTTGTAATTGTTTTGCTGATTTTAGACCTTGACTAGCATTAAGAACCTAAATAATAAATAGAAAAAAAAATTTATTGTGTAATATTAAAAATTAACATCTTTAAAATGTATATTACCAATTTATCGTTCGGTTTTATGGTAGGCTGTTCATCTTTTTATAACATTCATATTTAAAAAAATAAAATATTTAGCATTTGAATGACATAAGAATAATGATAAAAGATTTATAACTTACAAATTAAATTAAACCAATATATATCAAATAAAAACTTCAATTTTAATAATATATTTTTATATATTATACACAAAGTAATATTTAAAAAAAATCTATTTTTATTTTGTAGAATTATATAAGATAAAAAATAATATAAAAAGTTACACATAAAGGTGAAATTTTGCATCTATAGTCATGAAGGATATGAATTATACCTAGTGCACCTTATTACTTACAAACTCTTTTTTTTTTAAATTGGTAAGAAATGCAACATTGTCGAGTTGATAACTTAACCTAAAAACTAGGAATTAAAAATATTTGTAAAAAATATGCATTCTATTTATGCTATAATTTTTATTTTTACTTGAACAAATAAAATCATTAGCAATTTATAAACTTATTTTGGGTTGGGCCAACCATTAAATAATCAAGAGAGAAGAATGATCAAAAAACCAATGCTATATAGCTGCGAAGGGATCCTTAGATATAGCCCAATTATCTCATCGCAATAATATCTGTCATCTATAAGTGTTATAAATAGATACGTACATGCATGGCCTTAAAATATTTTATGGTAAAGTTTGAGCACTTCATGGTCTAAGAGCTGGGATCATAATGATGTAATATTTTTATGTCATGTGGTAGCCAATAATTTACCATAATTAAAAGAGTCATTTAATTAGTAGTAATATCCTTCATTACATCTAAGGTTAATGATTAAAGCCTACCCAAAAAAGCCACTTTAAATTTTTTTTAAATAAGCTCGTAGATATTATGGATGTAAGCTGGCTTTTGGACTTTTATAATGAACTTTAACCATTTTGTGGTATTTCATTCATTAAAATCAAAAAGAATTTCACAGTTTTAGAGACTTATGTGTCTGCCTAATGGATGGCAACAACCCATGAGTTTTAATCCTAGACTAATGAACACACATTTTAGGACCCACAGCCATTGTGGTCACTCAGTAGCTTCTAAAAGAGTAGTATTTTTTTAAAGGTTGAAAAACTTGGCATGACCAGGTGGAATTTCCAACCTCTCACTCTTTAGGCCAGAAATCAACCAAGGAGCTTTTTATTCAATTACATCTGGTAACTGAATATTAAATAATCCCTATTACAATACATCGTTTGAAGAGTTATGTAATTATCAATCCATAATTCATATCATTCATGACTATATGTCTATGAGAATAAAATCAAAATAAGTAATAATTTTCTCATGTAGCTTTCAATTTTAAAACAACATTTTGACAAAAGTAAAAAACGATTCTACATTTTATTTCTTGCATTAAAATATGAAAAAAAATAAAATTTTCACTTTATTTTTTACAAAAAAAAAAACAACAACAAAAGTCTTTCAAAACAAAATGAAAAAACATTTATCAATGTTTATACCTTCATCATCACTATCACAAAATAAAATGTGAGTATTAGGATGTGTATTTTCTAAGCTTGTCTTTCTTAATTTTTCTATTTTCTAAAAAAAATGTAAAAAACAAAAAACTATACTTTTAGGTTTATAACTCTTTTGTATTTAAGGTAATTAATATCTTGGGTTTTAAATAGCAATGATTGGTCTGCATTTAATGTTGTCTGTTTACTCATTAAATTGGCATCAAGAGCTATGGTTTCATCCTATAAGGTAATGAAAGTATTCAAATATATGAACTATTTTTATTTATGTAAATAACAATGTGCCAACCTTTGGTTTCATGTTGATCATTCTAAAATAAAATTCATCCCAATTTTTGTTAAATGCCTTTTCTTTGTAAACTCTGAGCATTTTGGCCTTTTGTTGATGTCGTCTAGGTGAAAAAAATAGCAAAAATAAAAAGTATTTTATAAAAAAAATATAAGTTTAACTAGGCATGTTACCAAGAACTAAACCCAAATAACTAAAATTCCCTTATCCAAAAAAATAACTAAGCTGTTTGATAAATTGATTTTGCATTTTCATTCTCATTAACCAAAATTAATTATATAATTTTTAAGAATAAATCGACAACTTTTATGACCACAAGATTGCAAAATAAAAAATAAATATTTTCTATGAATTAAATGAAAATTTATTTTTAATATGTATAAAATATCAAATTGTTTATGAACATAAAAATGCTTTGCATCTAAACTAAAAAAATTGCTCCTCAATATAGTATTAAAAAAAATGTATAATTATTAAAAAGATTAAAGTTGATTATTTAAAATTATAGAATTTATGGGCATTTGTGTTTTTTAATATTTTTAAAATTAGCTAACAAATTAAAATCTCAAATTAATCTAGAATAGATTAGTTTCGCGAAATTACACCTTAATGGGCCTACATATGATACTAAACACATGCAACCTAAAAAGCCTCATTTCACAAAAAGCTAAGAGGCCAATAAATTTGCATTGATATGTAAATTATTACTTGGCCCTCTTTTTATAGTCCGACTTTTTGGGCAAAATACCAAAATTGCTGCGTGCATCAGGCTATATATTAGTTTAACTAAATAATTACCTGAGATCTTTCCTTATGAATTCGTCTGAAAGATTTAGCGATTTTATTTAAAGAAGACATGATATATCCAAATATTCCTGGCCGATGATATAAAAAAACGGTTTAATGAAACATCTGCTATTAAAAATTTTTTATAAAATATATTATATTATTATTAAATTTTATTACAGATGTTTTTATGCATCATGAAAAATTCAAAATTTAACCGGCAAAATGAAGAACGACAATATTAAATGCTTATTGCATTGGGTATTTATATATTTTATAAATAATTGTAAGGCCAGCGTGTTCCATGGAAAGAGTTTTAACAACCTTTCGGAAATATTTGGGAATGATGCCTTTTTATGTGCTATTTTATCACGAATTTCGGGGTTGGAATCTATTAATTCAAAAGATAAAGCATTTTCTTTGATATCTGGTTAAATTTTTATTTTATAATTTCTTAGAACTATTACGTCATGATATAAACAAAGTTGTAATCAAAACTAAAATTTCTAAATCAGAAAATGAATCCATAAAAGTATTGCCATGTTTATTGTCCAGTATTTTGTTCCTAACATTATTTATCATAAATTTAACTGTAAAACATCATTTATTTTTTTAACATAATTCTTCAAGCTTATATACTTGTGAGAGCTTTTTTTCTAGTTTTGCAGTATTAATAATTTATATATACCACATATGTATAATTACTTCATGCCTTTATTAATATAGTTACTTCTTGTTATAATGTTTGTGGCCTTGCACAGTGAACAAAAACGTTATTTTATGGATGGTATGTTGAAAATGCAAGCAACCTTTCAAATAATATTGGCCCAACTTTTACCTACCTTGTTCAATTGTATCAAAAAGAAAAGATTTAAAAGTAAATGTCATGTTAAATATCTCATGTATAATTAATAATTAAAAAAATTTGTTTCAAAGTTTATGTAAATTGTACATGCCATAAGGTCCATAACCATAGGAGATCTCATAGGTGCCTCTACCCACCTAACTTTATGTTAATTAAATTTTATTGGTATTTAATTGCCAGAGGCAGCTGTTAATACTCATTTATGTTTACTCATATTTTTGTTACAATTCTACGTAACATATTATTGCTTTTATTTTTTAATTATTGATAAAGATATATGAGCACATGGCTTTAATTATATAATCTTAGATCATTTTTTTTCTTTAATTGTATCAAAAAAAAATTTTCTGATGTTCACTTTCACGAAGAATTATAAAGGCTGGTCAGTTAACATATGAATGCTAGATGTAAATGATTATCAGTCAAACTTTAAGGGTAGGCTAGACATATTATGAAGTGCCATGGGCATTATTTATTTATTTTTATAACACAGGCCTACAAAAATGACAGATTTAAGAGATAAATATTTAAATAAATCCCACAGTTATTATTATTTTTACCTTTTTCATTATTTTCTTGGCCTGAGAAACATTTTTTAATATAAATGTTAAATTTATCATGGATATCAAGACTAAAATATATCAAAAGTATATCTTTTATATAAGTTTTTTAAGATTTGATTTATAACAAGAACAATATTTTGCCTAACTTTATTATACTTTATAAAATATGTAAAATTGATAAATATTCTAAATTCAATAAAATTGAGGTTGCCTATTATAATTTCTTTACTAATATATATAAAATCAAAAATGTTATAACACACAATTATATTTTTAAATTTGTGACTTGTAATTTTTAAAATACATTACACCAACATTCAATATCAGAAGTGTGAATTTATAAAAACATAAAAGAATGCATCCCCATGATGGCCTAATCTCATAATTTTCGTTTTCCTTAGTTTCTTCCGTCTTTTGCTCCGTAAATCCGTCTATAACGAAAAATGACCTTTTTTGACCATATTCACAGATCTAAATATACCCAAAAGAAAAATTTAAAAATCTTTTTTGCATATAAAAATTCCTTGTAACTTATATTTTTTATTACGAATAATAAAAAATAAGTTTTATTAATATATCAAGCTCTTACATCAGTATTTAGATAATTTAAAATATTTCGCGTCCAAACTTAAATACGACACGATATATTATCGGTTTTTAATGAGAATATTATCTGTAGTTTGAATTTAACAGTTTAACTAATGTGAAGATGCAAAAATAAAATTTCAAATTATTTTTGTTTTTGAATCTTTTTTGGTTTTGACCTTTTTTTCTAAAATTTTCAATGTTAATAACTGACTAACTAAGTTTGATTAGAAAAAACGGTAAACGGATTTGATATTCCCTAAGATGGCAGGTTTGATCTCTGTAGTTAACTCATAACTCTCAAAAAATTGTTGACCTGTGTTATTTGGTCTAAGAGTTTTAAAGTTACCAAAATATTATTTTTGGCATTTTTATGTACAATCTGATGTGTAAAGGATAGAATTGTCTAGCAAAACGAGAAATAAAGAGTCGATTCGGCCTGGTAGCAGTATAAATCCTGCTCAGTTTAAACCAGATTTAAGGATCTGAATTGAATTTTTGTGTAGTAAAGGGAGGTATTTTAAGAGAATTAGAAGTAGCCTAAAATAATTGAGGTGAAATATCTTTTAATCCTCTCAAAATACACTATCCCATTCAATTTTTTTAATTCCCCCCAAAACGGTCGCTTTTTGTTGTACCGTGAATCAATAATTTAAAACTTCCTATTGTAGATTCTATATTTTTGTCTGCTGCTTTAGTTTTTTTAGTAGGGAGTGGTAAAATGCAGCTTTAGTGTGGTTTATGCGAATTTCTCTCCCACTATTAATAGAAGTTTTATTTTGTCATTGTTTTTGGAAAATTTAAGTATAAATTTATGCAAAAATTACACAACAAATTGACATAAAAACCGGTAGAAATTATTTTTATATGATTAAAATTTTGTAATTTTGAGCCTTATTTATTTAATATTATAAATGTCAAAATATTTGATTTATATTTTATGAATGACAAGGTTGCTCATGGCAAAAATATATTAGATACCTGTGACTAGAAAAATGTTAAATGGGTTTTTATAGCTAGAACACCCTCATTTTTATTGAAATATTTGGTCGATACAGCTACATCTCTTAAATGTTTGATTATTTGTGTTATTATATATTACATTGTTATAGCCCTGATTGAAGATGTTATGTACAAAGACTACGAGGTAAGCAGTTCTCCATCAAAGCTATGCTCTGGCGATATACCCATTATTTCTTCTCAGGAGAATAAATCACAGAATTGCCAACCAATTATCCTAACAGATTCAAGCTCTTTCATAAGTCTAAAAGAAGATTTTTTAAATTCCCATAGTAATGGGATGAATATTAATTTTAATCAAGATAATAACACTAAGCAATTTTCATCCTCTCATAACGCACTCACAAACCACCGTCAGTTGGCATGTGACAATTCATCGGTTAGATTTAGTTCTAGCAACATTTATCAATCTAAACACCAGCGTATAATTGGCAATAACCATGTGGGAAAGTCAGAGACGTCGTTTGTCTCACTTGATGATTCCTTTTTAGTGTATGAATCACCTAAAACTATAAGAGTATACATATATTATCACAATTTAAATATATACATTTTTGCATTCAAATATATATAGGGCAACATCATTTTTTTTTGGTTATACTTAAAAGTTAATTTAATTATTTTAAAATATTGATATTAATTATAAGTTTGACTGTTGCTTATAGGGCAAATCTATTTAATCATGTATGCTTAACTCATATTAGTTTTTTTTAGTTTAATTCTCATTTGAAATAAAAACATTTGTTAAGAATCAAATCGAACATATGGAAAGGCGTTATACGATAATTAAAGAAGAAAATCTGGCATCTCAGATAACGACTTATCAGCTTGAATGCAAATTGGACGATCAAATAAAACTAACCAAGGAACTAAGTTTTTTTATCAATTCGTACCATGATGTTTATATTTAAAAAAAAAAATAAGTTCGCTATAACTTGTAATTACTTGTTTTTATTACTTAGAATTACATTTACCCAAATTTTCTTGTCCTCATATTAGAACATTCCCTAGAACAAAAACAACGGGAAGTTGATGAAAAACGTAAAATTATAGCTGCTAAGGAATCGTTGATACAGGAAAATGAACTGAACATAGAAGAGTCTCGTGAGGAAAAAGAAAGGTTTCGAAAAAATTGGATTTAATTGGTCAATTTTAATGAAGGTTGCGGTTGTTAATTTTTTAATATTAAAAAAAATTATTGCTCCTTAAGCAAGAGTAATAAATTTTAATAGCATTTAAAGAAGCAATGTTTGGGTAAACAAAATTTTTGCACTTCTTATTAATACATAACAGGCTTGAAACAAAGGTTTGCCATTTGGAAGCAAGGTTGGCGTCTATCGAACATTCAAATAAAGAAGTAATATGTATTAATTTATATTTTATTATTATCATCCTTTTATCCTTTACTGATGCTTAAGCACAATTCTTTTTTATGAATTAAGAACGATGAAATTTAGCTGATAATTAAGAAAAATGTATATAGTTTAAATTTTTAATATTTTTTTTACAGACGACGCCGTCATTTAAACAATATTCAAGCACACAAACCAACACATCACCTGACGATTATACTTGCTGCAAATGCAAAGGTATTCAACCTCCTCCAACAAAAAATAGAAATAACGGCATGGAGATCTCATCAGAATTAATAAACACGAGTCTCATTATAGACACCCCAACAAATAAATTTGATGCTCACTTTGAGGAATATCACACGCGTAAAAATAAATGCTAACATGACTTTTCCAAATTCCATAAATTAGTTTTTTGCACTTCGGCCGCCGCCTTATTCAAAAACATATTTTGAAAAAAAAATTTTTTTTTCATTTTTTTTTTATTTTGTCGAAATACATGAAAAATAAGTAGGTTTGATAAAAATTTAAATAAAATTTAACTTTTATATACCTGAAGGCATAAGAAATTGAAAATTGCTGTATGTTCTTTAGTTTAATAATGGCTTTTTGTTAAAATTATCGAATTTTGACCATATTTTATTTAAAGAACATAGGAAAACACATTTCATCTTTTTTTTGCCAAAAGAAAACAATACTTCATCTTGAACGTGGTACCTTCCATTACAATTTTTTTGTAAATACTAAAATTATAATAGTAACAATTTGTTAATTTATAAAAAAGGACATGACATTTATACTTTTTGGATTTTACAAATACAATAGATTTTAACAAATTGAACGATGAAATGAGTCAAACAGACAAACGTAACCTGGAACTCACTAAGCAAAATGAAGCTCTTTCAAATGCTTTGAAGTTAAAAAATCACGATATACAAGAAATGAAAGATCAATTAGACGAACTGACAGCCCAAAATGTATCTTTATTATATTATAAGATGGCAAATTAGCCCTTGGATTTTAAATCCGTTAACCGTTTTTTAATGTATCCAAATTTTGATTATTCACTCATAGATAAAACGTTCACTGCTAAAAAATGGCTTTAAACTATAAAAAAAGCTGTTGACCAAACTTTTACATGATTTGTAATAGCTTAATATAATGTTTTTTTTTAAATTTAAAAAAAATTCTACCGGCAATCCGGTAGAATAAACTACTAAATTTTGCAATTTGATTCAATGGGAATATAAAATGTTCGAGGTTGCACAAGAATATCCAAATAATAAGTATAAATTTTGACGTCTTTAAGCTTTTTTTTAAGGAAATTTTAAATATCGTAAATTGTCGCCAAAAATTATATAAAATTTAAATAAAAATTAAAATAATAAATGAATTGTAATTATAGGGCCACTATACACTACATTTGTATTTAGTTAGCTAGACCGAGGTATATGCTGAGTCAACACATTATGGCAACACTAAAAACCACATAAATTGTTAAAAAATAGTATAATATCAATTTTGATATTTATTTAAAAGGAAAACTAATTAATTCTGCTTATTTATTTTACTAAGCTTAGTTTTGGCACCTTAAAGGATTATTTGCATTCTGATCATATATCTTTATTTTATGGATGCGGACTAATAGATCAGACTTGATATATTTAATAAATGTTATACAATTCCAATTTAATATTTGGTGGGATGTACAGTCATAACGCATGACTTTGATTTTTTTATTTAATTTTTGTATGTTTTGTAAACTCATTTTCTTGAATCTTTTAATATTTTGTTTTCTAGGAGAAACACGAATATAACATTGAAAGACACATTGCAGATATCGAAAAGTACAAAAAGGTCAGTGACGAGCTAGCCCAACAATTGACTTTTGAACGCGAGCAGGCGAATAAACTTAATTTGGATTTACACGAAGCCCATGAAAGGGTGGGAACCCTATTGGCCGAACAGTCGCAAACAGAGTGTCAATTTAAACAAAGTTTTTTTTCTTCGTTTTTTTGACACTTAATAAATGTTAATCTTTATAAAAAAGTGAAAAAAATTAAACATTAATTAATTATTAATAAAGTTAAATGTTTTATTATAAAATCTGTGTTAAGGGCACGTGCAAAGTGATTTTCATTTTTGTAAAATTTTGAAAATTCTGAAAATTTTAAAATTTCAACATTTTTTATTTCAGAAAAAGCATTTTATGTGTGTAAACTAATTGGCAACTTTTTCAATATGGATTTTATTACAAAATAAAATTTTTTAATATTTTGAAAATCTCACGAAAATAAAAGCTCACTTTGCACGTGCCCTAATTTCCATTTTGGATAGCATTCTTTAGAGAAATTTTTTGTCATATTTTTGTATATTTATTTAATTTTTTACTTTTTATTATTGTCATTAATTTAGGGATTTGGATTGAGAGTTTGATTTTTTAATTTATTAAAATCCTTGCCCCTGGGGAAAAAAATATTAAGCGTCATTGGATTCACCTTAAAACAATCTTTTTTAACAGATGAATGTTTCAATTAGTTATTAATCTTTGTCGATTATAATAATATTTAACAAAGATAATGATTTATTATCCTATCACGTTATTATTATTGCTACAAATGTTTTTTTCGTTTTTTTAAAATTTCATATGATTAATTTTTTATTTAGAACTAAAGGAACTCAACACCGATTTAGAGCTGGCCCGTAAACGTAGCGATGAATTTGAGCACGATCTTGGAGCTGCAAACAATAATTTGGCAAACCTACAAAGACTCACTGATTCTCTCAATCTAGACTTGGACAGGATACGTTGCGAAAAAGTAATGGATTATATTTTCTGCCAAATTTTTACAATTTTAATATTTTTATCATATTTTGAAAACTCTATGTGTCTTGTAAGTATTATTTATAAGGCTCTCAAATATAAAATTAGAACTATATTAATAATATTATTGAATATGCCTTAAACACTACATGGAAATTTAAATTCATATGACTAGATTGCTTGGGAGACCCAACATAGACGTTTCCTCAGCGAAAACAACGATCTGAGTAGTGTTGTCTCTGAACTTAGGGACCGGGAAAAAGCGTATCTCAAAAATAACAAGGAGCTCAAGGCCTCTTTTAACGAACAAACAACTAATTTTGCCGAATTGCAGGCACGCTTACAAACCGTGCAAACCGAGAAAGATGAAAGTAAATTTATCGCGCATTACTTTTGGGCCACATATACACTTTGCACATTACTAATTATTGAGGCTCATTGACTTATTAAGAAAAAAACCATGGATAATTTATTTTATTTAAGGGATGTACTCAATATGTACCCCTTAGTTTGTCTTAATGCCAACTGATAACATTGGAAAATAAAATTAGACTAGATTAGATTTCTACAATGTTCTGACCTTTAGGTTTCAAAAGTGCTTAAAATATCCAAAAACATGAAAATTTCGTTTTTATATTACATAACTAATGTGAGGCAATGGGAATATTTTTACATAAGTATCCCGCATCAAAAACTTGGCTAAATGTCATAAAAGCTCTATCCCTTTCTAGGGATGTATTTTATTATTGCGAAAACGATTATAAAATTTGCAAAACAGTCGTCGGATATGCTTCCTGTACTTTGGGTTAAAAGCTACGTTAGTGTAAAATGGCAGCGAAACGTAAGAATATTCTAAGAGTGAACAAACTGACATTGCTAGTGTAGCTTTTTGTGTTAGGAATAGGGGTAAGTAATCCAAGATCATGGTAAAAATTGAGACCGGCATCAGGAACACCAAGCACTCGACGAGAATAATTATTGACAATTGGGAGTCGATGTACGAGTGGTTGTTATAGTTAACACTGGAAGCCTCTTGATTTTGGATCGATACTTTTTCAATTGCAGTAGAAGACTTTGTTGAACCAAATAATCTTCGAACGTTATTATCCATACTTTCCCCAATCTTGGTGTTAATAGAATTGTGTATCGTAAAAATATTCGTGTCAGTCGGGTTTTCGTGTTTTAATTTGCAAGCAGCCTTTTCACCACGTATTATTTGCATTTTCTTATTTGACGCCGAACCGATTTGATTTTTTGATCTTAACCTTATTTTTGCCTTCACGCGATGCTCCTGGAGCCTCAGGGTTGATACCTTTAGCAGGTAGATACACGAGAGGGGTAGAATTTTGGTAAAACATTCGCGAGCAAACCCAAACACCGTAAATACCTTGGGCCATTTTGGTTGTACGGCCGGATAGACCTTGGCGTATCCCCACGTGGTACGGTCGAGTCCACAAATAGGAGGCGCGACGTACGCCACATCGTTCCACCAGGTCGTGGGAAAGAACCAAACCTCCATGTAGAGCAGGTTAAAGGCCATCATGCCCGCTATATTGCGTGGCCTAAATACGTCGACGTACAGGTGTGGGTAAGCTAGGGCCGTTGCCTGGGACAGGACAAAAATTACGTACGTTCCTATCGAGGCCCCGATCAACGCTTTAGCCAAGGGGAAATGGGCCCGTGCCAAGTACCACTTGAAGGCCCGACTCGTGAGCCAATAACGGTCCTGCGTGAGTTGACCTGCCGTATCGAGGATGGGGTAAGGTATCATAAACAGGTTATTGAGCAAGTTGCAACCGTAATACAGCCGCGTGATAAGTACGATAGGGTATGTCCCACTGCCCTTACTCTCGAAAGCAACCGTCAGTCCCAACCCGTTTCCCACGATTCCGGCGATGCAGAGTATTGGTGCGATAATTACGAAACACACCGATACGGAGATTCTATCTTGGATCAGAGGTTGAATCTGGTGACAGCTGTAGTTGCTTACATTCGTTACGTTAATAGCTTCGCCGTCGAATATCCGCATATTTTTGATCCCTGCTTTTGTAGTTTTACCAACTTTTGTATATTGTAAAATCGTTGAACGACTAACTATTCATTGAGGAAAGCATTTCTCTATTTAGTTTGTGCTACCTGATTTTTCCATATAGCTTTAGACGGCAGACTATTGCTAAATTTCGGTTATAAATAACCAACAATTATCACACGCACTTTGCACTTGTCATTTAATGGGGCTTATTTGAGCATGTAAAGGTTAGTTTTGCAATAATTATATATAATAGCCAATCGTAAAACTTAATCCAGCTTCAACATTGTTTATTGGATTTTTTTAATAGCAATAAGCATAATTAACTTATTTTATGACCTTGGCCTAAATAATCCGACCTTTTAGCCATTTAAAAAAGGTCCCGTTCACCTGTGTTTTTTCAGTATCATAAAATATAAAACACTATCAAGGTCTTTAATTTTAGTTCATCGCTTTTTATCCTAGTCAAGGCACTTTTAATATTATAATCCCGCCTAATTATTCCTCTTATATTATCTTTTAAATATGACTTTATACACAAGTTAACAAAAATAAACACAGGTCTTCAGATCGGGTTTAATTTAAGCAAGATTTATTCTACTTGCCTTCCTTTCCTCAAATCGGGCTGTATCGTTCAAATATCCAAAAGTGACAATTTTACGACTGCGAGACTTAAAAAATAAATGCTATTTTAAAAAAATTTACAACATTAATTTAATATTTTAATCAGAAGATTACTGTCTGTTCATTTTATTTAAATAAGGAATTTTATCATTTGAAATTCCAGCTTATTTTAGTTGACCTCTAAAATGTGTTAGTTTTACCCATATAAAAATTTAATCAATTTAGGCAGAAAATTTTTTTTTAAAATTAAAGTTGTAATTAACGTATTTGTATAAAATGAAATTTATATATTTTTTTAACCCTTAAGTTATTAGAGTGTCACATTTGTTATTTTTTTAGTTAATGTTTTTGACAGCCTAAGAAAGAGGAAAAAATGGAAAAAAAAGATTTAAAAACAGTGCATACTATGGGGCAGATCTAAATAAAATTTTTTTTTGATTCTAACTTTTTCGTATACTTGTGATCTAACTATCCTACCAACAGATAATATTTTTTTCCTTTTTAAATCTATAATCGACTGCTAATAGTAGCTAAATTTTAATTTTATTATTTTTTAAATTTTAATTATTATGATTATACATTGAGCTATATAATATCCTTATATAACCTTTTTTTTTTGAAAAAGGAAATTCATGTAAAAATAATGTTAAAATATTGATTATAAATATAAATATATTATTTCCCATTGTGCTTTTTAGAAATCAATTACTTTACACTTGAACTAAGAGATATTCAACAAAGTTTGGACGCGACTAAGGAACTATTGAAAGTTAAAACTAAGGATTACCTTGAAGTCCTAGAGAACTTAGACCATCAACAAGCGAATAATGTTAATTTAACCCAACAGATTGTAAGTTTTATCTTTGTATGACTACTTTTGAAAAATATTGTAGAGACTAGTATACAAACTTTTAAATTTCATGATTGTTTTAAATTTAAATTATATCATGCTAGTATTTTTTGATATTTTTGTCTAAAATATTAGGCACCCCCAACCCCTATCTTTGCCCTTAATATAATTATTTTAAGAGAATTATTTTGTGAGTAAAACATTTTCAAACATGTTTTTTAATTTTAAACAACGTTTCTTAATGTAAAAAAATAAAATGGTAGTAATTTTGTTTTTAGGAAAGAATGGACAAAGAAATTTGTTTGCTAACTAATGAAAAAAGCAATCTTATGAATCAATTACAAGAATTTAAGACCCGAGAAACGTTGAATTTATCCCAAATTGATCAACTAATGGATAAGGAGCGTGTTTTAGATGAAGGAATGAAGAAATTAAAACAGAAACATGCCCAGGGTTAATCTTTTATTTAGATTGTTTAGAAAACTTTTTATACTTGCTTTCATAGATCTAATTTAAAATACACATTATAATGCATTAAAACATTCAAAAAAACTTCCTCAAAATTTTGAAAATGATTTTATACGTTGTACGTGACTGAAAGTTTCAGGACAACATTTTTTCAGGCCATTAATAGATTTGTGTATGAAAATTGCCCCTTTCTGGTGCAAATAAATATATAAGTTAAACTATTTTTTTAATATTTTTTTATGTTTAATTATATTTCACGCTAAGTTTTTAAATTAACTTTTTGTTAAATTTAATTAAACAACTTGCCTTTCACCGGTAGAAACGACACTATCAATGTTATCTATGGCGTTTGCTTATTATATAATTTTAAAAAATTTTGATATTTAGTGAAATGAAATCTACTAACACCTCTCTTAATTTCGATAAAATTACTCGTTTTTTTTATTTTACTTACTTTTTATATCTCTGTTATTTTTATTTACACCTTTTTTAGTTAATTAAACTCATTTATAAAAAATTAAATTAGCGATTACTGCGATTTGGCATCTTTTAATTTATTGGTTATATTTTGATTTATATTTCTATTATTATTATCAAGGTTTTGGAATATAATATGTGACCATTGGTGAGTTTTCAGTAGAATTTGTTTTATTAATTATAAAAATGAACATTGGTGCATTTGTGATTAGCAAATATAAAAGAATAACTAAATATACATAAATCTCTTAATAACAATTACAAGCTTATTATTGCCCAGTTTTTTAATTAGTCGATTTTAATATTAAAAACATTTTTTTGGATGTTGTAAATTTTTTTAAAATTTTAAAATAATTTTTACACTGTTTTTCATAAACACCTAAGTGTCTAAATTTCAATTTTTAATTATAAATGACCCATAACAGTTATATCCACAGGTAGGAATCTTTATAGCCTACCCGAACCTAATGAGAAATTTACCACGACCATCCGTGTCAGCTGATAATAAATTTTTAGCCTTTTCAGTTGATTTTACATTTTTGGCCAGCCCGGTTGAGCTCAGTTTGTTTACTCTAAATAAACAAAATGAAATTTGAAAATTATTTTTAATTGAATTTTGGATATAAGAATAATTAAAAGGTGTGCATTGTGTTGATAGCCAAAATACACCTTCTATTGAAAATAAAATTTACATTCAGTTTAAGCTCGGCCCAAACTTTCTATAAATATCTTTTTTTAATTTACAGTAAATTTAATTCAATAAGGAATAAACATTTCGCAAAATATTTTTAATTATTTAATAATTAAAATTTAATAAGTTACTAACTTGTAGAGGGGAAGAGTACAACTGTTGTTCGTTTCACAACTTTTCTGAACAAAAAACGACAAAATTGGAGCAGAATTACTATATAAATTATAACTTATTTGTGATAATTTTTTTTGTTTGTTGACTAATAGAGATTCAAACTTCCAAAAGTGAAATTTGTGAGGCAAATGGTAAATTTGTTAAACTTCAAGCTCTTTACGAAGAACTAGAACGACAATCAAACCTAACAAAATACAATTTAGATCTCAAATGTAAAACACTCGAAACAACCCTTAATGATTTAGTTAGTAATTTCACCTTATTTTACAGCTTGTTGTCATTTTGGAAATTTATTACATTATTTTATATAAAACAAATTTAATGCTACATAAAAACAAGGATATTTGTAATTATATATTTTATTTTGTTATTTTTTATACTTTTATTTTTATTTCCGACTTTTTATTTATGTGTTTAAGGAAACTAGCAAACAGTGTACCGAAAAGTTACAAACCAAATGTGATGAATTATCTGAAAATTTGGAAAATCATCTAAAACAATGTAATAATTTGAGGGCTGAAAATCATAAACTAACAACAGAGCAATCTAATCTAAACGAGGTCTATCAACAATCACTCATCAATTATAATGCAGTTTTAGAATCCCTTAATGAGGGTAGTTATTAATTATTTTTAATTGTCTAATGTTGTAAACTTATATATAGTAATATAGAGTAAAATATTTCTAACATTGCCTTTGTAAATAGTTTTTTTTAATTTTTAACTTTTAATACCAACCTATTTATATTTTAATATTAGTAACGTTTAATTAAAAGTATTGATAATGTGAACAACTATAGAAATTTAATTTTTTTAAATATATGTATTCTTTGATATTTTTCAAAAATTACGCATGGATCTTATTAACATTCAGGCAAAAAGGTTATTGCAACTCAAAGAAGTCAAATTGATGCTTTAGACCAAGAAAAGACAAATTATTTGAAAATGTTTAATGAATTGACGGAGAAATTCGAAAACGCTAAATCTGATTATATAGAAAAAGAGGTCTGATAAAACAATTCTATATAAATTAGTTATTTTCGCGAGCTCGGTCCTAACCCGACATTATTTAGCCTGATTGTCCATTGTTCAACTCTAATTGGCATAAAAATTTTTGGCCAGCATTTTTTTTTAATTTTAAATGATATAAATAGAGTTAAATAAAAGGAAAGGCTAAATGGTGGAAAGGAGAACCAAAATGACATAATACATAGTAGATTTTTATATCCGTTTACCGTTTTTCTTGAATAAATTGTAACTTGGCTGGAAGGTTTTACAACAAATGAGATTCAAAAATTAAAAAATATTTTATATTTTAAAACAACAAAACTAATAAATTAAACATATAATAAAATTTTTATTTTAAACAAGTAAATTAGGTGTCCTAAATCGAGGCATTATTCTGTAAAACCTAAATGTGGATGTTGGAGCTTGATATACTAAATAATATCTCGTTGTTTTAGATGGAATATTAATTACAGTTTCCAATATAACCACATGTTTTTAATTTTTTTTAAAGATTTCCAATGTTGCGAAATCAATTAAATTGGCCAAATATATCATACTAATGGTCGTGAGTTTGTAGAACGAAAAATAGAAATAAGGCCATCATGTAGAATATTTTGCTGGAGTTTAAAAACCTTGCCGGACATGTTTAAATTTTTTATTGTTATAATCGGTCAGGCTCATTAAATATTATGGCCCTGCCCTTAATGGACCGGGAGCTTTAGCGATTTGATATATAATTTTATTTATTTATAAGCGTTCAATGAGTTAAATATACAAAATTTTTATGATTAATTTAGCAATTATTTACTTAGTTTTTGCTCGATGGCAATATCACATGCAGGAGGTCTGATGTTCAAACTACGGCTGGTTTCCTTGCCAGTCACTTTGATACTGCTGAGTGGCTTATTTTAGCAATAAGCCTTATACAATATACCTAGAGTAGGAGCCTAGGCTAAAAACTTAGGTCACCAGGGAGCAAATCTCACAATTTAACTCGGCGGTAATATTAATTGTTTTGCTCGAGTTAAAAAAAACATCCCTAAGGGGCATGGTACCTCTTGGGGAAGTTATGAAGGAAATTTAAAATCCGAACCCTAAGTAAATACACGATATTTGTCAAATTGTTTTTTATATTTTTTTATTCCCCCTTAGAAATCTCTAACAGGGATTATTGGTAAATACCAGACTGATTTTACGGCAATGCGAGAAGACATCGAAAGAGCTGAGTTGTCTAAACATGAACTGGAGCTCAAAGTTAATCGCTTGCAAAAAGAAACTTTGCAACTCAAATCAGATAACGAAAAAGGTTAAATATAAATATTAGTTTAAATAAAAAGTAATAAAAATTTTATTGAAATACTCGCAAAAAGTTAACTTCTTGTTAGTTTTAAAAAGTGGCGTTTTTAATGAATCATTACCTTTGATATTTTTGTCCACACGTTTAAAATGAACTAGTGTATTTTTACAAGAATCGTTATTTGATATCAAATTTAGTTTTTTATAAAATGGCAAGTCAAAAAAAATTGGTTATTTGCACAAAGGTTAAGCAACTGATGCAAAATTTATTAATTGTTCGAAAAATTGACCGAGCTTCTGATTTAAAATTAACTGCAGGTATCAAAGTTTTTTAGATGAATTTAAATAAAAAATACCAAAATTATTCACAAATCTTATTTAATTTGTGGTTAGCAATCTATTTTAGATAACACATAATATTATATTTATTTAATGTAAGTTAATCCATCACTAATTAATAATAAATTTTTCAGCAAATTTTTACTTTGACAATATTAGTCAATACTTTGCCAATTTAGTATTTATGCCATAAATATGGTATTTAATTGTTAAGCGGAAAATGAAGCTAGATTGCAATTAGGAGAGCGTGACATCCAACTTCGTGAGTTAGATGAGAAGTGCTACAAACTTGTTGAACAACATGATTTGGCCTTAAACAGATTCACTAGCGATAAAAAGACTTGGATTGATGAGAGAGTAATTTATTATAATTTGTTAGTCGCAAAGACTTTAATATACAAATATCCTCAAATTTTTTTTTATAAATTTTTTAATTTTTACCTGTCAGCGTCAATTTTTATAAGTTCCATTACATGTTGAAAAGAAATGGGAAAAAATAAATGGTTGAAGGTTATTTTATATTTGAATCTCCTCTACAATAGCTGAAAATATATCTTACTTAAAACATATTTTTTTATCTAAAAAATGTATAAATTGCTAAAATTAAATTTTAAAGGGAAATTGTTACAGCATATCTATTTTGTGGAGTTTTCTTATTAAAATGTTTAAAATATGTTTTCTATATAAACGACAATGGATTTAGAATAAATATCGTAAATTACATGCTATCTCCTGATTTATAGAAAAAAACTCAAATTTTAATTAAATTTAAAAAAATTTCTTTTTGTTTTTTTTAACTTTACTGAGATCGGTAAATAATCGTGCATTCATTTTATTAAAGTTTAGACGGTTTTATATATCATAACCTATATAAAAAAGATTTTATGTTTCTAGATGAAAATGGAAGAAGAAAATGCCTTGCTTGTTAGTGACAAAAAAGACCTCACTAAGCAATTACAAGATTTAAAGTATCGTGAGACTTTAAATTTAACCCAAATTGACCAACTTAACGTTAAGCTGCAAGCTTCAACCGATGAATGGGGAAAGTTGGAACAGAAATATAAAGAGGGTATTTAAATATATTTGTGAACAAATATATTTTATAAAACTTTGAATTTTTTACGACCTTGCCTAAACATTAGATTAGCAATGTGTATATTTATTATTTAGAAATCCAGGTTATAGAAAATAAAATTTGTGACGCTAATATCAAGTACGAACAGTTGCAAGATCTTCATAAGAAAGTGGAATTAAAATTAAATGCAAACAAGGAAGAATTAGATGTGAAGCAAGCAGAGCTCGAAAAATTGATTATTAATCTTGTATGTATTTCTTTTTTTTTAATTTTTGACATAAAATTGAATCTAAGTTGTAATTTCACAAAGCTTGTTTTTTTTGCCCATTTTTCACTGTTTTGGTTTTTCTCCTTAATTTTATTATATAATTAGGAAAATAGTCATAAAAGTAATAAGGACCTTCAAACTGGTTATGATGAAGTTTCAAATAATTTGGAGAATCTTCAAATTAAACATGAAACTCTTCAAGGCGAAACGCAAAAACTTTTAGCGGAGAAGTCAAAATTAAACGAAATGTTACAACAAAATTTGACAGAATATGAAGGAGCTGTCAAAAAACTTAAAGAGGGTAATTATTTTTATTAAGCCATAGTAAAGGTAATTGTTTTTTGTTTAAACATAGTTAGAATACAAAATTAGGATAAATTTTTTTCAATTTCCTATTAGCTACTCTGTTATGAATTTAAGTTTTTATTTATTTTTAGCACGAGGTCTATGTTAATTCATTGTTTCAAAAAATTTGAAATTCCCTATTTTAATTTTTTACATCTGAAATTATTAACATTTTTTATATAAAAAATTTTACACTTGATGCAATTGCTTAAAGTATTTTTAAAAACTCAGTCAATAAATAGATTTAATATTATTGATTTAACTTTTCCCTACTCATATGCTTAATTTTAAACTGATCTTAGCCTCAGTTTTAAAAATTCTACTAGATGAATATGATATAAAAATTTTCGAAAATTCTATTACCATATCTAAATTTGTAAATAATAATCTGGGCTAAAAAATTTAATTAAAATTGTTAGCGGTTTGTTTTCGAGTTATATCCGGTCGCGGTATTTGAGGAAATAATTAAATTAAAAATACGTCTTTAAAATAAATCTAATAGTCTCAGATATTTATTGAATGTTTTGTTAATTTAAAGTCTTTATATTTTCTTTTTCACCGTTAAGTTAAATACCTATAACAAACCTTTGTGTTTGACACTAAATATCTGAACCATTTAGAAATTGTTTCTTCATATTATTGATCAGCATTAAAAACTTGACCAAACGACGGTTGCTTATATCCTCTTAAAAGTGATGTAATTATTATTGCCTGGTTCAATTAAACAAATTAAAGTTAACAACCATGATCTCTTTTTCCATCTCTCTTCTTTCATGCGTTATAATTTTTTCTATTTTTATTATGTGAATATAACTTTTATAATGTAATCTTATTTTTACCGAGTAATTAAAAAGAAAATTAATAGGCAAATAATAATGAAAAAAACAGGGAAACATGTGTTGTATATATAATTTATCAGTGTTAATACATTATAAAAGTGAAAAAAAATTTTTTTGCTCTTTAAATTTCTAAGTCATAAACTTGTTAATGCATATATAAACACACTTTTTATTAACAGGTGAAAAGGTTATCGCAACCCAAGAAACCCGAATTTTTGCCTTAGGCCAAGAAAATTCTAAACATGTGAAATCCTTAAATGAATTGACGGGAAAATACGAAAAATTAAATGTTGATTATCTGGAAAAAGAAGTTTTTCATTATATATATAATGTTTTATTTTTTTGAAAGAACCCTATATATTAAATAATATTGTTAAATTAGATAATTTAACCTACACCTAAATTATTTTTTTTATTATAATTTTATTTTTGCCTTTAGAAATGTCTTACAAGGATTATTGATAAATACCAAGCCGATTTTACAGGCCTGCAAAACGAATTGGAAAAGGTTAAAGAATCAAACCGCGAATTAGAACAAACTAATAATCGCCTAAGGGACGAGACTTCAAAGCTTGCATTTGACTATGAAAAGGGTTTAATAAACAGCTAAGAAGAACTGATTTTTTTTCATTTTAATGTTAAGATTAAAATAATTTGTAGTTACTTGAAAATTTATATCAGTTGGGGTAAAAAAATTTGTGAGTTATAAAAATCATCATGTCTCAAATAGAGAATGTATTATAATTATAGTAGGATGACTAAAAGCAGTTTTTTAGTTTAAAATTTGATTTTTCCTTTACAATCATAATCTTATTTATAACATAAATAAAATTATTTAGCCGAAAATGAATTAAAATCTCGATTAATGGAACGTGATATTGAACTAAGTCGTCTAAATGAAATATACCAAACATTGATTGAAAATCATAATTTGGCCTTGAATCATTTTACCAACGAAAAAACAGCATGGGAAGATGACAGGGTATTAGATATTATTTTACATTATATTGTTTCACAAAGTTTAACTTATGATGTTGCTCGTCTACGGTATAGAATTATAAATGGGCACGTTAAAAATCATATTTATAAATTTTTTTTCTATATTATGGAATCTCACAAAAATCAATATGGAAATTAATATATTACTTTCTATAGACTTAAATAAATAATTTATTATTAATTTTATATACTTCATTTAAAAAACGATTTTTTGTCGAAGATCTAAATCGACTTGGCCAAAAATTAATATGACATGCCCATTCATAAAATTACTTGTATCAACTTTTTAAAAATATTTTTTTTATATTAAATTATATTGGTAATACATTTTAGGTGTGTTTTATCAATATATTTTTTTAATCCAAATATTATTTCACAGAACGTAACCCATAAATTTTATTTTATATTTATTAAGCAACTTATTATGAATGTAATTTTACAGAATGGATTAATCAGAGAAATAAAAGAAAAACACGTCAAAATCGAAAATTTGCAGCAAGAGAATGAAAACCTAGATGAAAAATGTCGTAATCTACAAGCCTTGTGCACCACGAGCTACAAACAATCAGAGGAAGTTGCTTTGGCCTTAAAAGACAATATCAAACCTGCTCTAAATCATTATAAAAACGAAATCTTTGCAGGTATTTGGAAATTTTAAATATATACAGAAAGGCTACTCCCTAGAATAAAAAGTGAGGCTGCCAAAATGAAAAATTTTGGTTGTCAGTTAACATTAGCTTAATTGGGGAAAGGGAAGTTTTTTCAATTAGGATGCTAATTATAAGCAGGTTTAGTCTGAAAATATGATAATTCGAACAAATAAGTGAAATTTTTTGCAAACTCTCCAACAAATGTGAAATTTTAAAGCATAAGACGACTTTTATACTATTATCTTAGGCTTTACTTCTTTTAATTTTTATGTAATTGTCGACCAAACTTTTTTTGCTAACATTATGCTGTTTTTCGTGATATATTAAAACTTTGATGTCATTTAAAATTATATCAGATTGTAAGAAATATGTATGGTGTATTCTTGCCATGTTGGGCCCTAAAATATCCCAATTTTTAGCTTAAATTAGTAAGATCGATGAGCATGGCTCGCGTAGCTTAGGGCACGTGCAAAGTGAGTTTTTATTTTCGTGAAATTATCAAAATTTTGAGAAATTGTATTTTGTAATGGCACGTGCATAGTGAGTTTTTATTTTCGTGAAATGTATAAACTTTAAAAAAAATTTAAAATTTTTTTTGTAATAAAACTTGAAATTTCAAAATGTTGCCAAAGTTTATATATGTACATAAAATGCTTTTTCAGAAATAAAAGATTTTTGAAAAAAAATGATTTACACTTTGCACGTGCTCTAATAAAACGTAGATTTTTCAAAAGCTGCCAAATCTAGTTTATGCACATAAAATTCTTTTTCTGAAATAAATTTTTTCAAACATTTTTAAAATTTTGCGCGATTAAAAACTCACTTTGCACATGCCATTAATTACACAAGCCTACACGTCTCTTACCCCTATTGCATGCATGTTTCCGATCCCATTTATATCATCTGTTAAGTTTCTATTTCATGTATTGCATTAAAATTAACATTGATTTAAGAAAAACCCAGCATAATAACATCCATTATAATTTTTATCCTTTTCCTTTGGTTATTTTGTTTTCTACATGCAGCTTTCAGGGTACCTATAAAATAAAAAATCCCTTATAATATTAATGACAAATCATATCATACGTCTATTTATGCTGCATCTACGAAATTGCTATTGAAAATTTAATGAATGAATATAAAATAAAACCAGAAAAATGCTACGTGTGTAATATTTTCCAAATTTAATGTTTAAAGCTGCGAAAATATTAAATATTTGAAATGTTCAGCCCTGTTTTTGGTTTATTTAATATGGCTCTATCGACCGAAAATTTTACAAAATAATATTTTATTTGGTTATGGCAGTTTAAATTTTACGCAAATTTCCATTTTTTAAAATCCCGTCTTCCGTTACTGTTTGCGTTAAAGTTTTGGAGATATCGTAAAAAAGTTCTTATTACTTTCGGCCATTCTAACAAATTAAATTTTTTCTTAGGGCACGTGCAAAGTGAGTTTTTATTTTCGTAAAATTTTAAAAATTTATTTTTTTTTTCAAATTTTTTTCAAAAATTTTTTATTTCAGAAAAAGCATTTTAATGTGATATTAAATTTGGCAACTTTTTAAATATTTGCGTTTTATTACAAAATTTTTTTTTTTCAAAATGTTAAAAATTTTACGAAAATAAAAACTCACTTTGCACGTGCCCTTAAATATAATTGTGCGATCCAGATTTTATGTTAAGATTTGTATTTTTAATTTTACACATCTAGTTAGAATAACAAAGAAACCGTAATTAAGAAACAAAAGGTTTTATAACTAGGCCTTGATGATCTAAAAAAATTGAATTTGAACATGCCAAAACAACATGGCCTAAATTATCGAAAAAAATTTATAAATTCTAAAACATTTTTGAGTTTTGCCAACCATTACATAAGTAAAGGCCGTATTTAATGAACGTGCAAACAAATTTTAAGAAAGGTCACAAGTCTTTATTGCACGATTCTTCCGACCGAAAGTTTATCGACATGTGATAAAAAGACATTGCAACTTTGATGTTATGCTTTAACATAACTGAAAGAACATTGGCTTAAACTGTTAAGGCCTTAAATTAATACAAAATCTATTTAAAATGAGTGCTTGGGAAAATACATATTTTTACAATCCGTAGTTCTAATTTTATGTTTTAAGTTTTTTACCCAATGTTTATAAATATAGTACGGCAGGCCGTAAATGCTTGTGCTGACAGTTTAATCAACCAACAAATTCCAGCTTTTAATATCTGCCTTTCAAAATACAACGATCAGCTTTCCCAATTGCAAAATAAAAACACAGATATGAAATTGGAAATGGTAAATTAATCGTATTTATTAAATTTTTTTGAAATAAACATAGCTAATTTTTTTTGATCTAATGGTAGGACAACCATATAAAGGATAATATCAAGTTACAAAAAAAAATGAACAATCTAACCGCTATAAACGCTCAATATGTAATTGAGTGGAATAGTGAAACTGAACACCAAAAAGAGCTCGCATCCAAGATAAACGATATGGAAAAGGATTTTGCATCCTATAAACGTGAAATGGATGCCAAAAAACTTCAAAACGCAAAGGGTATGTTTTAGTTTAAGAGCAAAAAAAATGTTTATATATAAAAACGTTATAAATATTTTGATATTTTTGCAATTATTATAGGGACGGTTTAAAATAAGTTTTTTAAATAAAATTTGTTTTTTATGTATTTAACTGTGATACTTAAATGATGTTTTAAATTTTCGTAAACATCACTTATAAATTAAGGGCCATAGCATGAAATTTATGCGTAAAGATCTAAAACATGATATTTATATTCCGTTAACTTGGTTATTTTTGTAATTTGAAATATAAAAGAAAATTTGGAAAAAAAAATTTGTTTTTCGTTAAATATGATTTTGGTACTCATATGTAAATTTGCCGGTTTTTTGTTTAATGGCTCTCATACAATTTTTTTTGCATTTTAACCGAGAGTTTAAGTAAAGCTGTTTTAATTTTGAATGATTATCTTTCTAGATACTGAAGTTCATAAAGCTAGGATCCGATATTTGGAAGATGAGTGTTTAGAACTGCAAAGAAAACATGCGGAGGAAGTTGATTCCTATCAAACCAATTTGAGAGACAGTGAAGAAAAGGAACGCCTTATATTACAAGAAAAAGTTATATATACTCTATACATGAAATTATAATATTTAACTTTACATTATATGTTATTTGCACAATTTTTTTTCATTGACCCTTATTCTTTTTTTCTGATATAATTTTAATCACATTCATTTAATATTTCATATTTTTATGACATTGTACAGCGAAAACGAGAACAAGCAAACACCTCAATTTATTTTTAATAAATATGATAGCGCTTTTTGCCCAAATTTTACCTCATAATTCAACATTTTGCCTTATATGCAAAGATTAGAACTAGTTTCAGAACTCGGAACTCGAAGAACTCGTCTTTTTTTTGAAATAGAACTCGGAAAACTTGGAACTTAGTACCAAGGTAGTACTCGAGTTCCACTCTCGAGTTCCATTGCAATTTATTTCAAATATCTTAAATTATACTATATTAAACTATATTTTTTTAAATAATCTTAATCAGCTTTTAAAACTGTTGAAGAAATTATTTAAAAAGTTTTTATAATCTTAAACTTTTATAACCTTAGCTTGACCCACGCAAGGCGGTTTAGTACTTTTGCGATTATTTTATAACAAAGTGATAATTCAATAAAATCATTATCAGATTTATGATCAGCGTCTAAAACTGGTCTGAAAAACAAATAATAAATTTTTATATTTATAAATTATTTTATAACCCTAGCTTGAACCAAGCAAATAGGCGGTTTATAACTATTGTAATAACATTGAAAATGTTTTTTCAATCAAAATACAATTATTTAAAATATTACTAATATTCACGATCAGCGTCAAAAATGGTCTAAAAACATTTAAAACCATCGATAAACCATTTGTACAAAATTAAATAGATTTTAAGACTAACTTGTTTTGAGGAAAAAATGAAGAACATATTTCAAAAGCTTCTAAAAGTTAAATTTAATTGTTCTATTTTACTCTGTGTAAAACTTTTTGGTCAATTTTACTAATATTTGTATTTTTAGCTATAAATTGCCAATACCATATGAATAAAATTCAAGCCAGAGTGTTGGAATGCAAAGAAATCTACGACCAGCATATTGCAGCAAATATTTCTAAATGGCTTGGGGAAACTATTTCAAATTATAATATAATGAAAACCCAGATTTTATCAATAACTTCAGACACAGCGCGCAATATGAAAGCTGGAATACGTAATTTTAAGAAGACACTTGAAAAAGGTGATGAAGATGACATCTTTGATGCATCAGAAGAAAAGTTACAAGATGAAAATGATTTAAATTTTATAGAGGATTCTTACGAGGTTTGTGAAATATATGATTTCAACTCGTCAATCATCATTGATCTCAACTGTGCTGCGTACGTGGTTCAAACTTTTCTAGTCAGCACACCTGAAATAACTTTAGCAAACAAGGTAGCAAGACAATTGGCTGCTAAGCTTAAAAGGCCTATTTTATCAGCAAATGTTAAAATCCCCAAATCTTCCTCAATCCATACTTAAGCATCAGGTGAGGTGGAACTGGACTTACACCTGTATAGAAAGATTAATTAAATTGAGACCGTTTTTTGATCAACACAAAAATATTTTAAGTGAGTTGGAAATACCCCATGATATTTGAAATATTTTTTAAAAATTTCGAAACATTAGGCCCCGCGGCAATCTTAACAAAAGAGCTTAAGGCTCAAACTTTAGATGTTTTCATTTTTTTACAAAATATTATAGTAAATTGTGGCCTGTTTCTAGATAAAAAATTCTACTTTAAATTAAATAATAACAAATGCGAGGCTAAAAAGTTTCCGAAAATTGTTCTATCAAAATCCCTATCTCTTCAAAGCAAAGATTGAGGTAATCATGAGGAAGAAATTATTTTAGATTCTTCTGAAAAGATGACAGAAGAATTTTCACTTTTATAGAATGTTTTAAAGGACGATGAAATATGTTATAACCATGATGACTCAAAAGCCCTCCTGATATACGATCAATTAGACATAGAAATTTAAAAATACGAAAATTTGCCGCGTTTTAAGGCGGATGAAAATATTAGAAGCTGGTGGGTAGCCAACACCGCTAGCAAACTTAGCTTTAACTGTTGTATCAGTCCCCTTGACCGAGGTCAGTGTGGAAAGATTCTTCTCTAATTTAAACTTTATCTTAGATTCCCAAAGATCGGCTAAAGGATGACATTCTAAATGATAATCTTTTTGTTGGAATGAATTTTAAGCTTAATAAATTGAATGTGCAATGTGTAATATATCTTTTTTTGTATCTCTCAAGTAAAAATGGAACTTGAGTTCCGATATTTTGGAACTCGTCGGTACTTCCAAGAACTTAGTTCTTTTGAAGATTATCTCAAGAACTCGGAACTTAATACCAGCTTTTTTCAATGAGTTCCAATCCTTGCTTATATGCCATTTTGTTAATCTCTTAAATATAAAGCGAAACAAAATTTTTTAGGATTATTGATCCTGGTAAAACTTTTTTATTAATCCAATAGTAAATTATCATTTATAATATTAGACAAATATAAATTCTAAAATTACTTTTTACAGTTATCTGTTTCGCCTGTTGCGTAAGCCTAATTTTGTACTTTTCTTCTTTCCCATTTATTTAATAAAACAATTCGCGATTATGATATTTATATTTAATGTTGAGAATAAAGCTTATGCTTGAACCCAATGAAGACGGTTTGTACATTTAGTTATTAAAACGCCGAAAGATATTAATCACTCTATTGATAATCCTTTTTTATGGTCGATGTTATTATTCAGTTCTTGCCTAAATTTTTAAACTATTAACAATTTTTATTATATAATTTTGTCTTTTTTATCAATATATTTAGATCGACCTTGAAGTTTTGGTATCTAATCTTAAAGCAAATTTTGAGAAAAGCGAAAAAGGTTTTGAAGAGCGGACTAAAAAATTAAAAGACGAATATGACACATTAAAACATCAATATCGGCAAATGAAACTAAAGATGGAAGAATCTTTAACGTTACAACACAAAGGTAGATCAAATTAAGTTTGACAGAATAAAAATATATAATGTCTTTATTATTATGATGTGTAAATTCGATTTATTGTTTCTGCTTTTTATAAATATTTTTATGAACCTTTAATTAAAGAATCATTAAACACCTTTTATATTTAATTAATCCCTTTTTATATGTATGATAGATGATCTCAAGCATCAAAACGCATTAACAAAGCTTCAGTTAGACATTGAAAGTGCGAAACTTGAAGCAAAATCTCAAGAACTCACCATTAAGGAAAAAGAGTTTGAAATTTCTCACTTAACGCGTATCAATCAAGGTCTTCAGACTGAGCGAGTTTGTTACTTTTTCTATTTTTATAAAAGATTATTTTTTTGTATATATCGGAGTTTTTCTAACCTAAGAATTTTGTTTAAGCCGCCAAACTTAGTTTAAATCTTTCTCTATTCAGGAAGAAATGGTGGCTAAATATGATGCTAAGATGGAAGCGCAAAACGTTGAAATAGCAAACGCGAAAGAGTTGCTTGACAAAAAAATTATTGAACATGATAAAGAAATTAACAGGTGTAAATTGTTATACTAGGAAAAACTTTACTTTTTTGAGTTATTTTTTTGCCTTAAAACTAAAATTTTTATTAAAAATGTATATCAGAATAAAAATATTGATTTTAAAGTAAATTTGTTCCCCCTTATATCAAAGGTTTCTCTGTTTTTTGATTCGTTAACTTTATACCTATGTAAATTTTAGACTTCACGAGCAAATAATCAACTCTGAAGCAAAATTAACCGGGGAATGCAAAGATTTTGTCAAAAATATCGAGGTTCTCAAACAAGAAAAATACGAAGTATTTTTTGATATTCACTTTAATGCTTATTAATTTGTAAGTTTTTTATTTGTTAAATTATATAATTTACATTTATTTTACAGATGACCTCACAAATATATGATCTCAAATTAAGGATTCAGAATTACGAAAAGCAACTAGAACAAGGTTAAGTAGTTTGATTAATAAGCACCATTCTTTTAAAAAAATATTGCCCTGATAAAATTTCTGCCATATTTTTAACGAAAACTTTTAAACTTTAGAGCCAATTTATGAAAAATATTAGATATTTTCCAATATCTATGGTATAAAGAATTTTCATGTATATCTTATTTTTAATCCAGATACTTTTCGTAATACCACCTTGCCTAAAAATTCCAATATTGATCCCAACTCTTCCCAGCACATGGTTTCAATATTACATTATTTAATACATTTCTTAAAATAAATCCATATTCCTTGTTTTATTGTGGTATTTTTATTATAACACACACTGGGATGAAAGGCCTGGCATAAAATGGAATTTTTAAATTTTTAAAAAACTTATTCAGCTGTCATTTAAACAGGCCTTCTATACAATACGTATAATCGTGTTAAAAAGGGATGTTGCGCCTTAGGCGAGATCTTATAAACATCTATAATTAATAGAGTTGTTTTGTAAATTGAATTGTAAAATTGAGGAAATTCGATTTCTATGTATGGGCATCTCTCAACCCACCTTTTGAATTTAGTTGATGAAGAGAGAGATAGAGTTATGTCATACATGCGTAATTGAAGATATCCGAGGAATATGTATAGATGTTGTTGTTAGTAGCCCCTGTTCGTTGGACCTAAAAAGTTGGATGTAGAAGTGAGTTTGAGTGCTGCGAGGGCTGGGTTAAGCCAAAGATCTATCGGGGAGATAGGAGGCCCCCGGTTTGGGATATGTATAGATAATTAAATACGTTGCTCATAAAACACCATCTCAACTAGGAAATTTAATTATTGACCACTTGTATCAAATCTTTACCTTAAATTTGATCAAAGATATATTTATAATATATTAATAAATAATTTTTAAATGTCTATAACATTTTCATATTTAATCAGTATAAAACTGAAGTATGAATCAAAATTGACTAGAAAGTTGAAACAAATTAATATTTTACTTTAAGTTAAAATTTACAAAAATTGTAAACTTTGTATGTGAACCTAATAATACAAAATGAACGTGAAATATTTTGTTTAAAAAAATTGATAAATAAATGATATAGAAGATTTGCATTCGTTTTTTTTAACAATATGACACATTTTTTAAAGGTAAATACGAGTGCTCCTCTGACCAACAAACCCGACGGCTTAGAACTTTTTAGGAAACATCAAACAACTCAAAACTTTGATCGGCAGTACGAAAATATGTTTATGCAACAAGCATTACGGGTCAATTTTATGCAAGAACAACATTTGGACTCGCGCGAAGTTATCTACAAGAAACCGTTACCAGCACTTGCCAACTTTGATCCTTCGCTCCAATATAAACACCTAACATTCAAGGGTGAGAAAACAGTTGCTGATAATGGCCCATCCACCAACGCTATTAAGTTGTCAAGGAGAATCTCTAATTCACGCAGGACAACACATCAAACGAATAATTCCGTTATTAGTGGACCTACATCGATGTATTTAAATAGCAATTCTACACACGATAATGGTGCCCCCTTAAATTACGATAATAAAAATTTGCAAATTAACGGGTCCGAAAATTTAAAAAAGAATGTCGAATTAAGTGGGGATAAAATTGTTCCACGAGGCATGCTCGATGGCCAAACGTCCTATGGTATTGAAGAATCTTTTGCTACTTCTAATACAAATAATAATAACGCAAATTCTACTATTGCATCATCCCAACGGCAGGATCACTTTGGAAGTGGACGTAGAATTAAACGGATTTTTAAAACACCGATTAAATTTCTGATTGAGAATACACCAGCAGGTAAAAAAAGACGGAAAAAAGATGCGGCCAAACTGGATAAAATAAAACACGGGAATGGAGACGAAAATCAAATCGACACCTTAAGTCACAAAATGGACCAAGAATCAGTTGTCTCATTAAATGATGGATTTGAGGTAACATTTTTTTCCAACATTTATATACATTTTTTAAGCATATATTCTTTGATATTAATATTATATACTATTTCAACTTAATAAAAAGAAACGGGAGTTTTAATTTTGCGTAGCTAAATGGTCAACATTGTTCAAATTATTTTTGGCTTAAATCATTGTTGTAAATCAGATAAAAAACTGCAACTTCTATATTGAAAGATGTTAGTTTTGCTTTAGTTTAACCCCTATAAAATATATTTTATGTCAATAGATATAGAATATGGGATTTAATAAAATTTTTTTTTATGCGTAGTTAATTTTTTGACACGTTTTTTATAAGATATAAGTCTTAGCAATATTTAATATTTACATGTATAAATTCCTTGGTATGTTATGGTTATTATTATTGACCTTATTTTTTAATCCAGTTGGCTCAAAGTTTTGTTGATGGCAGTAATATCAATATGACTAGAGAACCGACGCAAAGCTATAATTTTCGACCAACTAAACATCGATTGCAAAGCAACGTTTCCCCGAATAATAATGCCTCCACTTCTCATAACCCAAGTTCATGGGTCATCAATTTTGAGGAACACGATGTTGGCCACCATAATACAAGGGCAAAAAAAGTTGGCCAGCCGATTAACGGTAAATTGTATATCATAGACCTCATCCATATAAAATTTTATTGATTTTTATATAATCACATGAATATTATCTAATTTGGCATGTTAAATATGATTTTTGCAAATCTTAGTTTGTTTTTCCATAAACTTTATGCACGACAAAAATCGTTTAAAGTCGTTATATTTGTTGAATTAAGGGTTATATAACAATATAACTTGTAAACTACAAATGCAAAATATAACATGTTTATTAACTTATTATGTTCATTTATGTATAAAGCGACAGAATCGAAGAAATACAAAAAAAATTTAGTTTAAACTTAATAACTTTTCCCTACAATTTTTTTTAATTATTTTATTAAAGTGATGCGTCAAGTTGATAGACCTCAATCTCAATGGGAACCACTTGATTATTCCTTACCACCGTACACCTCAATCGATGACAGTATTCGTTTACGTAAGACAATACTTTTAAAATTATTAGAATTATCTATTTTTTGATCGCAGAAATATATATTTTTACCTTATGTTATAAATAATTTTTGCTTTTGTTAGCAGAGCTTGCGTGTTTTCTTTTGTTTTTTTTTAGAATTTTCAATTTTCTCTCTTCAATTTCTTTAAATTACCTGGTCTTTTTGAAATTTTTCAAGTGTATAATGATTCAAAAATTCATTTTATTTTTTACATAAAATTCTAGACCGAACTAGTACTATTAAGCAACATCAAGATCGCGAAACCAAAGAAACGAAATACAGAGTAGTAGCTTTGCCAGAACCGATTTCTCGTAGGATAAATTCGGTAACATCTGGCCCTGAGAGCGAACTTACTTTTAATGATAAGGATAACAGCAGCATACAAAAAGGAGATAATAAACGAGACCGAATAGTCGAACTGAATAGGCGTAACACATTGCTTATGCCCCATCTTAAAAGCACGTACCCACTTGAAACATTGGCCGTTGAGGATACCTCACTCTTTATGGTGAACTTATTTTGTATTTTTTTATAATTAGTTTTTTAAATCTTCAATATTTAAATCGCAATTAAGTATCATTAATATCACATAAAAAAATATACAAAGTAACATACCTAATTTTGATAGTGTTTTAGGTCCTATAATCTTATTCCTTTGTTTTTTGTATGTGGTCAAACCGCAGTTATTACTTGTTGAAAGGAAGGTGCGTTTTTAACGATTCAGTAACACTTTTATTTATGGTAAGATTATATTTTTTTTGTGAAAAGGTAAAAATTATTTCGAATTTTAAGTTGCATTTTAAATTTTTTATTTTGCCTTATTAAAAAAAGTTAACCGTTATATTAAGAAAAATTCACTATTAATTATGGCCAATTACTTTGGCCAATTAAGTTAAAGTTTTTATTACATTTTTTGGCGCGTTCAGAGTTTCATTTATAAAAATTTTTTTTTTTAAAAAAATATTGGTTTAACGTTGGTTAATTTTTTAAGCCTTAAAATTTTGAAAGGAGTTATTGAAATGATTATTAGCTATGTTTATATGGATTGCGATATAAATTTAATAAAAATTTAAATATACTTAGAGCAATTGCACCGTGTAGAAAACATTGTAAAATACAAATTAAATAATATTTGATGTCTTTAACTTTTCGATATTTTTTTGTAAAATATGAACACTGATCGCGCCCTAATAAATAACTCAATTAATTTCTTTCAACCAAAATTTTTTTGAGTTTGGCTATGTCTAAAAGTTAAACTAGACTAAAAAACGGCAAAGGGATTCAAAAATGGTAGATATGTGTACGAGACATACAATAGCATATTCCCGAGAAATTAAATATTCACAAATCAAAACTATTTTCCCTAATCTTTTTTTCATCTGATAGCCTGCTAATAACATACAAACAAAGGTGCTAAAGCTGAAATTTTTTGCAAACTTGAGATTTACTTGACATCAATTATTTTAACGGATAAATTAATTACAAAATTTTTAGTTCAGCTTAATTACGTGGCCATTAGTTTTTCCTTACATTATTATTTAAACTATCTGTTTCATTTTTTAAATTGCATGCATATTTACATTTATTTGTTTATCAATAAGCTCTTACGATTTTTTTAATTTTGAATAATTTTAGCCTGCCAAATAAAATTGTGGAGGTTTTTTGTTTAGAATAGGGTTAAAATTATAATAGATATTTGTTATCATTTTTGGTTAAATCTAACAACGCTACTGTTCGATACCATTACTTTTTTAATTGTTTTTGTTTTAATAAAATATATTTTTTCTCTATAGTCCGATTCTCTTGATGGTAGTATTACGCGTAAAGCCTCAGCATCTGCCAAAAAGCACAGGTGCGTACGTTATTAATTTGAATTTAAAGGTGTTTGCAATTTACCCGTTTGTTAGTCTTGATTTATTTTCTAAATGTTTGTTAACAGTTGCAATTTTAACCAAATAGCTATTGGAAATATTAAATACTTGGAATATAATAGGAAAATTACATATGAGTTTTTTCGTAAACAATATTTTTAATTAAAAGCAAAAGCACGGTATACGAATTATTTGATAAAATATTATATTTAATAAATATAGCCGGTATTTGACGCCATCTAAATTTATGCCCTCAATCCGGAAATCTATCAAGAATCGTAATCCATTTGTAGTCTCAAAGGTTATAACACTATTTCTTCCCTAATATTCAATAGATAATTTATTAAAAAAACTTAAAATTTTGGCTTTTTCTTTAAATCTTTTAGTAAAATGTAATAGTCAATATACTGAAACCCTTTATATTTTAAAATTATATTTTTTGACTCTTTAATAAAAATTTTGTTAATTATATTTAATTGGCCACCCATCGAATCTGTCAAATGTCTAATAATGTAGGGAACATGATATTTGTTTTGGTTTTCACAAAAAAATTGATTTAATAACATAATTTATTATGCCTAAAATTTCATATATTTATTGTTGCAGACGCCGAAAAAAGGGAAAGAAAATGAAACACCGAAAAAGCGAAAATGATTTAACATTGCTTGGCTTATAGCTAATATGTCGGAGAGTATATAAAAATTTAACACACATTGTGCTATAAGTTATTTCCGAGTTTTTTTTTAATATTTTGTTGGCAAAATTATTTAGTTTGTTTAATTATTATCAGATATTAAATTTAGCATTTCTAAATTCGTAATACTAATTTTCTGACATTATATTAGTTGATTTAGCACATGAACCTTATTTATTTTTAAGTTTTTAATGGAATCAAACAAAAAATTATTTTTTGACCAGGACAATGTATGATTGTTGCTCTAAATTTGTAAATATATTCGCATGGGGTTTTGTCACAAATAATTTTTTCAGAAATGATTTTTATTATTATTTATATAATATATTATTCATATACTTATTTTTAATGATTTTATTGTATTTAATTTAAATAAATGAGTTTAACTTCTTAGCTACTTTTAATACGGGTCAACAAAAATGTGAGATAAGAGAGTTAACCCTTTCCCCAATCTTTTTTTTAAATTAAAAATCATGTAAATTTATTTAGGGGGGAGGGGCGACCATTTGATTTTATCTAAATGTCTTACATTGACGTTTTTCGCTCTAAGGTAAATCGTTATTAATTTTGAAAGGGGTTGTAGAAACTGTATTTTTGGGCAATATCTATAATAATGAGATTTAAATTATTTATTGAAACAGATGCAAATTCTTTATTTTGTTCAAAAGATAATGCTATACAAAAAAAGCGGGAATAAATAAAAATTATTATTCAATAGTCATAAATACTACATAAGTTTGAGCAATTTAAAAGAGAGTATGGATTTAATGAACAATTTCAGCAACCTTAAAAGAGTTTGGCAAATTTGTAAAAATGAATTTTTTTAATATCAAAGGTTTTTGTGGATTTTTGTTAAAACCAAATGTAAATACAATTTTAGACATAAATACCCTTCTTAAACATCCTTTCCTACAAAAAAATAAATCATTTAGGTCGGACAATTGGACGAGTTTAAGTTCTCAAATATGGGCATTTTCATAAACCTAGGAAATTGTCTAACGAAAAATTTAACAAAAAATTGGCGAGATTCTTGAAAATGGTATACGTGTGTATTGTAATAAGGTACTAAAGTTCAAACCGGGCCGTTATATTCCTTCTTGGGGACCCGACATATTTTTTAATTTACAGCCCGGCGTTGTTCATCTCTCTGCTCGGCCCACCGAGTTTACAAATGCAAAATTATATGACAATTTCAGATATATTTAGTTTTAATTAGTTCTAGTACAAATACAGAGTGTAGAAATAATACTCTGCACAATAATCATTTTTAAAACAATTTTGTAAAAAAAATAAGAATCAGCAGCCCATCTCCTTCCCCTACATATTCCGCCCCCTCGGCCCAATTCTTTCTGAACATTTGGGCTATGCTCGGCTTTTGTGTGCCCTTTAGTATTGAAAATTTAAAAAAAAATTCTAAATTTTTACCGCTATTTAAGGTAAGTAAAAGCTGTAGCTAATTAGCAATTTTCTTGAAACTTTTGAATATGTAGGCTAACAAATTTTATTTTAATTCTACAGCGGGTCCGCAGTGTTAAAAGACATTTAATTTCATCTATATGGGTTTTGCTTATTATATTTCGCACTTTTAAGGTAAATCGTTATTAATTTTCCAAAGGGGTTTTTGTAGAAACTGTAGTTTATGAACAATCTATAATTTTTAATAAGATTTAAATTAATGTCCGAAACACAAATTTTATTATTTTGCTCAAAAGTTAATCGCTTTACAAAAATGCGGGAATAAATAAAAATTATTATTCAATAGTCATAAATACTACATAAGTTTGAGCAATTTAAAAGAGTGAGTATAGATTTAATGAACAATGTCAATGTTGCAAAACCTTCAAAAGAGTTTGGCAAATTTGTAAAGGAATTTTTTATTTTTAAATTTTATGTTGATTTGTGGTTAAAACCAAAGGTTATATCAAAATACAAATTGGAGCATAAATATTTTAAGCCTTTTCTACAAATAAAATTAATATTTAGAATTAAATTTGACGAGTTAATACCAAGTCCCAAAAAAGGCATTTTTACCATATCTTAAACTTAACGTAAAATATAATAAAAAAATTAAGGCGAGATTCCTTAAATCAAAAATTATTTTTTTTTTAAAATAACACTGAAATAAAGAGTTAGAAGTGATATATACGATATTTTCATTTTTAAATAGTTATAATAAAAATAAGATTTAGAAAATCGGCTCAACTTTTTCTAAATTCAGGCGGCCCAAGTCCTAAATTTCCCTTAGCCTTATTCGGTGTCAAAGTTATAGACTAAAAATTGAACTAAAACTTCATGTCTTTTTTCTCTATTGATCATAAAATCTTATTTTATAAAAATCAAATGATTAGCGCTGTTCGCGACAATTTTTGACCACATCAGAGTGGGTCTAAATATTTCTAGCCGTAGAAATTACCAACAGGCCTTTTAATTTTAACCATGAGATTTTGATTAATTCATTGGCATTGAGAATATTTTCAAAACATCTTTAATTGATCTTAAATTTTGCTTAAATTAAATTCTTATTATTTCAAACGTCAGCTTTCGTTAAACGTGTTTTACAAAATATTGTGCAAATACTTTTTATCATTAGTCTATTACTATGAAAATTAATATTTTATCTCAATTACTTATCGTAATATATTTTTACGATGAAAACAAATTTGGCATTAGGGCTGACTTAAACCAAAATGCTTCGAATGAATATTCATATGAAATGATGAGAATAATAACCAAAGAACTTAAATATTGTAAAATTATTATTTTATTAATCTACTATTAATTTCGTATGCGGTTAAAATAACAGTAGCGAACGAAGAGATTACAATTTGAGTCTTCACTTCAAATCTATTTATTGAATCTTGTAATGAGATATATTAAACAGGTCGAATATCAATGTAAGAAAAAAAAAGTTTGAGAAAATACTAATGAATACATCCCCATGATGCCTTATCTCATATATTTTCCGTTTTTCGTTGTTTCTTCCGCCTTCGGCTATTTAGATCCGTCCATAACGTAAAAATGACCTTTTTTGACCAAATTATCGACTTAAATAGAACATTGCTTAAAAAATATTATTTGAAGTTTGAATTTTAATAGCTGTTCAAATAATAATATTTTATTTAAATATTTTTTGTTTAATCGTTTTTGTTATATTTTTCTTTTAAAATTTTAAATGTTTATAACTGCCTTACAAATTTTTATTAGAAAAGGTACAGGAATTGAAAATAACTAAAATGGCAAGTTTGGTCTTTGTAATTAACTCATAATTCTCAAATATTTGTTGACCTGTGTAATTTACGAAGAACACTCTTTCTTTGTACAACTGAAGTAAAAAAAGCTAAGTTAGCGAAAATGGCAAACTGATTTGAAAATAGGGCAGAAAAAACTAAAATCAAGTGATCTGCTGTAAAAATTTAAGATGTTTAATGTAAAAAAACTTAAGTTTTGAAGAGCTTTTTATATTTGTGTTAAAAGTTTTTCAATTTCGTAAATTTACAAAATAAACATGCTAGATTTGTCAAACCGTGCTGCCCATTTTTCACGACCACTTGATATACCAGGTATGTAAAAAATAAAAACATTTTTTTGAACCTATTAAGTTTGCTTGATTATTTAAAATTTTATGGTTGGCTTTACGAGTCCATCGGTATTATTTATAATATTTAAGAAGAGTTTAAGGGCTTGATGTTGTTAAATATGTGTAATGCAGGTTGTATCTAAATAAGACCATTAGTATAAGGTAGTTATTGGGTTTGAAAGTTTTGAGCTGTTTGTGTAAATCCGCCGCTCTATTATATTGTTAGAACTCTGTCAAACATTGCTGGAAGAAAGTTCGCGCAACTTGAAATCCATAATGGCAAGAGATATGCTCGAAAGACCAGTATTGGCTGGTCCCTATTCCACCGCACCTGACACCACTGATGGCCCAATTCATCTAGCTTTTGAATTATCAAGATTATTTAATGGTAGCACTTTTTTATATGAAAACAAACTTATTTATATAGGAACTTGTTCCATATTATTTTGTATGATCTGGCCTCTTCTTATGTGCGAATATGCTCAATGTAAAAATATTAGTAAAGAAAGATATAGTACATGAAGGATGTCACCCAATCTGATTTTTTAAGGTAGTTTAATCGTGCATATTCTAGCTCTGCTCCCGCGAAATATATGTTAACTTAAGCCAGAGGGGCACAAACATGCGACCCGGTCTAATTTGGCTCAAAAATTTGTTCTTTATTATCGGTCAAGCCCAAAATACGAATACGGCTAGGAAATTTTATATTGCAAGTTATAATTTTTTTTTTCTAAATCAATTATACCAGACTGTCAAAGTAATATCTTTTGTCAATTATAATTTGCCTATTTTATTTCTTAAAAACAATAACTAAAAGGAAAAAGGCAATTATGGTGTAGAAATAGCCGAATTGGCCCAAAGTTTTTTAAAATCGATCCGCCCCTCCTGTTCGGCCCTGGGCTGGGTTTGAACGACTTTGATCTATAGTTAAGATAGCTAAAGAGTCTTCTAATTAAACTTATAATTACAAAAAGTCTTTGGGAACGTTTTTTCTTAGAGCAATGGGTCTTTGTTTTTTTTCTTGCTTAAATAGGTAATCTGATGGGTCGATTTTACACAACTGGAGCTAATTTCTTTAAGGGACCGGGAATACACCTTCCAAATACGGGTAAAAGTTTTTTGCGAAGGGATGAACTTATTGGAAATGGCAACGAATTTTACTATTACAAATCCGAGTACACATATCAACAGATGGAACAATTTAGATTTTTGCAACGAAATTACAGGGTTAAGGTTTAACTCTTTAAATATTTTAGGGCGCGTTCAGACTTCGTTCGTTTTTACAAAAAAAAAAATAAAATTTAAGTTTGTAATGGAAAATTATTAACCATTGTTTTTACAATATTTTCTAACACAGAGCAGTTGCTCTAAATATATTTAAAAATCTTTATATCTTAACAAATAAACATAGTTCATTGCAACAAGACTTTAATATCTAACATATTTAACCTATATATTTTTTAGAAAAAATATTTGAAAACTTGAATGAAGTCTGAACGCGCCATATAAAAATAAAACGGTATTTTTGCATTTCCTTCAGGTATAAAGTAACGATTTAACGGTTTAGGAATTTTAACCTACAGTAGTGCGTTCACTAATTTGAGACTAAAATCATAGAGTGATTCTTGATTTAAGTTAAATAAATCGTAATTAAATCTGAAAAAAATCAAATTAATTCTATTTTGGTTTTGATTAGGAAGCAAAATTAGCAAAAAATTTGATTGATATACTTTTATAGGTAAAGCAGCTCAGTTATCTTAAAAAGAGGAAGATGATTAAACATTTACTACATTCTGGTCAATTAGTTTAAGAAATTATACATACCTTTAATTTTCAGTTCTATGTGTCGCTTGGACTATCCCAATTCAAAGATTTGGCTTATATATGCCCGCTAAATTTTGATGATGATGTGCATCGACGCCGAAACCAATCAACTAATGAAGAAAACACTTCGATTTCAGATTTTGTTTTAATTTCGTGGGATATTTCGAAAATTTAGATTCATCCGTTATATCGGTTCAATAATTCCATATTAATTGGGATGCCATATTTTATAGTTTTATGATCATTTATATCATATATTTTAAATAATTTTTATTATATTAATGTTTAATGTTTTATAAATAGTACCTGAACTATAAATCTTGCATCGGATTTATTTTTTACATGGCTGTTATCTATTAATTGACCTATGCGCACTAAATAATTGCTTTGTGTACACAAAATTGTTCTACACGCAATATTAATACAATGCGCGTAGAGCAATTATTTCGTTACATTTCGTGCGCATAAAGCAATTAAATTAATAAGAATCAGCCCCCAATTTATATAGATTGATATAGAAGAAGAGGTAGTGGCAAGCTTTACTTTATAGAGACACGTTGCGTGGGAGAAACGCAACCGCTCAAAATTAAAACAAGACCCTCTTGGTTAAAGAAACTTGTAATCTTTGGAATAACGGTATGCGGGACATGTAAATAAAAGCTGATATGATGTTTAAAAGCAAAACTTGTATAATTTCAACGCTAAATTTTTTTATTTTTTGAACATATTTTGACTTAAACATTTCAGTTGATATTTTTTGTTAAAATAAAATGAGTTTGCTCGTTTAAATTAAATTTAGAACATTTAAGGTTTTGTGGCTTATTTTGATTTTATTTTTATCCCTAAATGAGTGTAAAATACATGATTTGTAATTAAATGTATCATTATTTAGGCCCTCTTTAAAATAAATGCTTGATTTATTAAATATGCTTTAGATGCTTGAAATACTAAGTTTCGATAAAGATTTACCTTAATAAAACAGATTTTTGATATAGTATATTTAATATGCTGTTTCTAATCTATTTAAGAATCATTGTAAAATATTAATAAGTAAAAAGAATTGCAAAAATTTTAATTATGTATGAAATTATAGATCAGAAGACTCATTTTTCGAACCCGTTGTCCGAATGCATCCGTCAACGTTGTTTTGAGTGACGGCAACTCGAGCCTTGTTGACTTTGCAATTTGCAGGCCCAACCAAGCTATAGACATTCAGGCTATAATAGCTGATTGCCAAGAAAAAAGTTACATAATATTACTTTTTTTCCATAAATTTGATTTTTAATAACAATATTAATTATCCAGGTTCACATGGATTAACGAAACATACGCTTTTTTATGTCTGAAGGTTTATATTACTTCTGAATATTTGTTATGTTGGGCAAAATTGTATTCAAAAAATTTTTATTTATTTTTTTTTATTTGGTTCAATAATGGGTTAGATTAAATAATAATGAGGTTAGATGGAATTTTGCGGGAAAGCAAAAATACATTTTGAGCTTTATACTTCCTCAGTTAGGAACCCTATTCTTTGGTTGATTAAGTCACCTCAGTGCGTTAAGTTATTTTTAGAAGCAAAAATTCCTTCCAACTCCATTTTTTATAAAATATTAAAACAACAAAATTTACCAACCCAATTTTAATCCTCTATAACTTCTAGGAAAAATATGGATTGTTTTTTATTAGTTTATTTATTACTTAAAGAATTTTGTTATTAGAATCAATTAATAGTTTTGTTTATTATATGTTTAAAAAAAGTCACAAAAATTAATTAAAATATCAAATATTGTATTCAAAATTTATACGCTGGTGTTCATATGGACACCAGAGTGCCACTAGGTTAATTAAAACTAATGTTAATTATGCCTTTTAAGTTTACTACAAGTTTAAACTAAAGTAGCTTGGGAAAAAACTTTATATTTAGGTGACGACAATTACAACTGGAAAATTTATAAAAAAATTTAAAAAAAACCCAAACCCTTTGGTCTAATAAATATTACATTTTTAAATCTAAATTTAGTTATAAGAAAAACTAATAAGTATGATATAAAACAATTAGTACGAGAGTTAAACAGTGACGACGCTGTCTCAATTATTGTTTATATAAAAAAACTTTTTAATCATTATTTTGCAATTATAGTTCAGAGAAACAAACCAAAAGCGAACTTTCTAAAAATGTCTAAATATTATTTCATGATTATTTTGAGTGTTTGGAGTCTCGAGGTCACAAATTGCAACACTTTAAGCATTGCGAGCAAATTGGCATATTTAGAGTAAAATAAAAATAAAATGCTTATTCCATATTCCTTGTCTAGGCCCTGGCAAAATTTAATTAACTCAATAAACATCTTAATATTATATTTAGTGGTGTATTTGCCAATTCAAGCTAGCCTATGTTCAAGCGAAGAGGCTACTGGTCTATATAACTTGTATGATCCTAAATCTTCAAAACTTTACAGGTTCATAAGGCCATAAATTTTTTATATTTAATTAAATATTTAATTAATTGGAGAGAAAAGTAATGTCTAGCTAATAAGGATATATTTTAATAAATTTGGCCTGGATTTTTTGTAATTAATATCAAATTATTATATTAAAGGCGTCTCAATTTACAACTCTGCTAAAATAGAATGCCAGCAATAAAAATTAAACATTTAAAAATTAAAATTTACATAATTTTTCCAATTTTATTCATTTGTTTTATTCCAGTTTTTTATTCCTTAGGACGCCGTTCAAAGTTCATTCAATTGTTCTCTTATAAAACCCATTATTAAAATGTTAGTCCTAAATATTAGTATTAAAGATATTTTTTTTTAATAAAAGTTATTAAAATATTATGACAGAAGGAATACACTCAACTCGCCCTTTAGTAAACTTAAATCTATTAAATATATCTTATTGGTGTCAACCAATTCAGGCTTACTAAATTTCAGAGTGCATTAAGCAACTTGGCCATTGCCCTTATATCGTATGTGCAAATTATTTAGTTAACTACCTACATATAATTTGTTTTAACACATTTACATGTACTCCGGCAAATTTTTCAAACAGCCATAGTCACAATACATTCATTAGGTTAAACTTAAACAACACATTTTTTCATTATCTTCGGGTATTCGATATTATTTAATTAAGAATCTCCCCATTTTTTTTTTTTTTTTTTTTTTTTTTTAATTTTTAATTTTTTTTTTTTTTTTAATTTTATTATATTTTATTTTCCCATTTAAATTGACGATTTAGGTCCTTATACTATTTATATCCTTTTTTCCCCTCTTCTTTTCCCCCCTTGTCTCTCAATGGGGTGCGTGGTATCATTTCTTTTTTTTCTTTTGTTGTTATAAAAAATCTTTCTCTTTTCATATCTATTCCTTTTTTTTTTCTTTCCATATTTTCTTTTATTTCTATTTTTTTTTTTCTTTCCTTAGTACCCCAAAATTAACATACATTACCATTACATTTAATAACAAACTTGTATTTACATTTAAAAACAGGCCAACTCATTAAATTTTTAACAACTTAAATATAATTTACCACCAACTACTTAAATATTTAGGTTAAAATCACAATCATTTGGTTTTTGAACCAATCTAAAAAATTTCGATAATTAATTTTTTTTTTTTTTTTATTTATATTTTATATTTTTTATTTTTTTTAATAAATATATCATAAAAAAATATTAATTTTTTTTTTATTTTTAAGTATAAAAATATAAATAATTAAATGATAAAATTTAAACCCCTGATATGGAATATTAATTAAAATTATTTTAAAATATAAGGACAGTATATAGGTGATTATTATTTTAAGGGAAATTTGAGTTAAATAAATTTTTTTTGTGGTTTCACTAATTATTTTGTTTTTTAATATTTTTTTTTAATAATTTTTTTGTTATCCAAGGGGTGGTTCCCTGTTTTTTTGGCAAACTTAGGAGTAAAGGGTAAATTTAATACAAATAAATGTCTATTGATATTTGAGGTCGAAAAAGCGAGTCATTTATTTATCTTTTAATTGTTTACAGCAGGCTTTGATTAAAAATCAGTCAAGACCTAAAGCTCATCTCGACCTGTTACTGGTCATCCCTTTAAAAGCCGACTAAAATGTAAAAGAAAAAGGCTGGGCCTTTCGATATCTAATTATTTACCTCTATATTTCTTAGCCATTGTTAATAAGGACTAAATTTGACAATTAACATTAAAATTATATTACACACGAAAAGGCTCACACTATTTTTTAGTAATTTTAGACAAAAAATTTATTAATTAAAACTTCCAGGCCCTGATTTTGTAAAATTAGGGGGGCTCGTGGCCAAAAACTAAAAAATCAGATTCTTTTAAGTTGAAAAATGAGCCGTCCGGGCCACCTCCACGGCCTGGTAAACTCCAATGTTGATTGATATTAAAAGAACGACACACATGTATTTGATATTGTTACTTCTTTTTATTTTTAAATTATGCATGAAACATCGACTCCCATTGGTCATAATTCATTTATTTGCAGAAATATTCCATTGCACTTTATACCTCCACTCGGCTACTATATTTTTATGAAAAGTCATCCACGTATTATTCAACTAGAAAATGGCGTAATGATTGAATTTTTTGATGAACAAGAGCTAGATAATGTTCTTGAATTTGGGGATTTCGCAATTGTAGCCGATGTAAATAACAAATTCTATATTTTTTAAGCCTTTAAATTTTATAGGATTGCCATACGTTGTTTGGTTAGACAAATAATACAAGGGTCCACATAAATGTGTGAAAAAAAACATATGCTACTGAGAGGAAATAATATCATTAATGTCCCAAAAACTTATTTTTTTTTTTAAAGTTTCTTTCAGCTTTGTATTTTCTTAGGTATGCAGAAAAAATTAGGACTTCGAGAACCTAAAGGAAAAAACCTTAAAAAAAAGAATCTTTGCATATTAAAATCACTTGTAACTATATATTTATTTCAGATAATGAGAAATAAAATTTTAAGTATATCAAGCTTTTACATCCACATTTAGTTTATACATAATATTTGGCACACAAATCTAATCACGATGTATTATAGGTAAAAATATTATTTGAAGTTTGAATTTAACGTTTTAACAGTTTTGAACATTTTTTTTGTTTTAAATCTTTTTTTTTAATTTTTCCAAAATAATGTTATAGCTGGCTTACAAAGTTTGAGCAAAATCCCTAAGATGGAGATCTAATTTATGAAATATAACTCTTAAAAAATTATTGGGCTGTGTGATTAGCCGTACATAGGTTTAGGAATATAAACTTTATTAAATGAATAATTATGCGGACTATTAAAATTTTGTCTTACAATATATGCATGCTTGGTTCATTTTTCCAGCTCTATCTAAATTGTAGTGTACAGAAAATATTATTTTGTGGCTTGAACAAACCATTAAATTGATTTATTTCACGAGACTATCAATTTAGATATATTTTTAGGGTTTTGTAGTTAAATTTTCTTGCCACAAAAGTACTGGCTATGTTCTTAACCGATACCTCCATATATTTAAATTGGGTTCTAACTTAAGAAATTAAAACAGTGAAGTTCCTATATACATATACTTTAACCTTTATTTGCAAACTTAGATACTTCGATGAAAAATGGTCTGACAACTATTGTTCTCAAACCTTAGATTGAGTTTCATTTACATTGGGTAAAAAAAACATATACCAAAAACCACAAATTCCAAGATAAATAAAAAGAAAAGATTAAACCCATAAGAAGATTTTTACATTTGGTAAATGCTTCATTAATCTAATTTTCCACAAAAATGTCCACTTTTAAGTCCAACAAACATTGGTCACCAAAAATGAGAAAATATTGTTTTAGATTAATTAATATAACCTGCGTTGACAAAAAATTTGTAATTACTAGCCTAATAACGATGGTTACCATAATTAATTTTCCTGAACTGAAGACTATATACAAAAAACTGGAGGCATCGGGTAAAAATCCAAACTTGAGATTGTGATTGCAAAAAAATTTTCTTAAACCGTGTTTAAAATGTTTATATTGTTTTTTTTTGGTATCCAGCGTATTACAAAAGCAATGTGATGTTCTGTAGGCTAAAAACCACTTAGAGGAGCAATTTTGCACATTTAATTAATGCTAAGGTCACTTTACCAACATTGTTCTCAAATGTATTTTTTCATTTATTTTTTTTACATTCCTTAAAAACACGAAGGTGACTCTAAAATTGAGGCGAGCAACCTACACAACTTCATCAATCTCTGGCATCTCTCTAAAAAATAGACTCCGATTTACAAGTCACATGCCGACAGATCGAATGGTTTTTAAATATATTTATTTTATTTAATTTTCCCATACATGCCTGGAGGGCTCATGTGAGATAATTCTTTTTTCGCGTAATTTTCCTCCAAATTTTTGAATATGGTAGTAAATTCCGCCCTGTTTCCACAATTTTAAAATGATAGAAGCGAAGTATGTTAAATGAAAAATAAATTAGGCTAAAAATTACATTGTAGTGCAATTAATTTCTTCTAGCCACTATTTATTAGTCAGGCCAAAACAAATATAAAGTTTAAAACAAAATTAGCAAGTTATTTCAAACTGTGGCATAGGAGTTTCTCCATACCTTTTTTCCTATTAAAGAACGTCTTACTATGGCTTTGCCTTTTGGACTCTACACCAGACTCCGCAGAGTTGGGTAAATAAAATTCAACACGCACCAGTGGCCTAGGTTTTTAGGCCTAGGCCACTCAGAAAGGTAGACGTTTGGGATTATTAAATAAACCAACTACTAACCAGGCTTAACGCTGCTCAACTTAAGTGTAGAATACAAACCAAGTTTACATGCGCTCAAGGTCGTTTGACCAACATGTCTGAAGAAGATGTAATTTTTTTTAAAATATATTTGTGCATGAAAGCCCATTTGATCATATAAGTCAGAATAATTAGTTTGTTTTTATTTTACATTGAAATATTTTTTGATTGATTCACATTAGACCAAAATCCGACAAACAAGTGAAGGCGTGGTAATATCGCAAGAAAATGATATTGGGGAAACTACGAGCAAGCTGATTGATGGGGCAGGGTTTGTTTATTCGATCCGTTTGATCGGAACCACTTGGCCCGAAGCTGTCATCTATGACGAAACGCGAGAATACTTTTTATACAAAAAGTTGATTGATTGTAGCATATAGTCATTTCTAATATCCAAAAGGGTCCGTCCAAAGATTGTAAAGCAAACTGTTGCTAGATACGCTTAAAACTTTTATTTCCAAAGATAATTCATTATTTGAATGCGCTTTCAAAGTTGATTTATTTTTAAAAATTCTAAATTTTTAAAATTTGATTTTTTACATCCATTGCTAACCTTCTTCATAATCTTTTTCACTGCCATTAATAGGTAACATGACTTCAATAAAAGTTTTATCCTTTAAAAAAAGTTGTTAAAAATGACCAATTTTTATTTGTGTAAATTTTTAATTTTCAAATTAAAAAAAAAAATAGAATCAATTTTGAACGGTCCCTGGCATGAGCCTGTCTTGATCGTCATTATAAGTAATTTAAAATAAATAAGTATATATATTTGGTAATAAAATGGATTAAAATTTAAAATATTTGTTAGTTTCTCTCAAAGCTATGCCGAATCCTTAAAAGTGCAAGTTAGTACATTTTTATGACAAATAAAGTTTAATAAAATAACGTGGATTGGAACGACAGAATTACTGAAATAAACATAATAATGTGCCATAATTATTCTTGAACAAAAAACTGAGGTCAATTTGCATAGTGTAATATAAGCTATATCATTATAAAATTTAATACATCCCATCTTCTTCATATAAATCTTGGCTATTAAATATTTTATCTTTCAAAAAAAAAGCATTAGAATTTATATATGTTATTTAAACCGGGCCGTGATATTTTACCCGCCCGATGTGTTTTCACCAGCCCAGCCCAGAATTTAAATTTTCAATTTTAGACCCGGCGCGACCCGGCCCAACCCGTCCTGGCCCGAATTTAAAACGACCCGAATTTTTTTGTTACAAGCTAAAAAAATTTTTGTTTTGAAATATATATAAAATACAGAGTTTAGAAGTAAAACCCTTCATCGAATGATAACAGGTCGACAAATATTAATGTCAAAAAAAGCAGTTTATGAAAATATAAATAAATACATCCGCTTGATGGCCTTCTCTCATATATGTTTTCCGTTTTTCGTAATGTCTTCCGCCTTCGGCTATTTAGATCCATAACAAAAAATGGCATTATTCACCAACATATTTTGCGACCTAGAGAGTACCAAAAGAAAAAATTTTAAAATATTATTTTCATATAAAAATCTCTTGTAACTTATAATTTATATCACAAATAAGAAATAAAATTTCCAAGTTTTTTTAACTCTTACATTAACATATTGATTATACAGTTTGTTTTTGTTCCTATTTTGTTTTTTTGACATTATTTAAATTTACCATTATGGCTGACTTACAAAGTTTGATTAAAAAACGGTAAGTAAAAATCCCTAAGATGGCAGGTTTAATCTGTGTAGTTAACTCATAAATTTTAAAGTTTGTTGACCTGTGTAATATTTTGTTATTTAGTCTTTATTAATAGTTAAAAAAATAGGGCAATATGAAATTTTGAACGACAGCCAAGCCCGTAATTTCGGCCCGCGGCTTGTTTAGCGGGCAGGAGAGTAAATATTTTGTGTTTTAGTAAAACTTATTTACAAAACAATTTGCAATAATCTTATTCTAATCTTTAAAACACATAAAAATATATTTCGTGTTTTAAAAAAATAAAAACACCTTTACATTTTAAAATGTTTCGTATCCTGCTACAAAATGCCACAAATATTATATTAAATTTTGTCTAAAAGCCATATACAGGCAGCACCAAAATTTGCTTGGACAATTGCATCCAGTATAGTAGGGTTTAGAGATTTGTGTTAGAGGGATAAGTTTGAATTAAGATTTAGGAGATAATTTGTATGCGTATATGGCAACTTGATATAAAAGGCCTCAAAATAATTTTTAAAAAGTAGTGGGCCTGGGCAGACCAAAAAAGAAATGAGTTTTTTTTAATAACTTTTTGAGTTTTTTTTCGCCCACGAGTTTGTGGGCATAAAAAAAACTCCCTTTTCCTGCTTAAAAAACGGGCATATTCATCTATTTTTACCGAAATAAATTTGTTAACCCTATTAATACAAAAAATTAACCGATCAATTCGATCGGTTTACAAACTATATAAGACAAGATTAGATAAACCGAATTGTTAATTGTAGAAAATATAATAGCTTAATTACATTTCACCACGTCTTAAGCTAATCAATATTCCTAAGACTCTAAACCAATACAAAGAGCCCTTCATAAGCCAGATTGTAACAAAACACGGCGAATGCAAATCTCATTTTTCTGTTTTTTTTGACCGGGCCATGTGCCTATCCCACCTCATATATTTATCAAACAATTGAAAGGATCTCAAAAGAAAGTAACACTTCTGTTAAATTTTTTGTTAAAAAAATTAGAAACTTAAAATTCTGTCACTTTAAAATTTTTGTACCTCAACATGCTGCTAAAAAATTGGGTAAAATGATTAGGAGTAAAAAATTATCTAACTGGTCATTAAGAGCCTCTATTAGTGATGAAAAAGATAAATTAGTCAAAAAATTCTTATTAAACTCTAAAAAGCCAACTCAAACTAACTTTAGTGGTAAATTAAAAATTATTTCATATAATATTAATAGCTTAATTAACAAAAAACATGAGCTAGATTTTTTAATGAACAATGATAAAAGTATTTTTCTAATTTTAGGATTACAAGAGAATGCCTAATGGAAAATCATTGGAGAATAAATTTTAATAACTTTAATTGCCTTGAAGGTTTTTATAACAAAAATGTAGCTGGAGAAAGAGGAGTGGCTATAGCATGCAGCAAAAATATGTACTTAGAACAAATAGGTGAATGTTCTGGCAACATACTATGGGCCAAAACTATATTTAATAAACAAACTCTGATTTTAGCTTCAGTTTATATACCTATTAAAACTTACAAATTTGAAAGAATTGCTGTAATAAAAAATTTGATTAACAGTACTGTCAAAAAAAGTAATAGATTTAACTGGCCAATTGTTATAATGGGGGATTTAAATATGGGGAAAGATGAGGCACAAGTTCTTGTAAACAAAATTAATTCTAACCTAAATAGGGACATATTTACTCTTGTTGAAAATACCGGAGTGAGTTTTTGTAGAAAACACTTAAAAAATCAAAGAGTTTCCACAGTGGATTATTTCATTGAAATAAGCATTCTTTAAATTTCTCTCCTGTAATAACTGAGGAATCTTGGAATTTATCTGACCATTTTCCCATTAGTATTGAAACAGAAGTTTGTTTAAAAGATAAATTCAACAAAAAATAACATTGGGCTCTACCATCAGGTTTCGTAATACTAAGGTAAAAGATAACTATTTAAATATTATTCACCATAATAAATTTAGTGTCTTAGAAGATTTAGGGGACTTTCAAGATTTAAATACTGAAGAACTTAATTTGACTAACACTATTTTAGAGTTTGCCACTGATTTAAAACTTACTAAAACAAACTCGTTCAAAAAGATAAAAATTTTTCTGTCAAAAAAACTTAGGAACAAAATTCTTTACAAAAACTGGTTATATACAAAATTTCAGTCTAAAAATAAAAAATGCTATGTTGAATATTTGAATATTAAAAAAGAGGTAATAAAACTTTTAAAAGCAGAAAAAAAGGTAGCCCGGAATAAATTTTTATTAAAAGGTGTTGAGGATAGGAAAAATAATCCAAAAGCTTTCTTTAAATAATTTAAAAATTTAACTAAAGGTCAAAGTACACTTAGCACTGGCCCAAGTTTGGTGTTTTACAATCAGATCAAGAATCAATTAATTTATGTTGGAAAAAATATTATACCAATCTTCTCAAAGATAGTACTGGCCACAATGGGTCGGAAGCGCCAATGTCTCGTTGGAAGTTAATTCTGTATGTCTAATAGATACCCCTTTTACATGGGGGGGGGGGAGATTATTAAGGCAATTTTATCTATACCTTCTTCCAAAGCCCCAGGCCCCGATTCTATATCAGCTGAAATTTTCAAAAGTTTAAGCTTAGACTCCTCGGCCCCAACACCATCGTCATATTTGGGTAAGTGCGTTTTTCGGATTCTGAATAAAATATATACTCAAGGTGCAGTACCAAACCAATGGAAGCTCGCCAACTTAGTTCCTATTCCAAAAAAGGGTGATTTAACTTTAATGGACAATTATCGCGGTATTTCTCTTATATCGGTTGTTTCTAAAAGCTACTATAATTAATAAAAGAATCGTTAGCTTCTTGGAGAGTAACAATTCAATATGCAGGGAACAGGCTAAGCATAGACTCCTCGGCCCCAACACCATCGTCATATTTGGGTAAGTGCGTTTTTCGGATTCTGAATAAAATATATACTCAAGGTGCAGTACCAAACCAATGGAAGCTCGCCAACTAAGTTCTTATTCCAAAAAAGGGTGATTTAACTTTAATGGACAATTATCGCGGTATTTCTCTTATATCGGTTGTAAAAGCTACTTTAATTAATAAAAGAATCGTTAGCTTCTTGGAGAGTAACAATTTAATATGCAGGGAACAGGCTGGCTTTCGTAAAACGAAGAGTGCATAGCAAGTCATTTCATTGTTTAAAAGTGTCATTAGGCGTAAGTATAGCAATTTGTCAACTCATTTAGCCTTTATCGATTTTAAAAAGGCATATAATATGGTACCTCATCAAGCCCTTTTTAAAAAACTTTACTCTTTAGGACTAAGGGGAAAAATTCTGGCCATAATTGAGGACATGTATCGAGGTAGCGCTTTTCTAACGCCTTTTAACGACTCAGACCCGGTCATACCAGAAAGAGGCTTGAGGCAAGGCTGTCCGCTATCACCTATTCTTTTTTATATTTATATAAATGATATTTTCAACTATATACCAAGTAATTTAGGAGTTAGTGTCCCAAATGTTGAGAATAAGCTTAAAGGTTTATTATTTGCCGACGATCTGGTTTTTTGCGCAGAGTCATGTGAGGATCTTAAAACAATGATCTACCATCTTGAAAAGTGGGCTAATAAGTGGGAAATGGTTATTGGAGCTGAAAAATGTGGCGTTATGATAAACAATCCCTTAAATTCAACTCCGTGCGAGTGGTCAATTCAGGGGAACTCTATACCTCAGGTATCAAACTATAGATATCTGGGTCTTTTATTAAATGAGGACTTTAATATCGACAAGATTATTGAGGAGCGGGCGTTAAGGGGAATGAAAGCTATTCATCTCTACGGTCCGTTCCTGCGGTCCAGCTCCATACCAATAAATGTTAAATCTCATATTTATGTTTCAGTCATTCTACCCATTCTAACTTATGGAGCGGAATTATTTGGTCTTTTCTCTAATAAATCGCTGTCCCCGCTTTCTAAGACTCACGATCAAGCCATTCGCTGGATAATCGAAAAATTTGGAAAAAGACTAATTGGGCCTAAACTTCATTTGTACTTAGTTCTCAATATTAGTACTTTTGACGTTTATGCAAAAAAAAATCCGTGCGTTTTTTTTTTAAATCTCAATATAGTAAAACATTTATATAAGATCTAGTCCTATCAAAACCTAAGTCTCCAAATGGACGTGGGTTTCGCGTTGCTCTAGGTATTTTAATAAAAACAAAATATCATTTAATGGAGACCCAAAAATTATTTCAAAATCATTTGGCCTAAACCTTGACAAAGCTTGTCTTAGCGAAAGTAGGTATAAAAATGACACATTGTTTAAATCGTTCAGTAACCCTTTTTATCTTTCTTTAAAAAAATTAAAAAGTATTGATTGCATTGAGTTTTCTTTCGGCTGCAAACTTCTGATTCATATGAGGACAGGTAATTGGTGGAATTTTAAAAAAGCAAGACTATTAAGATTGGTTACAAGTGACTTCGACTGTCCGTGTTGTAAATCAGTAGTTGATGACCCACTTGTTCATTTCTTTCTACACTGCTCTGCTTTGCATGAATTTAAACGCTTATACTTGCATGAATTAATATCTTCAAATAAATGTGATAATATGTTGTTAATTGATAAGGGCTTTCTGATCAGTCTTAAATTTTAAATATAATTAAATATTGTCGTTATGCTGGCCGAAGATTCTTTAGCTCTTGGTCTAGGTTAAGTTGCCTAGTACCCGACAGGGCTAAAAGGGGCTATGCCCTGACGGGTGCGCCGTCTCTTTCAAGAGATGTAGGGTAAGGGGGGCATTGTTTAGCAGGTGAATGATTCTGGCCTTCGACTTTTGCCAGAGTTGTAAAGCCTGCATGCTATAATATTCCGGAGAGTGCGGCGTCATTTTGATGATTGTGGTATTGGCGGAGAGACGCGCTTAATCCTATTGACCCTAGGGGTTATGAACGTCGCCGCATAAATTTGAATGCTCCTCACCCAAAAAAAACTTCTAAAAAAAATTACCGGTAAGGACTAGAAATTAAGTCGAGATCCAAAAGCCCACCTGAGTGACAACAAGCCGGGCTCGGCATCTCCGAAATTTAAAACCGGTCGGGTATAGATTTTTGTTTTGCCTTATTTTAACTTTTTTTAACAATAAAAACTGATATAATCTTTTTTTTATCGAAAATAATGCAAAAATCTTATTGCCTGCTATATAATTCCGGGTCGTATTTTTATATTTTGGGCCGGCTAAATGAAAAACCAGCTTAAGATGCAAAATATGTTGGATGGTTCAGGAGGTGATATGACGGCCCGGTTTTAAATCTAGAGGGGGCCTGAAATAAAACTTAGAAGGCAGCATTCATTAAAGACTTGGGCCAAAGGTCGAGCTTTGCCAATATAATCCTTTAGGGCTTTGTCTGGCTAGACCTGTAAGCTAATTTAAATACAGACAATTTGTTTTAAATATGATTGGCGCACGCATATCTAAGAAATATAAGATTTTTATAAAATATTATTTGTATACGTTGCCTACAAATATAGATTATATCTTGCGGTTGAATAAATTTTCCTAAAGTTTTAGAAATTTAATATTTAAGATTATTGAAAAATTATATAAAAAACGAGCTTCTACGGGGCGTTTTTTTTAAAGACAATTTTTCGAGTTTTTTTTGCCTTTTTTCTTTGTGGGAGTTTTTTATAAATTCTTGTTTTAGTCCTTTATTTGCAGCTCTCTGTCTTTCCCCAAATTTTGGGGTAACTAAAGTTTATGGCTCACTGTTTTCCCAGCACTGGACGTGGGCACCCCAAATTTACTAAAAATTAATATATTAAAAATACAATGATTCGATAAATTTTTATAAATTGTTCTGAATTAAATTTAACTTAAATAGTCATAAATTTTCAATATTTTGTTAGCTTTTTTAAAAGATGTCTTTAATTAAAAAGGTGCTGAGGTACCTAGATCCCCATTTGCGGGGTAAAATTTTATCGATGGCACAGCAATGCAAAATTTCTTTAGGCACATATTCATTTGTTCTTATATTTAATTGTTTAAAAATTGAAAACAAATGAGGCATGGCCTATAAAAGAAAACCCCATTTGCATAAAAAATATGGATTGTCCCTGGCCATTAATGAAATATAATGGCACAAATTTTATAGAGGCTGTCTCTATGCTTGTAAAATTTTACAAACTAAATGTCATTTAATACATGGCATATTTTAAAAAAAGAACTATTGATTTTTAGTAAGAATGGAATTTATAATCATGAGGCCCAAAGTGTATAGCCCTTTTAATACACTTAACTCTTACTAAATACATGCGGTCTATGATGCGGAACCATTTGTTAATTAGTCATATGGACACTACACCCTTAGTTTTTGAAGAAATTAAAGGTTATTTTAAAATTCTATTTGCGCATGCTTTGCATGGATTGCTACGGTAGGTTTTGGTATTAAAAAATTGGTCCTTTATTGGAGAATTTTTGAGTTTAAACATTCATCTTCATCTTTAGTAAAACAACATTGCGCATGGTATTTCCAGAATAATTATCTTTAACGTTAATATTCTAAAAGTTAATAATCAAATTATGTCCATTTAGTGTGAGGGGTGAACTTATATTGGATAATTATGGTTTTGAAGTTTAATTCTAAATTCCCTGTAGACAAAAGATTTGCACCATCGAATAAAAATATTTTTTATCAACTGATTTGCCTTTTATTTTTGTTTTTTTTGAGTATACTAACTTGCCTGACATTTTGCACCAATTTTATTCCATAGCCTTACTTTTAACTGCCTATTTTGAGCAGGCTACACAGCCCTTGTCCCACAAGGCTTCGTACTCCATGGCATCAGAGAAGAGACTTAATTGGTCCACTTTAAATTTATTTCAAAGCAAGTTTACTTCCGAATTCGTCCGTATTCGCCAATTTAAAAATTAAATAAAATTATAAGAAAATTTCTACAAAGGCGTTTTTATCGAAAAAAACGAAAAATTATGGACGTAAAAACTACAAAACCAAAATTTTCAAAAAAAATCAAAAAAAATATCAAATTAATTTATGGCCTCAATGATGTTGGGGAACCTATATTTCTTATTAAAAATTTCAGAAATTTTTTTAAACACTGGGATGGATGGTATGTCTATTTTTTTGTGAAATGCCTCATTTTATAAATAGTGATCAAAGATAATATAAGATATGGTTATTATACCTAATTTACAAATCAACCCCAATTTTGAGTAGCTCTGTCATCATAAAATGAAATAAAAATTTTATATAATAATAAATATTATTTATAATAGTTTAAGTTTTTTTTAAAATTTGGTAAAGATATATTATGATTATAAATTATATACTTTAAATATATGTTCATAATGAAAAATTTTGAATAAAAAATTAAACAAGAGTGATTCAAAGGTATGTAGTTTTTAATTTTCCGTTTAATTCTGTTAGACAGATGTAATATATATATAAAGTCATATTTCATATAAAACATTTCTTTAAAAATGTCTCAGTATAAGGCTAATTCTTCCTACAAAATTAATACAATATTTTCTATGTAAAACATGATTTTATTATATTTTTCACATCATTATCTGTAAATTTAAGAGCTATGTCAGTTAACCTAAAATTGATTTAACAGGTAAAATAGGAAATTTATATTATTATATCTGAGGTAAAGAGCCTTTTTATATTAATTTTTAATTCCCTAAGTAATAATGGACTTAGGGATAATAGAAAATTTAACTAAAATATTATTGAATTAATTTATACCCGACATATTCATATTTTATTTTACTTGCTAAGGATATTCTCAAAAAAGAAATTTCGTGAGTTCATCAAAAAAAAATATTAGATAATGTAGGAATATTTTTAAATATTATATATACATTTTTTATTTAAATTTTCCAAAAAAATATTTTTTTAATTTTTGTCTGCTGTTTTCACCTCACGATTTAAATATATAAATTTTCAAATTAGGCGTTATTTCGCAAAAAAACATCTACTTTGCACGTGGCCTAATCTAAATATAATTATTTGTTAAACAAATAATTTTTAAAATCGAGAAAGACTTCTAAATACCTATTTGGATATGGTCAACCAAATTACATTGCTATCTTTTATAAAAGCTTCATAAAATTAGCATGATCAAACGACTTTAAGCGCTTGTAAAATTTGTTGTGTCAAAACAGCGTTGAGGCTGGTTAGCAGTTGGACGGGTGACCGCCAGCAAATTTCTAAACCGTCCATATTTTTGAGGGCCTAGGCCAAACTAGTTCAAAGGCGCGTGTTAAATTTAATGGACATGTATACAAAAATGTTAATGTGGTATTATACTCACATCTTAATTAATCACAAATTATTATTTTATTACAAGCAACATACCAGGTATTAGCCTAGTTTTATTAAGGCAAATTATTATAAAAATATATAACTAACCGCAAATCACAACAATTTTAGAGACCTGACACAGGCGCTCACACCATTTAAAGTTTACGGCTTCATGCCAAGAGCTCTCTTTATTTGTACTACTCCTGCAAGAAAAGAGATTATAGCGGCTACCCTGCCTATTTTTTTATATGTGCAAAGTTAAAAATATTTGGTCGTTCAAGACCATTTAAAAGGCAGTGTCACGTCAATTTATCTATTTAACATTGAACGAAAAAATTGATGATGAGTTATAAGTATTTTTAAAATAATAATTTTTAGGTTAAAAATATAAATAAATAGATATGTTACACATTGAACAAATGTGTATTCAGCATATATTATTTTTTTTTTAAATTCTACATTTTCTTTATTTCTCAACAACATTAGGTTTAGATGAGTATTAGGTGTAGGTTGGTGTTGGCTTAGGTTAATGCTACTTTGGTTAGTGTTAGGTTTAAATTAGTGTTAGGTTTAGGTTTGTGTTATTTTAGGGTAGTGTCATTTTAGGTTGGTGGGTTTGGGTTAATGTAAGGTTTAAATTATAGGCTATTGTTGAATGTTATGTTTAGGTTAGTTTCATGTTAAAGTTAATGCTCAGTTTAAATTAGTTTTACGTTTAAGTTAGTAGGTTCGTGTTAGGTTTAGCTCAGTGTTAGGTTAATTTTAGTGTTAAGGATGTTTAGCGTTAGTGTTAAAATAGGGTAAGGGTGAGGGTTACAATAAGGTTATGCCAATTAATTGAATTAAATTAGTTTAGGTAACGACCCAATTTTATTAATATTAAACATTATAAATTATGGAAACCATGTCCAAATTAATTTAACAATAGTACCTACCTAAAGCTACTCATATATTAACATTTTAACTTTAATTTAACCATATTTAATTTAAAATTAATTTTGTTTATTATAATTTATAAAAATGCTAATATTAATTTTAAAATTTGATGTTAATATGCCTTTTATAAATTTTGATAAAATGTTTTTTGCTACTATTATGGGAGATTTGATTTACATATTCCATGCACCTATGGCTGCGGCTAATGAAAAAAGTTTTGACGAAAAAAATTGCACGCATTTGAGTAACATTGAGGCGGCTAGTGTGAAAAAAAATTAAAAAAAAATATTTTGTTAGGCATATCCAAAAACGACCAAAATAACTCATTTCACATTTATTGATAGCCGCTTTTTTATTCTAGAAATATTTTTTTTACAATTTTGAAAGAATTATTAGCCGCAGCCTATCAAAAGTGGAAATGATATGAATAGTATGAAACATAAGGTCTTCAGCTTGACGAAAGACTTTCCGTTTCCATAAAACATCGATGATAGTAATAAGATCTCGTGTTGTATGTTCATCACACGGTAATAATTTAGAAGAGTCGCAGTTCATAATAAAAAATCCGGCCCAAATATAAATTCAAATCTTAACCAATTTACCCCCCCCCCCCCCCTCCCCCAAATTGAAAAAGCTCAAATAAAGAAATATATTAATACTTTTAAATTGAAAAATTCTCAAAAGAATGCATTTTTTTTGTTTTCTCTTCAAATTAGCCTCAAATGGCTTCCCCAAAAACTTCGAAAAAACCAACTGAGTTCAATTAAAGTAAAATCCTAAAATTGCGTTGTTAATGTTTAGAAAAAAAGCCAATGCTAGGGGCTAAAAATCCTAATTTACACCTATTCCTATCCACTAAACTGCAAAAATCTGCCATCTTAATATATAAATTTTTTTTAATAAATCTCGCAAATCTAATTAAAATTGATTATGAAAAACAACAGAAAAGCCGGCCTGCTTAAATAGGTCCAACCAAATCTGCTGGTCGCTCTGATCCGAAATATTTTTTATTTTCGACCCCGCCCGATTGTAAATAACGGGCCGGAAATCTCTTATTGCAAAACATTTTTTGCTATAAAGTTAATAATTATATACTATGTATCAAATTATTTTATTTTAGGTACCACTATAATGTTGAAAAATCGATTTTGCTTGACATTTCTTTTTTCAAATTTAGGCCCGGCCTTGAATTATTATAAGGTTTAATTAATCAGTACGAATAATTATTGACATTAATTAGTTTAAAATTGAACCTTACTTCACATTGGTAGTTTACGAAAAATTAGTACCTTATATAAAACCGATGGAACTATATTCGAAAACAAAAATGATTATACATTAAAACTTAAATCTTTTTGATAGCAAAAAAATGTTTAGACTATTTGTGTTTATCGAGATCAGTAGAAGTCGCCTTAACAATTCTGACTTTTATTTAAAGAAATATAAATAGCGACCTAGTGATGATGCCTAAATATTTTTTATTGTGTTTAACAAAATTTACAAACATTAATAATAACTTTTATTAGTTTATAATTAAAAAGCACGTATTTTTTTTTTAAATAATAACAAAATTAAGTTTATAGTTTTAAAACTCTAGAAGTTATAGAGGTTTAACACTCGAGTCCATATGGACCCGAATTTAGCATTCGCGTTACAAGTTTTTTACCCTGCAATTCGGGAGTTAACTTTAGATTAATAAAATTTTCTGTACAAAAAATAAATAAGGTATAATTAAAATATTAAACTTCTGCTAGACCTAAACTCAGTATAAAATTTTCAATAAGAAACAATTTTTTAGTTTATGTAAAAAAATAAAAAAAATATATGTTTATTTTTTAATGTGACCATAAACATTTTTACTTATATTTTAAAACTAGTAGGATTACACAGCGTCAATATAAGTTTAAAAACAGCAGGTGTAATAAAGACTTATAAACCTGTCACAATTTTATAATGTATGAAAAAAATAAATTTATTTGTTCTTTAAGGCACGTGCAAAGTGAGATTTTAGTTTCGTAAAATTTTTAAAATTTTAAAAAATTTTATTTTGTAATAAAACGCAAAATTTCAAAAAAGGCCATTTAATATAAGCGTATAAAATGTGAAACAAAAAATTTTTGAAAAAATTAAAAAATTTTTTTTTTAAATTTCCAGAATTTTCAAAATTACGAAAATAAAAATTCACTTTGCACGTGCCCTTATTTAAAAAAATTATATCATAAGACACTCCTTAATGCATGATCGTGGGCATATCAAAATCATTCATAGAAAAATCTTATGTTTTCAAATTTTTAAACTGGTATGTGTAATTCAGAGTTAGGTATTGATGAAGTCATATTCGAAGAGGACAACATGTTTGATGTTATGGTTAAGGCTGAAGATAGATCTTTTGTTAAAGGAGGAGACGAACAAAAATTTTCCTTTGATCAAGCGGCAGGCGAAATTTATATATACCCTAATAATTATCCTGTTAGAGATTATCAATACAACATTGTTAAAAAGGTATTTAAATTAGCCTAAAATTAATATAGGCTCTCTTTAATAACACTTTAGTGTCTCTTCCAACTGGATTAGGAAAGACATTTATTGCTGCAGTTGTAATGTTTAACTACTATAGGTGGTTTCCATTGGGAAAGATTATATTTCTGGCTCCCACAAGGCCTCTTGTGAACCAACAAATTGATGCTTGTTATAAAATTATGGGTACACCCCCTGAGGACACAGTTGAAATGACTGGTAGCTATTTTTTATATCCACTTGTTATTTTTGAATATATATTTTAACCTATCCAAAGGCAAAACAAATCCTGATAAAAGGAAAAAATTATGGAAGGAAAAAAGGGTTTTATTTATGACACCACAAGTTATGATAAATGATATTATCAATAATTTATGTCCTTGTGAGCTAGTTAAATGTCTTATAATTGATGAAGCCCACAAAGCCTTGGGAAATTATGCCTATTGTCAAGTTTTTCATTTATTTATAGCATCCTAATCTATAATTTAATTTTTTACATGTATTAAAAGTTACTTGCCTCAATTAAGCAGCAAGAGATATAATATTTAATTTAATTAAAAAATATGATTATTTTAAATAATTATAATAAGGTAGTAAATGAATTATCTCCTTTCCAAAACAATTATCGGCTTTTAGCACTAACCGCTACGCCAGGAAAGGATTTAAAAGTAACATATTAATAAATTTTATGTTACATTTTTATCACTCTTATGACATTCACAATTCAATACAAATTATTTATATAAGGTAAATATAGACAATATTTTTAATTTGCCCATATAAGTTTTAAAGTAGTTAATTGGTTTATAATATTTTAACATGGCTAGGAATGACCTTTTTTGAAAAAATCAAACCTCTATTCTATAATCAGAACTATATTAAAATTTATTTTTTTCTTGTGAACAAAAAGACAATTGAGATTGTGCTGAACAACTTGCGAATTACACATTTAGAATTTCGAACTGAGCAATGCCTGGATGTTCAACCTTACACCTTTGCCAAAACTATACACAAGGTCATAGTTCCACTCACTCCACTCCTAACAGGCATTAAAAATCAAATTGTGCAGGTTAACTACATTTAAATATGATTTACTTGGAATTTCCTTATTTTGATTTAGTTATCTAATTAATTTTGTTTTCCAAAATTTTGATAAATTTTATGTTTTTAAGGATCTTTCATATAATGTGTAATAAACTTATTGGTATTTTAGGTTTTAGAAGCTTGCTCCAAACGTCTAATTGAACAAAAGGCTCTGTACAAAACAAATTCGCCCATCGAAACCATCAACAAGTTTAGCCTTATCGAATCAAGGGCACGATATCGCATGATACCTAATAAAAATGTTATTTTCTTTTATTTCTGAGTTCAGACTCTTAAATTTATGTTTTTATTTTTTCATTTTAATTTTTTTCTTGTGGCCAAAATTTGGTTTGAAACTTATTTTTTTGAACGCAACATTTTTATAACAGATATAATATTGACCTTGTTAGCATTATTTTGCTAATATAAGATTATGCTCTTTAAGACATATCGGCAATTTTCGGATAATGATGATTTATATAACCTAAGTCCACAAATATATCAGATCCCAAAGTTTTAAAATGTGTGCTATTAGTTTTAATTATTTTTTTTTCGTTACATTTTTTCTCAACTTGTTGTATTCATTTAAAATAAAAAAAATGCCAATACGACCTTAATAAAAAATATTAGAAGTATATTTTTTATAATTAGGTTAATTAAATTTAAGTTAATAAATACACTATTTTTTCTAATTTATTTAGATTTTATTAAACCTAAATTGCCATATTGGCTTTAAACTAAGCAAAATATATTATTATTTGGTGTATCAGACAGTGCTGGCTCATTTTCCCCCCCAAAACATAAAAAAAGAAAGGGGGCTACAAATAAAGGGCCAAAATAAGAATACAAATAAGCCCTTACTAAGAAAAGGGGCAAAAAAACCCCACAAAAAATGGCTCTTAAAAAGAGCCCCAAAAAGCCCATTTTTTGTATTTTGATTTTTTCTTTGTAAAATGATGGGTGGGTTATTTTTTCTTATAGCACCTAGGCGTTTTTTTTAAGAGAAGGGGCTTTTTTTAAATAGGCCCCTTTTCTTTAAGCAAGAAAAGGGGCTTTTCTTTTGCCATGCCGACGAGTTTGTTGGCATTTGGGGAAAAAAACTCAAAAGCCCATTAAATTTTTTTTCCCAGCCCTGTATATAGATCTTTTGACTTGGTTTATCCCTCCCAAATATTCTCCCCTATATATGCCATAAAAATGAAAAAAGTGACACATCTTGCGACCTTGAGATTAAAAAAAAATATTTTTAATTTTTTGAACAATTTAACAAATAGATATCTGAACTTTTTAATGAAAATAAAATTTTTAGTTTATTTAATAGATTAATAACAAAATTTATAGATTTCAATGTTAAAAGTTGCGTATTAACAAAAAAAATTTACTAATCTTAAAAGATTATATAAATAATAATATTTTTATATTGAAGCATATTTTCAAATTCGTTAACTTGTAAACTTTAATTCAAGGATGTTATTTAGTTTTTGAGTCTCATTGTCGCAAAATTATCATTTTCGACCTTTTTGTGATAAATTTTCGATGCATGTAGAAATGGCTGGTGGGAAATTGGGAAAAAGAAAAATAATAACGTCAATTGGTACTATAAATCATGCTTGATTTTAACCAAATCTAAGCGCCAATTTTACTTTATAGACCAGTGTAATAGGAAATTAATTGTGTAATATTGTTTTTTTTAATTCATTATTTTCCTTTCAAATTTCAGCAAAATATATTAAGTTGTATTAGTCAAGATTGCATATTTTCATTTTACAGTAAAATTAATATATCGTTAAAATTTCATTCGACATGTTTCTAAATTTTAAAGCTATAAAAAGTCTAATAGCAATTCGTTACTTTTGACAGATACTAACTTGACCTGATAACAAGATAAACGAGTTTAATTACAAAATTACAAATCTATTAATACTTTGCCCATAAAAACCTCCGTCCATTCTATATGAGTTTTTATTTTTGAAAATTTTTAGATAATGTTCTCAGATAAAATTTTTATTCCAGGAAAATATTTTTTGTGCTTATGATTTAATATGGCACTATTTTTTATAAATATGCATTCTCAAAATAAAAATTTAAATTTTTTACGTTTTGGAAAAATAAAAGTTTATTTGAACGTTTCCTTTATTTATTTTGTAGAAATATATGGCGGGTATATTGGAACGTGACTTTGCCGTTTGCATCACACTACTTCATGCCCTTGAATTGTTGAACTTTTATGGCTTGCGCTGCTTGCACACCTTCTTGACGGTCTTTATTTGTTAAATTTTATTTTTATTTCGGGTTCATACATTTAAAATTATTTTTAAATTTTGTCTTCTTGCAACAAAGCCATTTTTGCATGTTGTTGATTATTAACAAATAAAAGAGAAATTTTTTTATTTTAAGCAAAAAAATTTTAATTGAAATATATATGTAAATATTAATAAGAATAATTTTTTTATTATTATGAATTTTTGAATATTTTATAAAATGAATGTTACATAAAATGAAGTTTTCATGTTTTAGAACTCCTTGGACATTAAATCGGACCCTCAAACGCCCCTGGATTGTGGAATTGATGTGACAAATGAAAATTCTAATACATTTGGTGGCTCGAATTTTGCCTTTTCCGATAATAATCCAGAAACTACTTCAAGTTCTACAGAGTTAAAGGGCAAAAAAGCTAAGAATACTAAATCGGGCAATAAAAAGGTAAATTACGCTACAAAGTCTACTCTTATGAAGTATCCGCAGTTTGCTCAAATGTATATGGAATTAGATAGTCTGCTTAACCAGATGAAATTAGGTTTATTCTAATTATTGTATTTATTTAAATATTTTCCTAAGCACATGCAAAGTTAGTTTTTATTTTCGTAAAATTTTGGAAATTTAATTTTTTTTTCAAATTTTTTCAAAAATTTTTTATTTCAAAAACTTATATGTGCATTTAATGATTTAAAATTTTTTTAAAAAAAAATTATCAAAATTTAAAATTTCCGAAAAAAAAACCACTTTCACGTGCCCTAACCTAAATTTTAAAATATCAATTTGTGATCATTAATTTACCAATTTTTCAAGTGATCTTAATAAAAAAAATCGTGTAAAAAAGTTTTTGTTTATTGAGTTTTACAGACACCATTTTAGTAATTTGAATATGTATAAGATGGAGCCTAGGATCCTAGCATTTAAATATGAAATAATCTAAAAAAACATTTTTAAAAAGCTAAAAACACATTTTTTGGAACCTTGTAGTTAATTTAATTTAAATTTTTTATTAAATTATACTAATATTTTTTCTTCTTTTAGTAACAAAATTATCAAAGTTAAAACTCTTTCTAAATTGGCATATACCAGCCTCATAGAATTCAATATTGAGTTTCAATTTTAATTTTTATCTAAATTTTGAAGACAATTTACTTCTAAAATACCATAATACCAAATATATTGGCAATATATGTATTTAAAGAATATGCAATCAGAAAGTATAACTGTGTCATGAATAAAAGAAATTTAAAAATAGTAAAATTTAGAGGGTGTTAAAATAATAAATGTGAATTATCTTCAAAAAATGGAATATTTTTATTTATTATATAAAAGATAAAAGAAAAGGGGAAAAACAAATAAAATTAAAAAAAAAATAAAAAAAAAATTGTTCAAATGTCCTTCAAAAACCTATAATTATATTCAAAACCCTAAATCTTTGTCTTTAATGATAAAACATTTTACTATCTTTTGCTTGAAGTTTATTCAAACCCAACTTTAAAAATTTTTTTTTAAATTTTTTTGCATATATATCAGGTAGGAGTTCACCCTTAATCACCGAAAACGATCAACATTCAGCACCAAAAAATCATATTGTCAACTGTTTTGCTAGCCACCCAAAATTGCTTAAATTAAAGGAGCTGGTTGAACGCCATTTCAAATCTAAAACAAATGGTTTAAATACATTTTCATTTGTTTTTGTAATTATATATAATATAATATTTATAAGATTTTTTTTATAGTTTAATAATTTTAAACCATATATTTAGTAAAAATTGAAAGTAAATATTCTAAATAAATATTTAAATGTTTGCATGTAAAGTTTTCGAGATTAAATTAGTAATATTAGGATTTATTTAGTTACAATAATCTCGAAAATATTGCCTCTTTTTTGATATACTTTGTATAAACTAAAGAAAGGCTATATGTTATTTAATGTTTATATACCTAGCCCAAACTACGTTTAAAAATTTGAACGAAAATACACTTTCGATTAGCAAAGAATCCGCTGGCGCAAGCAAAATAATAATATTTTCTCAGTACCGTGAAAGTGTTATTGAAATTAGCCATGTCTTGCATAAGGCCTTGTACCCACTTGTAAGGGTCGGAACCTTCCTTGGTCAACAAAACGTCGTCAAAAATAGCGCTAAAATTGCGAAAAAAACTGAAAAATTGGATTCTACCCATACCAATAATAATGAAATAAATGATGAAGAACGTACAAATAATCAGGACACAAGTGGTTTAAGTTTCGGTGATGATTCTTATATGAAAAATACTGTCCGAAATTACAAGTCGGTTACTCAAAAAGATCAACTAAAGGTTATAACTATCAATATAAACATGTTTTACTGGTATGAAATAAATACTTTTATAAAATTTATAGTATTTCACATGTGGGTCTCTATTTTTAAAATACTCTTTATATAAAACTAAAAAATAACATATATCTACATATTCTATAGGATCGACCAAAATTGTTCTACGTTTATTTTTTCATAAAAACTACGTAAAATAGGGTTTGGAAAGAATGTATATGTTGTAGGGCATTAGGTGATTTAGGGCAATAGCTTATTGCCCCAAGGCATTCAGTTGGACATGCTCTAAAAAATTTATCTTTTTCGAACGTGCAAATAATTTTTTTTAAATATTTAAATAGGAGACATGTTTTGTAATTATTATTATACTAATCAGAAATAATCAGCTTGCCATTTTTGTCACATCAAAATTGTTAAATTTTTTCCAATTTACCGGTAAAAATATCAATTTTATTTTGGAACAAATACCTCTTTCATTATAAAACACAATTGCAAAAAAATTATTTTATCCCTATTTGCGAACGACTGTTGATGCACTAGGGAAATAAGATTGCTCTGGATATAAAATAGTTTTCAATGTTTTAAAATTTTTCTTAATTTTGCATCTAATTTCGGCCATGTGTTATAATTTATTTTTAAATATCGATAAAGATGATAAAATCATTGATTATACTATTTTGCCAATATAATTGTTTTGAACCCCTAGGTGAAAAGATTAAATTTTTCCATGAAAATTTTAGTTATATATTTATTATCTTAGGTGTTAAGCAAGTTTCGCGATGGGACTTACAATACTCTTGTATCCACTTGTGTAGGTGAAGAAGGACTTGATATTGGCTCCGTTGATTGCATATTTTGTTTCGATTCCATTAAAAGCCCCGTTCGGTAATTCCTTATAACATTAGGATAAATTGATGTTTGCTGCTAACATATAATTTTTGTTGATTACTTGTAGCTACCTAGGGATTCGTATTTAATCATTTTATTTTTTTTATAGTGTGTAAGGTTTTTGAAGTAAAATTATATTTTTAAGGCAATGGGTCTTGAATACTCAGCAAATGGTATAATTGTGTCTTTTTATATTTTTTAGAATGAAATACACCTTTGTATAGCGAAATTAATTTTAATTTGCAATGAATGTATTTTTTGTTATTATTTTGTTTTTACGTGAATATGAGTGATTTATAAACACATTTAAAGCTCAAAACTTTACGTATTATCAGCATATATGTTATAGATATGAGACTTTTTTGAAATAACATTTTTTAAATATATTATTTTTATAACCAATCACTGAGTAATGATATGTTTTGCAACCGATTATATTATCACATGTTACTTTAAATATTTAAAATATTTATTATAGATATTTACAGCGAATTGGACGTACGGGGAGAGCAAGGACGGGCCAAGTTTTTGTTTTACTTACGCAAGGCAAAGAAGAAAAAGTTATTAGTTTTTTACCTTATTTTTACTTACCAGAATTGAATAACTTATATTTAACACTTTTAAAATAAACTTTAAAAATTTTGCAATGACATATGATATAATAATTATTTAAATAATTTAGTTTAAACCTCATTTTTATATATATATTGTATCATGATTAAATTTTGATTAATATGTACTATGATTATCTTTCATTTAGATCTATAACCAAAGTTTGAGCAACAAAAAAAGCGTTTTTAAAGCACTTGAACAACAAATTATGCAAAAATTTGGCAGTACACAAACCAAACATGGAATGGTTGGTTTTCAAAATCCAAGGTTTATCAGTTATTTAACCTTTTATTTTATTTAATTTGTAAAAATTAGTGTTTGTTAAGGTTTAAAACAAAATAAAAATATTGATCCAATGAATTATAAAAATTTTATATATTTAGTTTATAGTTGATCTTTATTAGAGTGTTACCACCACATATAAAACCCAAACCTTGTCTCATGTACATCGGGTCTATCGCCACCCCTACCATTGAAGAACCAGCCCAATCTAAAAGCGAAAAATCTAAAAAGAAGGAAAAGGGGAAAAAAGAAACGCTACCAAAAAATTCTAATGAAAGTATAAATATTTTGTTTACATTCAAAAATTAATTTTTGTACTTTTTGCGAGTCAAATGACGAATTAAATTTTTCACAACCTCATGTTTTTGATTGTTACGCTAGTTATACAAAATATCACCTAACATTTGAAATATATTTTTGATCTGTTTTTAATATTTAATTTAAAATATTGCATGTTATTAGAAATTATTTTATTTATTATATTATTTGAATTATTTATTTTTATTTTAGAGAAAACATCAGTTAACAGTAGAAAAAAGAATAAAGTAGAAAATGAAAATTTAAATAATCCAGATATGACTAAATATATGACTGCAACGGAAAATCAGATAAAAATTGATGGAAATAATAATAGTGCCGACCAAAATGATGCAGTTTGTAGAGAAAATTTTGAATGGGAAAATGCTATATTTGATGATACTGAAATAGTCGTTTCAGAATTAGGTTTTTCTTTATATATTGTTTTTTATGGTTACATTTATTGCATAGTATATGTTGTATCAATTCTGTTTAAGAACTCAAAACTTTATTTTTTATAGTTCAGCTAACAAATAAATTTGATATATGTCGAGATGTTCAAAAATTAACAAATTAAATATTTTATCCTTATAGGTATGGGAAAGCTAAATAAAGACATAGCTACGGTTACTATATTTATTATAACCATTTCGATTAACCATATTCTAATACGAAAGTAGATTCTGTTTGTTTTATCAGTTAAATAAATTATTATTATTCAACTATATTTATTATATATTTTTGAATTTAATTTCTGTTTAGGACACCATGATAGATAAAGTTACTAGCTCACAAAAAAATCCAAATGTAGATATTGATCATGAAACCATACTTCAAACTGTATCATTCCAGAAGAAATTTGAAAAAATGTCTGCCTTGCAAAAAACTTTAAAGAGTTGTACCGAAAAGGAGAAGGGAAGACCAAAACGACAATTAAAAACGAACAAAAGGGCTAGAATTAGTGATTTTGCAGATCTACTCAAGATAGATGATATGTCAAAAGCTTATTCAATTGGAACACCCTTTGAGCCCATTTGTGCAGGATCTGGTTTAATATTTATATATCTTATTAAACATCTAACAAAGTTATGCTTCTTTTTGCATTATATATAATAAAATTTTACGAAAATTAATATTCAGGGACTTAAATGCAAAATGAAGAGTTATAATAAACGTTGCATTATTTTTAGTTAAATTTTATTTTTTTTTTAAATATTTGGTTAAATCAATGGATAGCAGCAGCAACCCCCTCCCCTGGGGCAAAATAAAATATTATGTAATAATTCATCAATATAAATTATCATTACAGGTGGTGCAATCGAATTTGATTTATTCCAAGAATCAGAAAGAAGTCTTACACCTCCAGCCTTTTTCGGTGGCCAAAACCAATCTACTAAATCCCCAAAAACTGGTTAAATTTTTTAATGTCTCTAATTTGATTAGTATATCATGTATTTATATTATTCAAGCGTGTTTATAAAATTTACTTTTATAACCATACATACATTTTTCCATAAATGTTTTATTCAAAAACGAAATTACAGTTTCTGTTGACTTGTTTCGAGAAAACACGCCGACATTGGCCGAAAATGAAGATTGTGATACCCCTTTACAATTTTCGCCTATTTTTTCGCGATCTCTAACTCAAAATACACAACTGCCTTTTAATTGTATGAAATCCAATAGTCCTACTAGAAATGAAGATAAAAAATCATATATGTCTAATATCAAAAAATCGGATTTACACTCAAAAATTGATGCCTGTGAGGAAGATTTCATTAACACTCCGGTTAAAGCCACTACTCCTAATCACACTTTTAGTCATAGCCAGGAATTATTTGTAAACTCAATTTATTCTTCACCTAAACATGCAAAAGTAACGATTCCTAATAATATAAAAAATCAAAATAGTAATTTTACCAAAATTTACCATACCGATAGAAATAAAAATAATACTTACGTCAATAAAAATGTCTCCGCCGAAATATTTTGTTCCAACTTCGATTTAGATCTTGATGATTTTAATACACCTTCAGAGAAAACTGGAGGTCAAAAATCAAGCCCCGTCAAAATTAATTCAACTAATAACCTTCTTAAAACTAATGGCAGCATAAACACTTTTGACATCAATATTTTTAATATTAATAATAATGGTAGCAATAAAACTCTCAGTCAAGTAGAGGACCCAAAGGTACTAACTCTTTGCGATTTTGAATTGTTTGACCAAGATTCATGGGATAATAAACCGTTGTGTCCTAAAACAAATTCAGAATGTGAAAAAAGCGTATATTCAGTCAATGTTGCACGCCCTGATATCAGTAAAATTATGAAAAATAGAGAAATGGTTAAAGCCATTGATAATAATGATGTAACAAGTAATGACCCATTTTCTTCAAACTTCGATTTGCTTTGGGATGATGATGATGATGATAATAATATAGCAGGCTCTACATCCACAAATAATAAAAATAGCAATAATAAAAATAATCCACAAATAATAAAAATAGCAATAATAATAATAATAAAAATTATAATAGGAATGATAATAATAATAATAATAAAACTAATAACAAAGCCAGTGTAACTCGAATAAAAGATATAACCGAAAATGATACCGATTTGAAAAGCGTTTTTGATATAGACTTTGATTTGCCCTCTAAAACGGCCGAAAATGTTGGTAATAAACCTTCGACGTTTTTATTCGATCAATTTTCGCCAATATTCAAAAAAAGTCAACAAACTACAGTCCTTAATAACCCCTTACCAGACATTGATATTAAACCTAATAGCCTTTCAAATAACCGATATTTTAAACAACGTATAAATTCTGAGGCATCTTTTTTAATACCCAAACCAAATTTGGAAGAGCCCATAAATATCACGGGGAGCACGAGATCCCAAGACATAGAAACTCCCAATTCAAAAGGTATGTTCTTTAATATTTTATATAATTTTTTTAGATTTTAATATTTTTCATTCCTCATACATATAATTAACATAATTTTTTTAACCATCTTTTGAAAGAAGATCTTACAGTTTTCGGGCCATAGGGCCAAATTTAACAAAATTTGATTTTGCGACCCCCAGAATTCATAAAAAAGTTATAGGATTTTAATTTTTAATCTGAAATAATGAAATTTTAAATTCCAACACCCTATATTTGGATTATTCAAAATATTTTGCCCCCCAACTTATAGGGATCATGACTTTTTACCTATAAAATAATTAAATTTTTTTGTTAATTTGTATTTTTTTTTAGTTTTTAATTTTCATTTGTTTTTTTAACATTTTTTTTTTATACTTTTTTTAAAGTTTATAGCTTTACAGATTATAAATGCAGTGTACAAATCAGATGGTAGTTTTGATCTTATAAATTTGCTTGTTTAGAAGAAAATTCAAAAAATGACATTTACAATTTTTAATTTTTGTTCCTATTCATTCAATATAGGACCCAGCAACCTATTCTAATCCCCATTAATTTCTAATACTTTGGCCAACTTTACAATAAAATTTATTTTTATATATTTACCAGAAATAAAAACTCCAACTCCTATGAGGCATTACGATTCACCGAATTTTAAACCTAAGAAACATAGCACACCTTTTATAGGTACCTAATCAAATAAATGTTTTAATTTTAAATTGTGTAATGAATGAAATATATAAAACATTTAAACTTTCATTAAACCTATTAAATATTTTCTAGGCAAAAAATCTCGAACGTTATCTGGACTGATAGAACGGAACAAGGAAAAAGAGTTAATGCAGAATTCTTTTGAGAAAAAGGAAAAGACAAATGAATTTGGGAAAAATATTACAAATACAACGGAAATGTCCTTTCAAAAATCACTTGAAGTTGACCAGTCTTTCAGTTCGAATGACGATGATGTGGATATAAATGTCGGGAATAAAACCCGAAAAGTACGTGGTATATTTAAGTTTTGGACGTTTATAGAAGCCTTAAATTTATTTTGTCCGTCAACATATCAACATTTACAGGGTCTAACATTTGCGTAAATTATTTAGTTGTTTGTTTAGTTATATATTTTACAAAATTAAAATACTAGTTAAAATAGATTTGCATGAGGGCATGATTAAGATTACACTAGCATAACTGAAAAATAACTGGGCCACATTAATTATCCTCTTTTCTATTCGCAGTTTTATAACAACGTTTAAATTTTTAGGTGTTTATGCCAGACGTGGGAAAAGATATGAAACGAGAATATAGGCTTTGTACGCTAATCTATAAATGTATGTTTTTTTAGCCCAAACCCAAAAAAGCAATCACCAAAAACGAAATAATGCAATTCCTTGATCTCGAAGCCGATGTTAGTGGTCCTGACGGTAGCATTGAAGATGACGAAAATGATCTTGAGAAAGCTTTATTGGACGATACAATACTTGATGGGTTCGTAGTTGACCCGAATTCATCTAAATATATCGAAGAAGGGGATGAAGGTTGCCACTCTAAGTTACTGTTGATCTATTAATTGGAATTGTGTAATGCACCCCCTTTTTCAAACTCTAATCAAAAAAAATATTTTAACCATTAATTTAATTCCAGTTATTTGCAGTTTGTCCAACAAAATAATTTTTCAAAATTGATTTTATAACTTTCTATCCACCGCTAATTCATTTAAAATGTAAAGTGGCTCATTAAATTTGACAAATTCTTGATCAAAAAATGTCCCTCCATTTTGGTACTGCCGTCAATTTTAAAACTTTATCATTATTTTAAGGGAAAAGATGTGTCTTTTATGAGTTTCCTACCGAGTCCCGTATAGATTTTTGAAGCATTTTTGGGCGCGACCATATTAAAAATAAAAGGCCAATAAATCTAAAAAAAATTTAAGTTTTTTTTATCCATTTTAGCTTTTTGCCTTTTTGGAGGCAGTGAGCTCCTTCAGTTTGATTTTTCAATTGGCTCTATTCTTGCACTCTTCCTTATTCAAATTGTGGCATCTCATGTTGGCGTTTATCTTTTGGGTCCAGGTGAGTATTTATCAGATTGCAAAGATGAAGTTCACCCTTTCGTCTTTCGATGTGGCCAAACCAGCGGGGCCGATTAACTTCAATTTTTGTATTGATTGGAGTAATGTTTAGGCTGCCGATAATGTAATTATTTCGGATTTTGTCTTTGCGCGTCACTCTTAAAAACATGCGTAACATTCGCATTTCTCGTTTGATTCTTTCGTCACTTTTTCGAAGGGCCGTAGTTTTTAGGCAATATGTTATTGCAGGTTGTATTATTGTTGCATTAGCTTTACCTTTTATTTTATAGGGATGTTTTTGTCGAATAGGACCACCGAGTGTCACCGACTTTACCATTTTAACCATCCAATGCTCAGTTTGCTTCAAAATTCGTGCTCAACGTCTTCGTCAAGTTGAAGGTAGGCTCCTAGGAAACGTTGCCGAAAGTTTGGACTTAAGAGATCAACAATGTCGAACATCGAACTCTTCGTGTCCCGATCCTCCGAACACTATGAGTTTGATTTGATTAAGACCTAACATTTTCAGTGCGTCTTTCCAACTTAGTACACCTTGGCGTAATTCTTCTGAATTTGGAGCCATGAGCAGGATGTCATCTGCGTAAAGTATGTGCCACGGTGGTTTTGTGGTAACGCTTTTTGTGATATCACGTCCATTACCGAGATAAATAGCAAGGGACTTAAAGCCAAACCTTGATGCACTCCAGTTGTGAAACCCTTTAAAGTTCCTCCCGAGCTTCTGACTAAAGCTTATGCAACAATAATACAACATGCAATAACATATAGCCTAGAAACTACGGCCCTTTGAAAAAGTGACGAAAGAATCCTTTAAACGATAGAAATGCGAATGTTTCTAGGAGTGACGCGCAAAGACAAAATCCGAAATGATTACATTATCGGCAGCCTAAACATTACTCCCATCAATACAAAAATCGAAGTTAATCGGCTCCGCTGGTTTGGCCACATCGAAAGACAAAAGGGTGAACTTCATCATTGCAATCTGATAAATGAAGTTAACGTACCAGGCAAGGGCACAATTAGATACCTAAACTCACCTGGTCCCAAAAGATAAACGCCAACATGAGATGCCACAATTTGAATAAGGAAGAGTGCAAGAATAGAGCCAATTGGAAAATCAAACTGAAGGAGCTCACTGCCTCCAAAAAGCTAAAATGAAAAAAAAATATAGTATTGATTTTTTTAACACATTAAGATTAGGTTTTTTTACATTAAAATTTTTTAAGTTATTAAGTAAATTGTTAAAATTTACAATTTTATTTATAAGACAGATCAATTTTTTTAGGCGATCAAACGAATCAAGTATATTATAAACTCTATGTTAAACTTAAAATTCTGGCTCTTACAAATATCATAATGTTATATTTTGCAAATGTCTTAATTCAAAATGTATATTTTTTGTCAAATCAATAAGATACGAGTCGTATGAAAGCCGTATACCTAAAATCGATACGTGATAGGCCCTGCAACGCCGCGAACCCAACTAAATTCAAGATTAAGATATCGAATGATGCCAGGCGAATCGGGTATATCTATTCCCAGTACCCGTCTACCCAAGAGAGGAATGAAACGTATGAGGAAGATAGCTTTTGCGTAGCCAATGATGAAAATTTAACAGAAAATAACCCCGAAATTAGCAATAATCATAATGCGGTTTGCAATAAAGATAGCACGATTGAAGAAATCACCGTATTAGACGATGACGAGAAGGGGCTGCATAATGGACACAAGAGCCTTTCGGATGATGGTTTTTATATTCATCAATCTTGTTCTAAGCTTTGTTAAATGTTTCTTAAATTTTAGCTTATACACCTTCTTTGTAAGCATTTTGCTTTGAGAAGCAATTTTAAATGGTTTTATACCAACTTGTTTGTTTTATAGGCGAAAGGATAATTGTGCCTAAACCAAGAACTCGATTTATTATTGATTCTCAACCCAGTCCAACCAATATGACCAATGATGTCAATAAAAATTTTGCACGAAGGGTAAGCTTTCAAACATATTGATTGTTATAATAATTTTAAATATGCAAAAGCTTTATTTTAGCTTATTAATATGTGTATATTAAATAATTATGTACACCATATTTTTAATTCATTTTTTTAGTCTCTAAACACCTCAATTTTTATTTATTTTAGCACACCTATAATATAACTTCATCAGCATCATCTTCCCGTTCCGATTCAATTTCGCCAATACGCAGACCCATCGCCAAATTATCAACTCTGAAAACCAATCCTGTAATAAAGCCATCGAATAAAACGTATTTTGTAAACCAAAAATCACAACCTGTGGTGATCGATAAAGCCCTGATAAAACATATTTTTGACGAAGAGAGTAGCCGTAGTGATACAGATGGAGATAGCCTTAATGGATTTATTTTATAATAAAATTTTATGTTTGTCATAGAGTTAAAAAATTAGCAATCTAAGGTTAGTTCAATTATAGAAATAATTTTACCTATAAACATTATGTCAAAAGCTACCTCAAACAATATATATAAATATATTTATTATTATAAAATGTTTACATTTTATAAATTTATCATCACATGAGTATTATACAATATATCTTTTCGAGACATGATTGCAAATAATGGTTTATGGCAAGTTATTATGAGGGAATAGAAGCCATTGGGAAAGCGTATTTGATTCTGGCATTACCCAAACATACCCATTGTTTATAAAACACTGCATACTGAATACAAAGTACATATTAATAGGGGAAATGTATAAAAGCGACATTGAACGATATTTGCCAAATTACATGTAAAATTTTTAATGATTTATTCTAAGTGCACGTTTAAAACCGAATTCAAAAAACAAAGTTTTAGTTATATTTATATTACCGTCAAATCGTATAAAAAAATAACTAATTTTTTATAAATAAATTAGTGCATATAAAAAGATCTGAACAACGAATAATATACTAGTAATATCAGTACCCCAATAACATTTTAAATTTGATTCAATTTTTTTATAGAGTTTATTTTAAACGTGCCCTAATAAAAAAAATATTTTATTATTATTTATTAAACGTAATATACTTGTCCCGGAGTAACAGCCCTTGATGGGTGTTTTAGTTGAATAATCATATCTCCACCACCTCCTTCGCTAAAATTAAAATCATTTTGGATAGCACTATAATTGTTGCGCAAGACTTCGGGCGGTTGCATGATGAGCAGATGGGAAAGGAATGCCTGGGTAGGACGCAAGAATACGCGACAAGGGAAAAAACCTTCAATATTAACGTGACGAAAATCACAGTCGATATAGGACATGGGGGCTTCAAGGTTGTTTGATGGCTGAGATTGTGCATTTTTGGCTTTAAATGTAATAAATATGAACATAATACAGAATATTGTAAAAGCGCATAAGAATTTTTGTTGTGAATTGAAGCAATTATATATGGTAATTATTATTATTAGATATTAACAAAAAAATTTTTAAAATTAAGACCAATTTATCAAATACATTATACAACGGCGTTTTAAATAAATGTTTCTACAATCGTTTTATTACTGGTTAAAAAGAGGTCAGATTGAAGTATGGCTTCACCGTTTATCCAGTGAGGTTTAGAAGTTATGAACAGGGTCGAGTAAAGAGCTGGATGGTTCCATTTTGTACTCTACAAAAATAATTTGATATAACATTCGATGTGTGCGAAGAATCTTAAAAATAAAATTTAGCCATTAAATTAAAAGGTAACCACATAAATGACGTTGTCCTCGAGACGTTTCGAAACGACGTAATATTTTTTATTTTTATTTTCTTTATTTAAAACAAGGCGTCGTCTTTCGAGTCGCTGGCCAATCGTAACGAATTGACATGTTTCTCTATTAACAAATATATACCCAATTCTGAATTATTCTGTACAGATATAGATAGGGTTGATCCCAATAAATTACTATATACACGAAATAATTGCTGTGTATGCCTCAAAAAACTGTTCTACCCTGTGTCACAATTAATTAAAGCGCGTAGAACAATTATTTGGTGTGCATAGAGCAATTTATAGGGATCAATTCTCTAAACCAGTTTTTGATTTTTTTTATATATTCTATTCCATTTAGCTAATATATGGTAAAATATAGAAAAATACATTTCGTTTGCCCCTTTGAATCTTTCATCCCGTGAAGAAGGTATTTTACCGTTGTTTATTAAATGTCCAACCATATGGCCATCATCTATATCAACAAGGGTTGTGGTATTGCCTCCAATTTTAGTGCTATTCGCATTGGATAGGTATTGCGCTAAGAAATTATCAAAATTTTGCCGTTTCCCAATGAAACACATACCCATGCTTTCTTCCTTGCGATAAAAGGGTTGTAAAACGGGCGTTTGCTTGACAAGGCTCCTGACCATGTCTTTAGTCAAATCGCCTACGGGAAAAATGACTTTGCTCAAAGCCGCTTCCGAAATACTTGAAAGGAAGAACGTTTGATCCTTAATTATGTCACGGGCATGGATTAGTCGGGGATGCTCTGTTATTTAAAAAAATATATATACGATATATAATGTCACACCAAATGTTGATGGGTTGCCTTTAACAAAAGCCACTCAAAATCGTTCCGGGCTAAACACAAAAGAACAAAATAAATTAATAAATATTTTGGGGTTAAACAATGTTTTATCGAACGTTTTTTTTGATCGACCTTTAAGTTTTTTTAAATAAATTTATACCCTTATTTTATTATTTTTTAACTCTAATTAATGGGGATTGTAATAAGGTTAAAAAGCCCAAAAATCTTTAGTTTAAGGCACTCCAGGGGCTAAAAAATTTCTACTTGTCAACTTTAAATAATTTTATGTGGTAAAAAAAAAGAAATTACATTAAATTATGCCATTAAATTACCCTAGTTTTTTAAGCAAATATAATTTGATAAATAATAGTTTTCTTTCCAAATAGATCGCGCCTTACTTTTACCTGAATCGTGTTAGATTGGCCTTTCAAAATTTTAGGTGAAAGCTGGTATGACATGCAAAGATGTCATAAACTTCGTTCCACTGTCAAAATGTTACAATAAAAAATTGTTATAAAATGCGAAAACCAGAAATTATGACAAAGAAACCCAAATGTTGCCAACACATAAGATATTAATAAAGATCAAAGCATTATATAAAAATATAAAGTATTTAAATATTTTTTCAAAAGATTAGATCAGTATCAATAAATCAAAAAACTTCTTTAAAAGGTCGTTAAATTATATTATGGTTAGTCGAATTGATTTATATCTACCCATAAAAAAAAATTCTTTAAATGCTGCATTATATAACTTTAAATAACGACGCTAGCTGGCCTCATCTTCCTAGAAAAATTACAAAAAACTATAAAAATATTATCTAATAACTTTATACGAATATGTATAAAAAATTGCTTTATAATATAACGAAAAATTGTCAATAATTCGTGAAAAACGATTAGCCTTTTTTAATGTTTATTAATAACGAAATAGGCCTTTATTAATAAAGATATTAAAAACTAAATAAGTCTTCGAAATAGTTACTTATTGACTATGAAACTAATCTTATTAACGAATTTATGTTTTGATTACAAAACTGCTTTTTTGGTGGATAACGAAATTGATTTAAATTAGGTTTGAATATCTACATTACTGATAACGAAAAATTTTTGTAACTAACGAAAGTCTATGGGAACGACTGTATTTTATTAGTCTTGTTTTTGAATTTTATAAAAAAAAAATATCTATGTTTATAGCAAGCTTATATATATTGACCAGAAAAAGAGTACACAGGAATTAAAAATATAGTAGCTTCAATCTGATCAAATTTTATATCTGTATCTGTAACAAAATAAAAAAAACCTTGGCAATATATATTATATATATATTAAATTTTATAAAAACCATTAATAGGATCCTTTAAATTGAAATTGCTTGTTAAAATTTGAACAGCACCCCAACTATTTTTTGCATAGTGACCTGTAGCAATGGCATTGACTTGCAAATTGTGAATGCAATAATGCAGAAAACTGCCAAATTTGATTTGAGAATTGCACAAAATATCTGGGTTGGGAGTTGCACCAATATTAAAGTCATCTATGACTGGCCTTTCTTTTATATAAATAAGAATTATATAGGTTATTAATTAAAATATATAATTAAGGTTGTTATTTTGATTAAATAATAATTATGTATTGGAATTAATTTAATATATTCAAACAAAATTGAGTTGTTTGCATAAAAAAATATATAACTTTTTATTAGTTTTATTTATCGTAAGGAAGTTTATTTAGCCTGTTAATGTGCATAAATAAGGTGCAAATTTAGAGTTTAAAATTTTTAAAATTTTAATTATAAAAACACATTGGGCCAATATCTGTATATTATTTAAGTGGCAAAACTTTTAGAAGATTTTTAAGGTTAAATGTGATAAGACTTTTTATATATATATTTTATAATTAATTAAAAAAAACACTAATTATAATAAAAAATTAATTAGATAATATTGGTGGGCATAATAAAAGTTAGTTAAAATTCAAACATGTGCCATATATTAAAATAAAAACTAAAAATTAACATATTAATCAATTCTGTACCTTTTAAATTCAACATATAAAAAAGATAACAATATTTAGTTAACCAAGAGTGGGGGTATAAATACTCTATATGCACGACCATCATGAAAAAACAAAAAATGTTAATTACATAAAAACATTATTCCAGTATTCTTTAACCAAGTTAACAACTTGATAATCCATGTCAAGCACTTTACAAATTTTTTCTGCTGCATGCATATCATCAATATCTGTGCAGTAGCCACTCTCCTCATTGCTGTCCCAATTCTTCATAAATACTCCAATTAATTGATAACCTAATATGAAAAAAAAAGTTTATTGATTATTTAGAGAGAGAAAAGTAAGCATTTAAATATAAACCTTCTTTTTTAAGGAGATAGGCTGACACCAAACTATCAATTCCACCCGAAATAGCACAAGCCACAATTGGTCGTGATTTATTAAAAATCATGTGATTTTAATTTTTAAAATATATTTAAATTTATTTTTTAATATTTTGAATAAACATGTGAGTGACTCCTTGAATTAACCTGTTTGCCTTTTAAATGGGAAATAAGCTTACCCCTCATGCTGCTTATAGTGAAGCTCAGAAACTTTTTAGTCCTCATGAAATTGAATTGATAAATGGTTTATACGACAAATTAAAAGATTCTAAACTGAATCAAGTTTCCAAAGATAAATTTAAAGTAATCTAATATAAAATGTTATTTGTATTTTAATGTTAGCTTGGCACATAATAATTCCACTCTAGATATAAAACTTTTTTAATATTAAATTTTAATTGTTTGGTATATTATATATTATTTTAGAATATGGTTGAAGTTTATTTACCCCCAGAAAGTAGTGATCAGTTGTTCAATGAAATGACTGGAATTCATGGGCCTGAACATAAACCTCTCTCTAAAGAAATGCTAACAGTTGGCCTAGCACATTTCTTGAAAGGAGATTTGTCTCAAAAATCTGAAATAATCTTGAAATTAGCAACTACAAATAAAACAATAGCACCTGCTGAATTGTTGATGGTGATATTATTTATTTATAAAATTTTTTAGTTTATGCAAACAATGATATCAGCCTACATGAAAATTGTTAAAAATTCACCTAACTTAGCCACATGGAAATTAAAACCTCAAAATCCAACTGATTCAAGATTGGCACATCATCTTTTAACTGAGCTTTTGTGGCCAAATCATGGTATAGAAATTTTTCTGTAAAATAATTAAAAATTATAACAATTGACAAATCATAATATAATCTAGTTGCAACATGCTTATTTATGTAAAATTTACTTATAATAAATCTGTTTATTTTACTAATCATAGAACATGAAGATGTGCTTCCCAAAAAAGATATAACAGTTGATGAAATTCACAAATGGTTACAATCCTCAGCTATTTCTTATTCTTTAATTAATAGAGTTTTCCATTACATATTTCCTATAACTCCAATTGAACATGTAATAAATTTTAATTAACTGTTTTATTAATGCCAAAGTTTTTTGATAATTAAATAATTCTTGCAAATAAAAAAGTAGCTCAGAAATTGTAATGCTTACAACATATAAACTTTCTACATAAATTTTATGTTTTCAAGTATTACAAGCTGTTATCATCTGTCATTATAAATTTTTCATTTATATTTATCATGCTAGCCAGATGACGTAAGTTTTTGTTCATTTTTTATTTCACCACATACCTAAATTTGATACAAAAATTATTGTTTTAATCTGGCAAAATATTTTTTTATAATTTTACAAATTTTTTTTTTAGCTTTATTTCTTTTTTTAGCTCAATGCACTCCCTATCATACCTGCATGTGAAACAATGGAATGGTCTAATTTTAATACACAACTTGATTTAACATCCCTTCTAGTAATTAATAATCATTGTCCCTTGGATTATCGAAATGTGTGGAGATTACTGTATTCACCACAAGTGCATGGTGAAAGTTATACTAAATTGGTTAAACATATAGGTAGACATAGCTTTTAATAATCACAGAACTGGAATTAGGATAAAAGCCAATTTTTAGACTAACCAGTTTTTTTTTTCAATAGAAAAAATAAGGGGTTTTAGCCAAGGCTGGGAAAAAAATAAATGGGTTTTTAACAAGTTTTTGAGTTTTTTTCCCCAAATGCACACAAACTTGTGGGCATGGCAAAAGAAAAACCCCTTTTCTTGCTTAAAGAAAAGGGGCATATTAAAAAAAAGCTCCTTAACTCCAAGGAGATTTAAGAAAAAATAACCCACCCATCATTATTATAAAGAAAAAATCAAAATTTTTCGATATTATTATAAAGAAAACAAAAAATGGGCTTTTTGGGGCTTTTTTAAGAGCCACTTTTTTGGGTGTTTTTTTTTGCCCCTCTCCTTAGTAAGGGCTTTATTTGAATTCTTATTTTGGCCCTATATTTGTAGCTCCTTTGAGTTTTTGGGGAAAAAATGAGCCAAGGTTTTCTGGCACATTGTTTTTCCAGCACTGGTTT